>CM038146.1:438563089-438882046 GCA_021437245.1 Aegilops speltoides
GTGTCCGAATATAGTCGTCAATATATCAATCTTTATGTCTCGACCATTCCAAGACTCCTCGTCATGTCCGTGATCACATCCGGGACTCCGAACAAACTTCGGTACATCAAAACTTATAAACTCATAATAAAACTGTCATCGAAACGTTAAGCGTGCGGACCCTACGGGTTCGAGAACTATGTAGACATGACCTAAAACCATTCTCGGTCAATAACCAATAGCGGGACCTGGATGCCCATATTGGTTCCTACATATTCTACGAAGATCTTTATCGGTCAAACCGCATAACAACATACTTTGTTCCCTTTGTCATCGGTATGTTACTTGCCCGAGATTTGATCGTCGGTATCAATACCTAGTTCAATCTCGTTACGGCAAGTCTCTTTACTCGTTCCGTAATACGTCATCTCATAACTAACTCATTAGTTACATGCTTGCAAGGCTTAGGTGATGAGTATTACCGAGAGGGCCAGAGATACCTCTCCGACAATCGGAGTGACAAATCCTAATCTCGAATTATGCCAACCCAACATGTACCTTCGGAAACACCTGAGAGCACCTTTGTAATCACCCGATTCGTTGTGACGTTTGGTAGCACACAAAGTGTTCTTCCGTAAACGGAGTTGCACAATCTCATAGTTGTAGGAACTTTGTATAAGTTATGAATAAAGCAATAGCGATACTAAGCGATCAAGTGCTAGGCTAACGAGAATGGGTCATGTCAATCACATCATTCTTCTAATGATGTGATCCCATTAATCAAATGACAACACATGTCTATGGTCGGAAACATAACCATCTTTGATTAATGAGCTAGTCAAGTAGAGGCATACTAGTGACTATGTGTTTGTCTATGTATTCACACATGTATCATGTTTCCGGTTAATACAATTCTAGCATGAATAATAAACATTTATCATGATATGAGGAAATAAATAATAACTTTATTATTGCCTCTAGGGCATATTTCCTTCAGTCTCCCACTTGCACTAGAGTCAATAATCTAGATTACATAGTAATGATTCTAACACCCATGGAGTCTTGGTGCTGATCATGTTTTGCTCGTGAGAGAGGCTTAGTCAACGGGTCTGCAACATTCAGATCCGTATGTATCTTGCAAATCTCTATGTCTCCCACTTGGACTTGGTCCCAATGGAATTGAAGCGTCTCTTGATGTGCTTGGTCCTCTTGTGAAATCTGGATTCCTTTGCCAAGGCAATTGCACGATATTGTCACGAAGATCTTCATTGGTCCCGATGCACTAGGTATGACACCTAGATCGGAAATGAACTCCTTCATCCGCACTCCTTCATTCGCTGCTTCAGAAGCAGCTATGTACTCCGCTTCACATGTAGATCCCGCCACGACGCTTTGTTTTGAACTGCACCAACTTACAGCTCCACCGTTTAATATAAACACGTATCCGGTTTGTGATTTAGAATCGTCCGGATCAGTGTCAAAGCTTGCATCAACGTAACCATTTACAACTAGCTCTTTGTCACCTCCATATCGAGAAACATATCCTTAGTCCTTTTCGGTATTTCAGATGTTCTTGACCGCTGTCCAGATGATCCACTCTGGATTACTTTGGTACCTTCCTGCCAAGCTTATTGCTAAGCATACGTCGTGTCGGTACACAAAGATTGCATACATGATAGAGCCTATGGCTGAAGCATAGGAACATTTTTATTTTCTCTCTATCTTCTGCGTGGTTGGGCATTGAGTTTGACTCAACTTCACACCTTGTAGCACAGGCAAGAATCCTTTCTTTGCTCGATCCATTTTAACTTTTTCAAAATTTTGTCAAGGTATGTGCTTTGTGAAAGTCCTATTAAGCGTCTTGATCTATCTCTATAGATCTTGATGCCCAATATGTAAGCAGCTTCACCGAGGCCTTTCATTGAAAAACTTTTATTCAAGTATCCCTTTATGCTATCCAGAAATTCTATATCATTTCCAATTAATAATATGTCATCAACATATAAAACTAGAAATGCTCTGAGCTCCCACTCACTTTCTTGTAAATACAGCTTCTCCAAAAGTCTCAGATAAAACCATATCTTTGATTACACTATCAAAGCGTTTATTCCAACTTCGAGATGCTTGCACCAGTCCATAAATGGAGCGCTGGAGCTTGCACACTTTGTCGACACCTTTTGGATCAACAAAACCTTCCGCTGCATCATATACAACTCTTCTTCTAGAAATCCATTCAAGAATGCAGTCTTGACATCCATTTGCCAAATTTCATAATCATGAAATGCAGCAATAGCTAACATGATTCGGACAGACTTAAGCATCGCTACGGGTGAGAAAGTCTCATCGTAGTCAACCCCTTGAACTTGTCGAAAACCTTTCGCAACAAGTCGAGCTTTATAGACAATAACATTACCATCAGCGTCAGTCTTCTTCTTAAAGATCCATTTATTCTCAATGGCTTGCCGATCATCGGCAAGTCAACCAAAGTCCATACTTTGTTTTCATACATGGATCCCATCTCGATTTCATGGCCTCTAGCCATTTTGCGAATCTGGGCTCATCATCGCTTCCTCATAGTTCATAGGTTCATCATGGTCAAGTAACATGACTTCGAGAATAGGATTACCGTACCATTCAGTGCGGATCTTACTCGGTAGACCTCGAGGTTCAGCGGAAACTTGATCTGAAGTTTCATGATCAATATCATTAGCTTCCTCACTAATTGGTGTAGTTGTCACGGGAACCGGTTCTCGTGATGAACTACCTTCCAATAAGGGAGTAGATACAGTTATCTCATCAAGTTCTACTTTCCTCCCACTCACTTCTTTCGAGAGAAACTCCTTCTCTAGAAAGGATCCATTCTTAGCAACGAATGTCTTGCCTTTGGATCTGTGATAGAAGGTGTACCCAACAGTCTCTTTTGGGTATCCTATGAAGACACATTTCTCCGATTTGGGTTCGAGCTTATCTGGTTGAAGTTTCTTCACATAAGCATCGCAGCCCCAAACTTTAAGAAATGACAACTTTGGTTTCTTGCCAAACCACAGTTCATAAGGCGTCGTCTCAACGGATTTAGATGGTGCCCTATTTAACGTGAATGCGGCCGTCTCTAAAGCATAACCCCAAAACGATAGCGGTAAATCGGTAAGAGACATCATAGATCGCACCATATCAAGTAAAGTACGATTACGACGTTCGGACACATCATTTTGTTGTGGTGTTCCGGGTGGTGTGAGTTGCGAAACTATTCCGTATTGTTTCAAATGTAAACCAAACTCGTAACTCAAATATTCTCCTCCACGATCAGATCGTAGAAACTTTATTTTCTTGTTACGATGATTTTCGACTTCACTCTGAAATTCTTTGAACTTTTCAAATGTTTCAGACTTGTGCTTCATTAAGTAGATATACCCATATCTGCTCAAATCATCTGTGAAGGTGAGAAAATAACGATATCCGCCACGAGCCTCAACATTCATCGGACCACATACATCTATGTATGATTTCCAACAAATCTGTTGCTCTCTCCATAGTTCCGGAGAACGGTGTTTTAGTCATCTTGCCCATGAGGCACGGTTCGCAAGTACCAAGTGATTCATAATCAAGTGATTCCAGAAGTCCATCAGTATGGAGTTTCTTCATGCGTTTTACACGATATGACCTAAGCGGCGATGCCACAAATAAGTTGCACTATCATTATCAACTCTGCATCTTTTGGCTTCAACATTATGAATATGTGTATCACTACTATCGAGATTCAATAAAAATAGACCACTCTTCAAGGGTGCATGACCATAAAAGATGTTACTCATATAAATAGAACAACCATTATTCTCCGATTTAAATGAATAACCGTCTCGCATTAAACAAGATCCAGATATAATGTTCATGCTCAACGCTGGCACCAAATAACAATTATTCAGGTCCAAAACTAATCCCGAAGGTAGAGGTAGCGTGCCGACCGCGATCACATCGACTTTGGAACCGTTTCCCACGCGCATCGTCACCTCGTCCTTGGCCAGTGCTCGCTTATTCCGTAGTCCTGTTTGAGTTGCAAATATTAGCAATGAACCAAGATCAAATACCAGTGCTACTACGAGCTCTAGTTAGGTACACATCAATAACATGTATATCACATATACCTTTGCTCACTTTGCCATCCTTCTTATCCGCCAAATACTTGGGGCAGTTCCGCTTCGATGTCGATCAAATCGCTTGCGGTAGAAGCACTCGATTTCAGGCTTAGGTCCAGACTTGGGTTTCTTCTCTTGAGCAGCAACTTGCTTGCCGTTCTTTTGAAGTTCCCTTCTTCTTCCCTTTGCCCTTCTTCTTGAAACTAGTGGTCTTGTTGACCATCAACACTTGATGCTCCTTCTTGATTTCTACCTCCGCTGCTTTCAAAGATCGCGAAGAGCTCGAATAGTCTTGTTCATCCCTTGCATATTATAGTTCATCACAAAGCTCTTGTAGCTTGGTGGCGTGATTGGAGAATTCATCAATGACACTATCATCGTGAAGATTAACTCCCGTTGAATCAAGTGATTATTATACCCGACATTACGAGTATGTGTTCACCGACGAACTATTCTCCTCCATCTTGCAGCTATAGAACTTATTGGAGACTTCATATCTCTCAATCGGGCATTTGCTTGAAATATTAACTTCAACTCTGGAACATCTCATATGCTCCATGACGTTCAAAACGTTGTTGAAGACCGGTTCCAAGCCGTAAAGCATGGCACCTTGAACTATAGAGTAGTCATCAGCTTTGCTCGCGGACATTCTTAACGCCGTCGGTTGCATCAGCGGCAGCACGGCACCCAGCGGTGCTTCCAGGCGTAACTCTTACGCAGCAATGAGGATAATCCTCAGGTTACGGACCCAGTCCGTGTAATTGCTACCATCATCTTTCAACTTTTCTTTCTCAAGGAACGCATTAAAATTCAACGGAACAACAGCACGAGCCATCTATCTACAAACAAACATAGACAAGCAAGATACTATCAAGTACTAAGTTCATGATAAATTTAAGTTCAATTAATCATATTACTTAAGAACTCCCACTTAGACAGACATCTCTCTAGTCATCTAAGTGATCACGTGATCCAAATCAACTAAACCATAACCGATCATCACGTGAGATGGAGTAGTCTTCAATGGTGAACATCACTATGTTGATCATATCTACTATATGATTCACGCTCGACCTTTCGGTCTCCGTGTTCCGAGGCCATATCTGCATATGCTAGGCTCGTCAAGTTTAACCTGAGTATTCTGCGTGTGCAAAACTGGCTTGCACCGCTGTAGATGGACGTGAGAGCTTATCACACCCGATCATCACGTGGTGTCTCGGCAACGAACTTTGGCAGCGGTGCATACTCGGGAGAACACTACTTGATAATTTTAGTGAGAGATCATCTTAAAATGCTACCGTCAATCAAAGCAAGATAAGATGCATAAAGGATAAACATCACATGCAACCAATATAAGTGATATGATATGGCCATCATCATCTTGTGCTTGTGATCTCCATCTCCAAGCACCGTCGTGATCACCATCGTCACCGGCGCGACACCTTGATCTCCATCGTAGCATCGTTGTCGTTTCGCCATCTATTGCTTCTCGACTATCGCTACTGCTTAGTGATAAAGTAAAGCAATTACAGTATGCGTTGCATTTCATACAATAAGCGACAACCATATGGCTCCTGCCAGATTGCCGATAACTCGGTTACAAAACATGATCATCTCATACAATAAAATATAGCTTCACGTGTTGACCATATCACATCACAACATGCCCCGCAAAAACAAGTTAGGCGTCCTCTACTTTGTTGTTGCAAATTTTACGTGGCTGCTCTGGCTTAGCAAGAACCGTTCTCACCTACGCATCAAAACCACAACGATAGTTTGTCAAATAGACTCCGTTTTAACCTTCGCAAGGACCGGGCGTAGCCACACTCGGTTTAACTAAAGTGAGAGAGACAGACACCCGCCAGCCACCTTTAAGCACGAGTGCTCGTAACGGTGAAACCAGTCTTGCGTAAGCGTACGCGTAATGTCGGTCCGGGCCGCTTCATCTCACAATACCGCTGAACCAAAGTATGACATGTTGGTAGGCAGTATGACTTATATCATCCACAACTCACTTGTGTTCTACTCATGCATATAACATCAACGCATAAAACCTAGGCTCGGATGCCACTGCTGGGGAACGTAGTAATTTCAAAAAAATTCCTACGCACACGCAAGATCATGGTGATGGCATAGCAACGAGAGGGAGAGTGTTCGTCCACGTACCCTCGTGAGACCGTGGCGAAGCGTTAGCACAACGCGGTTGATGTAGTCGTACGTCTTCACGATCCGACCGATCCAAGCACCGAATGTACGGAGCTTCCGAGTTCAGCACACGTTCAGCTCGATGACGATCTCCGGCCCTCCGATCTAGCAAAGGCTCCGGAGATGAGTTCCACAAGACGACGGCGTGGTGACGATGATGATGTTCTATCGCGCGGGCTTCGCCTAAACTCCGCGACGATATGACCGAGGTGGAATATGGTGGAAGGGGCACCGCTGCGGCTAAGGAACGATTCGTAGATCAACTTGTGTCTCTATGGGGTGCCCCCACCCCCGTATATAAAGGAGGGAGGGAGGAGGGGGCCGCCCACGGGAGGCGCGCCTGGGAGGGGGAAACCTCATCAAGTAGGTTTCCCCCTTTCCTAATCCAAGAAGGAGGGGAAGCAAGGAGTAGGAGAGGGAAGGCTAGGGCCGCCCCTTCCTTGTCCTATTCGAATCAAGGGAGGTGGCGCCACTTGCCTGGCCGCCCCTCTCTTTCTCCAATAGGGCCCATCAAGGCCCATTACTTCCCGGGGGTTCGGTAACCCTTGGTACTCGGTTTTCTCCGAAAACCCCAGAACCTTTCGGTGTCGAATATAGTCGTCCAATATATCAATCTTTATGTCTCGACTATTCGAGACTCCTCGTCATGTCCGTGATCACATCCGGACTCAAACAAACTTCGTACATCAAAACTTATAAACTCATAATAAAACTGTCATCGAAGCGTTAAGCGTGCGGACCCTACGGGTTCGAGAACTATGTAGACATGACCTAAAACCATTCTCGGTCAATAACCAATAGCGGGACCTGGATGCCCATATTGGTTCCTACATATTCTACGAAGATCTTTATCGGTCAAACCGCATAACAACATACTTTGTTCCCTTTGTCATCGGTATGTTACTTGCGAGATTTGATCGTCGGTATCCAATACCTAGTTCAATCTCGTTACGGCAAGTCTCTTTACTCGTTCCGAATCGTCATCTCATAACTAACTCATTAGTTACATGCTTGCAAGGCTTAGGTGATGAGTATTACCGAGAGGGCCCAGAGATACCTCTCCGACAATCGGAGTGACAAATCCTGATCTCGAATTATGCCAACCCAACATGTACGTTCGGAAACACCTGTAGAGCACCTTTATAATCACCCTGTTACGTTGTGACGTTTGGTAGCACACAAAGTGTTCTTCCGGTAAACGGGAGTTGCACAATCTCATAGTTGTAGGAACTTTGTATAAGTTATGAATAAAGCAATAGCAGTATACTAAATGATCAAGTGCTAGGCTAACAGAATGGGTCATGTCAATCACATCATTCTTCTAATGATGTGATCCCATTGATCAAATGACAACACATGTCTATGGTCAGGAAACATAACCATCTTTGATTAATGAGCTAGTCAAGTAGAGGCATACTAGTGACTATGTGTTTGTCTATGTATTCACACATGTATCATGTTTCCGGTTAATACAATTCTAGCATGAATAATAAACATTTATGATGATATGAGGAAATAAATAATAACTTTATTATTGCCTCTAGGGCATATTTCCTTCACTTCAGCCTTAGAGTAACTGTTGAGAGGGCATTTGGAGCTCTGAAGAATAGGTTTAAGATCCTGGATCAGAAGCCATTCCACCCGTACTCCACTCAAGTTAAGCTAGTTCTTGCTTGTTGCATTCTGCATAACTGGATCCTCCAGTGGGGCGTTGATGAACACGTGCCTGAGGAGGAAGAGGTCGAGCTTGACGATGTTGTTAGCTCTGGCCATGGTGTGGAGGAATCTGACAATGACGCTTGGAAGAACAAAAGGTTGGAGTGGGCAGAGGCGATGTGGCTTAACAGAGGTCAGTGCAGGATTTGAAGAAGAGGAGGAGGAAGAAGAAGCAGTAACAGCAGAAGCAGAAGAGGAAGAGGAAGAACTGGTAGCAGCAACACCGATGAACTACCCCTTATTTAGCCAATGGCTCTTATTAATTTGAACTGTCATTTGATAGTAGTTAGGATGAACTGTCATTTGTTTAACTAGCTGGCACTATGTTCAGATTGTGTGTGGTAAGGTCACCACTAGTTAGAAGTGGTGACAACACCTTATGCGGGTTGCAACCAAACACCATGTCATATGTGCGCTTAATGCAATGCGGGCAACCAAACGCTGGGTCAAAAATGGTTGTCTCATGCAACTAGGGGCATGCAGGCAACCAAACTATGTGCATCTAGTTTTTTTGGCCTGCATCCTCAAACCGGCTCAATAGAGCCAGGTTCGCCGGTCCAGGCTGAATCGGCAATGTAACCAAACACGCCCTATAGGTTTTGTGGCAGTATCATGTTTGCTTTGTGATACTCCGTCCGCATTTTATAACACAAGTTCACTGGATGCAGATGCACACCATGGTCTTATTTACTTTTATGATGCTACAATCTTTCACTAAATGAAGGCTATTGATTATTTATCATGTCCATGGTCAGGGAGCATGTGGTAGTGGTACCCATCTACGACCTCTTTTACTTCCTAGTTTTAATGCTAGTCCTTGTGAAGATATAGTGCAAGGGACAATACTTATTATGATTTTATAAATCTTAGGCTGTTAGTGCATCTGATAACTTAGATTTCAAATGAAATACTGTTCCGTAGGGAGCTTAATTATCCAGAAGAAACAATGGTGATTTTTTAGACACAAGTGTACAATATATAAAGTCTACAAGATTTCAAAATACATCTATGATATCTAAACTTGGCTTTGGTGTTCAGTTTGGCCAATTTATTCACGAAACCTCAAAATACGATCATTATGATTGCCGAAATTACTCAGTCTACAATCACCAGTACCAAATCGAGTGTATTATGCCGATGTGTGATACAGAGACAAGATTTCACCGAGTTTACCATGCCAGCGAGGTGTGCAGACGTGGCTCAGGGATTGTACATGATGCAACTTCAAGTTAGACCACCCCGCAAAAAAAACTTCACAATTAGACCCCTATGCCCTGGGTGACATTTTGAATTAGATTATTCTGAGTGATAGTGTGTGTGGGTGCGGAGGGGGGATCTATATGATGGGTTTGTCACCAGTGCGCTTCTCCCACCAACACAATGATGAGAGGACTTCGATCGGGGTGGCGCATGTACACATAAGACCATGGTGTTACATAAGTTTCAACTACTCCAGGACCCGAAAGGATTATATCAGGGAGAACATGGAGGATCTTAACACATTTTCATGAGAAATTCATTGTATACATTCTTTGCCCCTTGGAAACATGTAATGATTATGTAGTGGGTGAAGGCATACTCATCAAACATGTAACATCAATGACACAATTGATATTCTCTTCCGCTGACAAAGTGCTTATGTGTTCAAGAATGATTTTCAACTCACAGGTAGTATCCATAATCCACATGTCCAATAATGTGGAGATGCATACACATGTGAAACTAAAGCTCAATTAATTGGAACATATTCTTTATCTACAGCTACTTAATGCAAATATGAAATGTGCACATATTGTAGAGCTACATCAAGAAGGGATGTCCAGATATAAGAATAATATGTTGCTGGTGTTGCCTCCAGAGCCATCGGGGGCCATCATGAGGAACTTCTCTAGTGCCATGGCATGAGGGGCCTTGTTGTCTTTGGTTTTCAAAACTTCCTCGCAGACCTGCCCTCACGACTTCTGTTTTTGGAAGTGAGACGAGATTTACCTGCCCGTATCGTCAGAGAGGTAGCCGTCGTCCCAGATGCAATCTTCCAAATCATGGTCATAAATCGGTGGGAAACCGCACACCATGGGATCAAATTGAATTCCCGTGTGTGCTAGTGGGTTGTTATAGTCGCCGCGCAGCATCCTGATCCAAAGATCAGGGCACCATTTTCGATCACAGGGGTCGCAGATGGTTGACTGATGGGCCTCGGGATGGATGTCAGGGCAGGTTTACATGTGCAGGTCCGGATCCTGCTTGTGAGCCTCATTTGTTTCTAGGGGAGGTCGTGGCATCATATTCAGTGATTGCTATAGCATTCAGTGATGAACTCAATCATGCCAAAGAGGAAGGTTTGGATGACACTAACACAGAGCCGCCCAACCTCGTTCGTGTTGAATGTGAAGGAGCCAAAGATGAATCTCCTACCCGGCGCGAGGCCGTCAGGCGCCGTTGGAGATCATAACTGGATTCGGACTCCGGTCAATGCAAACCTTGACTAGCACGCCAACTGGCAGTACCAAAAACCATCAATGTCCTTGGCAGAGTGGAGAGCGCAAACGGAAGTACCAGAGGGGATTGCACATGGGGGTTTGATCTAGGTACAGGCCCTCATGGTCGAGGTAATACCATAGTCAAGCTTTGTTTTTGATTGATGGTGAAAACACCTACCGTGAGGGGGTTACAGATGAGGTGTTGGTATGGCTCCCGAGGTGTTGACTAAGGATCATATGTCCCTCTATCTACCCCTAGTCTCTCCTTGTAAAGGGGGATGAGAGCTATGGTTCACAGAGGTCCTAGCCGACCTCTCCTCCAAGTTGGTTGAGGAGACCGTGACTTGTACGCTAAGATGATGCTTATCCAGAAGTCGACCTCCTATTAGCCGAAGGGTCCGGTGTGCAACCGTGCCTTCTAGTCTCCAAAGTTGGCCCAGTGACGGGCTTCCCGTCCGACGGACCACCCCCGATATGGTGTACTGTCATCAACCTTCCCACCAAGTTGGGGACAAGAAGAAGTTGGTTAATCGTGTGCAGGTATAGATCATTAACCGAAGACTGGTAGTTCTCAATTGACGGAAATACTTGCTTACTGGAGTATATCATCCCTTCCACTTGGGGGTCTCAAAATCTTCTGCGGAAGTAGCAGTGATCTAGGGCAGGTTTTTGACAAGTGTGCTTCATTGGCCAACTTAGCGGGGAGAGGAGCGCTTTAGTGGCGTGTGTGGTATGCACATGACCGTGGTGTTAAATATGTTTCTACTATTCCATCACTCGAAAGTATTATACTAGGATTAAAAATATTGAGAATTTGAATGCATTTTTCATGATAATTTCTCGATAGTCATTCTTTCCCCTTGGAAATGTGTAATGATTGTGAAGAGGGTGAAGACATACTCATGAACATGTAACATGAAAGGCACAATTGATGTTCTCCCATGTTGACAAAAGAGCATATGTCATCAAGAATCACAACATATGTTCAAATCACAAGTAGTATCCAGAATCCAAATGTTCAATGATGAGGAAATGGACCTTAGAGATGGGAAACTGAAGTTAAATTACTTGGAACACAATCTTTATCTTCAGCCACTTAACACAATATGAAATGAGCACATACAACTGAGCTACGCCAAGAAGGGATATCTAGATATAAGAACAATAAAGCCCAGAAGATATAATTCCCTAAAAAATACAAAGGATGTTGTCATCAAGTATGTAGGTCCTTGCTCACAGAAAATTTTTAGGGGTGAAACTGCTTATATATTACTCCTTCCATCCCGATTTACTTGTCATAAAAATGGAGACATATTGTTAGTTCTAGATACACCCATTTCTATCCATTTCTGTGACAAGTAATTTGGGACGGAGGGAGTACAAATTACAGGGGCATTCTAGGTCGTCAGGAGAATTATCCCCTCCAAGATGACATGGTAACCTTACCACTACGTTGGTATTGTATGAGTTGAATCCTATGTAGGTTATGAAGGAAATATGCCCTAGAGGCAATAATAAAGTTATTATTTATTTCCTCATATCATGATAAATGTTTATTATTCATGCTAGAATTGTATTAACCGGAAACATAATACCTGTGTGAATACATAGACAAACACAACGTCACTAGTATGCCTCTACTTGACTAGCTTATTAATCAAAGATGGTTATGTTTCCTAACCATAGACATGTGTTGTCATTTGATTAATGGGATCACATCATTAGGAGAATGATGTGATTGACATGACCCATTCCGTTAGCCTAGCACTTGATCGTTTAGTATATTGCTATTGCTTTCTTCATGACTTATACATGTTCCTATAACTATGAGATTATGCAACTCCCATTTACCGGAGGAACATTTTGGGTGCTACCAAACGTCACAACATAACTGGGTGATTATAAAGGAGTACTACAGGTGTCTCCAAAGGTACATGTTGAGTTGGCGTATTTTGAGATTAGGTTTTGTCACTCCGATTGTCGGAGAGGTATCTCTGGGCCCTCTCGGTAATGCACATCACTATAAGCCATGCAGGCAATGTAGCTAATGAGTTAGTTACGGAATGATGCATTACGTAATGAGTAAAGAGACTTGCCGGTAACGAGATTGAACTAGGTATTGGATACCGACGATCGAATCTCGGGCAAGTAACATACCGATGACAAAGGGAACAATGTATGTTGTTATGCGGTTTGACCGATAAAGATCTTCGTAGAATATGTAGGAACCAATATGGGCATCCAGGTTCCGCTATTAGTTATTGACCGAGAATAGTTCTAGGTCATGTCTACATAGTTCTCGAACCCGTAGGGTCCGCACGCTTAACGTTACGATGACAGTTTTATTATGAGTTTATAAGTTTTGATGTACCGAAGTTTGTTCGGAGTCCCGGATGTGATCACGGACATGACGAGGAGTCTCGAAATGGTCGAGACATAAAGATCGATATATTGGACGACTATATTCGGACACCGGAAGTGTTCCGGGTGATTTCGGAGAAAACCGGAGTGCCGGAGGGTTACCGGAAACCCCCCGGGAGAAGTAATGGGCCTCATGGGCCTTAGTGGAGAGAGAGAGGGGCGGCCAGGGTGGGCCACGTGCCCCCTCCCCCTCTGGTCCGAATTGGACTAGGAGGGGGGGGGTGCCCCCCTTTCCTTCTCCCTCTCCCCCTTCCTTTCCCCCTCCTAGTAGGAGTAGGAAAGGGGGAGTCCTACTCCTACTAGGAGGAGGACTCTCCCTCTAGGGCTGGCCGGCCCTCCCCTTGCTCCTTTATATACGGGGGCGGGGGGGGGGCACCCTACAACAACACAAGTTGATCTGCGGACCGTTCCTTAGCCGTGTGCGGTGCCCCCCTCCACCATATTCCACCTCGGTCATATCGTCGCGGAGTTTAGGCGAAGCCCTGCACCGGTAGAGCATCATCATCGTCACCACGCCGTCGTGCTGACGGAACTCATCCCCGACACTTTGCTGGATCGGAGTCCGGGGATCGTCATCGAGCTGAACATGTGCTGAACTCGGAGGTGCCGTACGTTCGATACTTGGATCGGTCGGATCGTGAAGACGTACGACTACATCAACCATGTTGTCATAACGCTTCCGCTTACGGTCTACGAGGGTACATGGACAACACTCTCCCCTCTCGTTGCTATGCCATCACCATGATCTTGCGTGTGCGTAGGAATTTTTTTGAAATTACTACGTTCCCCAACAGTGGCATCCGAGCCTGGTTTTATGCGTAGATGTCATATGCACGAGTAGAACACAAGTGAGTTGTGGGCGATACAAGTCATACTGCTTACGAGCATGTCATACTTTGGTTCGGCGGTATTGTGAGATGAAGCGGCTCGGACCGACATTACGCGTACGCTTACGCGAGACTGGTTTCACCGTTATGAGCACTCGTGCTTAAAGGTGGCTGGCGGGTGTCTGTCTCTCTCACTTTAGCTGAATCGAGTGTGGCTACGCCCGGTCCTTGCGAAGGTTAAAACAGCACTAACTTGACGAATTATCGTTGTGGTTTTGATGCGTAGGTGAGAACGGTTCTTGCTAAGCCCGTAGCAGCCACGTAATATTTGCAACAACAAAGTAGAGGACGTCTAACTTGTTTTTGCAGGGCATGTTGTGATGTGATATGGTTAAGATGTGATGCTATATTTTATTGTATGAGATGATCATGTTTTGTAACCGGTTATCGCAATCGCGGAGCCATATGGTTGTCGCTTTATTGTATGAAATGCAAACGCCCTGTAATCGCTTTACTTTATCACTAAGCGTTAGCGATAGTCGTAGAAGCAATAGATGGCGTAACCACAATGATGCTACGGTGGAGATCAAGGTGTCGCGCCGGTGACGATGGTGATCACGATGGTGCTTTGAAGATGGAGATCACAAGCACAAGATGATGATGGCCATATCATATCACTTATATTGATTGCATGTGATGTTTATCCTTTATGCATCTTATCTTGCTTTGATTGACGGTAGCATTTTAAGATGATCTCTCACTAATTATCAAGAAGTGTTCTCCTGAGTATGCACCATTGCGAAAGTTCTTCATCTTTGAGACACCACGTGATGATCGGGTGTGATAGGCTCTACGTTCAAATACAACGGTGCAAAACAGTTGCACACGCGAATACTCAGTTAAACTTGACGAGCCTAGCATATACGAGATATGGCCTCGGAACACGGAGACCGAAAGGTTGAACGTGAATCATATAGTAGATATGATCAACATAGTGATGTTCACCATTGAAACTACTCCATCTCACATGATGATCGGACATGGTTTAGTTGATTTGGATCACGTAATCACTTAGATGACTAGAGAGATGTCTGTCTAAGTGGGAGTTTTTAAGTAATATGATTAATTGAACTTAAATTTATCATGAACATAGTCCTGGTAGTATTTTGCAAATTATGTTGTAGATCAATAGCTTGCGTTGTTGCTTTCATATGTTTATTTTGATATGTTCCTAGAGAAAACTGTGTTGAAAGATGTTAGTAGCAATGATGCGGATTGGATCCGTGATCTGATGTTTATCCTCATTGCTGCACAGAAGAATTATTTTCTTGATGCACCGCTAGGTGACAAACCTATTGCAGGAGTAGATGCAGACGTTATGAACGTTTGGCTAGCTCAATATGATGACTACTTGATAGTTTAGTGCACCATGCTTAACGGCTTAGAATCGGGACTTCAAAGATGTTTTGAACGTCATGGACCATTTGAGATGTTCCAGGAATTGAAGTTAATATTTCAAGCAAATACCCGAGTTGAGAGATATGAAGTCTCCAGCAAGTTCTATAGCTAAAAGATGGAGGAGAATCGCTCAACTGGTGAGCAAGTGCTCAGATTGTCTGGGTACTACAATCGCTTGAATCAAGTGGGAGTTAATCTTCCAGATAAGATAGTGATTGACAGATTTCTCTAGTCACCATCATCAAGTTAGTAGAACTTCGTGATGAACTATAGTATGCAAAGGATGACGAAAATGATTCCCGAGCTCTTCGTGATGTTGAAATCGACGAAGGTAGAAATCAAGAAAGAGCATCAAGTGTTGATGATTGACAAGACCACTAGTTTCAAGAAAAGGGCAAAGGAAAGAAAGGAAACTTCAAGTAGAATGGCAAACAAGTTGTCACTCCGTGAAGAAGACCAAAGCTGGACCAAAGCCTGAAACCGAGTGCTTACACTCGCAAAGGAAATGGTCACCGAAGCGGAAATGCCCTAAATATTTGGTGGATAAGAATGATGGCAAAGTGAACAAGGGTATATTTGATATACAGTGTTTGATGTGTGCCTTACTAGTGTTTATAGTAGCCCCGAGTATTTGATACTTGTTCGGTTGCTAAGATTAGTAACTCAAACAGAGATACTGAGAATAAACAGAGACTAGTTGAAGGGAAGTGACGATGAGTGTTGGAAGTAGTTCCAAGATTGATATGATCATCATCGCACACTCCTATACTTTCGGGATTAGTGTTAAACCTAAATAAATGTTATTTGGCGTTTGCATTGAGCATGAATATGATTTAATCATGTTTATTGCAATACAGTTATTTATTTAAAGTCAGAGAATAATTGTTGTTCTTTACATGAATAAAACCTTCAATGGTCATACACCCAATGAAAATAGTTTGTTGGATCTCGATCGTAGTGATACACATATTCATAATATTGATGCCAAAAGATGCAAAGTTAATAATGATAGTGCAATTTATTTGTGGCACTGCCGTTTGGGTCATATCGGTGTAAAGCGCATGAAGAAACTCCATAAAGATGGATTTTTGGAATCACTTGGTTATGAATCATTTGATGCTTGTGAACCGTGCCTTTTGGGCAAGATGACTAAAACTCCGTTCTTCGGAACAATGGAACGAAAGTCTTGACTTGTTGGAAATAATACATACTGATGTATGCAGACCAATGAGTATGAAGGCTCATGGCAAGTATCGTTATTTTCTGACCTTCACAAGATGATTTGAGCAGATATGGGTATATCTACTCAATGAAACATAAGTCTGAAATAGTTGAAAGGTTCAAAGAATTTCAGAGTGAAGTGGAAAAATCATCGTAACAAGAGAATAAAGTTTCTGCGATCTGATCGTGGAGACGAATATTTGAGTTACGAGTTTGGTCTTCAATTAAAACAATGTGGAATAGTTTCACAGCTCACGCCACCTGGAACACCACAACGTTATGGTGTGTCCGAACGTCCTAACCGCACTTTATTGGATATGGTGCGATCTATGATGTCTCTTACTATTTACCAATATTGTTTTGGGGTTATGCATTAGAGACAGCTACATTCACGTTAAACAGGGCACCATCTAAATCCGTTGAGACGACACCATATGAACTATGGTTTAGCAATGAACCTAAGCTGTCGTTTCTTAAAGTTTGGGGTTGCAATGCTTATGTGAAAAAGTTTCGGCATGATAAGCTCAAACCCAAATCGGAGAAGTGCGTCTTCATAGAATACCCAAAGGAAACTGTTGGGTACACCTTCTATCACAGATCTGAGGGCAAGATTTTCGTTGCTAAATTCGGATCCTTTCTAGAGAAGGAGTTTCTCTCGAAAGAAGTGAGTGGGAGGAAAGTAGAGCTTGATAAGGTAATTTGTACCTTCTCCCGAATTGGAAAGTAGTTCATCACGGAAATCAGTTCCATTGATTCCTACACCAATCAGTGAGGAAGCTAATGATGATGATCATGAAACTTCAGATCAAGTTACTACAAAACCTCGTGGGTCTTCCAAAGTACATCCCGCACTGAGTAGTACAATGTACTGTTCGGAAGTCATGTTACTAGACCATGATGAACCTACGAACTATGAGGAAGCGATGATGAGCCCAGATTCCGCGAAATGGCGTGAGGCCATAAAATCTGAGATATGATCCATGTATGAGAACAAAGTATGGACTTTGATTGACTTGCTCGATGATCAGCAAGCCATGTTAAATAAATGGATCTTCAAGAGGAAGACGGACACTGATAGTAGTGTTACTATCCACTAAGCTCGACTTGTTGCAAAAGGTTTTCAAACAAGTTCAAGGGGTTGAATACGATGAGATTTTCTCACTCGTATCGATGCTTAAGTCTGTCCGAATCATGTTAGCAATTGCCACATTTTATGAAATCTGGCAAATGGATGTCAAAACTGCATTCCTTAATGGATTTATTAAAGAAGAGTTGTATATGATGCAATCAGAAGGTTTTGTCAATCCTGAAGATGCTAACAAAGTGTGCAAGCTCCAGCAATCCATCAATGGACTGGTGCAAGCATCTCGGAGTTGGAATATACGCTTTGATGAGTGGATCAAAGCATATGGTTTTATAGAGACTTTTGGAAAGGCCTGTATTTACAAGAAAGTGAGTGGGAGCACTACAGCCTTTCTGATAAGTATATGTGAATAACATATTGTTGATCGGAAATAATGTAGAATTATTCTGTAAAGCATAAAGGAGTGTTTGAAAGAAGTTCTTTAAAAGAAAGACTTCAGTAAAGCTACTTACATATTGAGCATCAAGATCTATTGAGATAGATCAAGATGCTTGATAAGATTTTCAATGAGTACATACCTTGACAAGATTTTGAAGTAGTTCAAAATGGAGCAGTCAAAGAAAGAGTTCTTGCCTGTGTTGCAAAGGTATGAAATTGAGTAAGACTCAAATCCTGACCACAAAGCAGAAAATAGAAAGAGAATGAAAGTCATTCCCTATGCATCACCATAGGTTCTATAAAAGTATGCCATGCTATGGACCGACCTATTGTATACTCCTTACTGGTTTGGAAAGGAGTACAATAGTGATCTAGGAGTAGATCATCGGACATTGGTCAAAATTATCCTTAGTGGAATAAGGATATGTTTCTCAATTATGGAGGTGACAAAAGGTTCGTCGTAAAGGGTTACGTCGATACAAGTTTTGGCACTGATCCAGATGACTCTAAAGTCTCAATCTGGATACATATTGAAAGTGGCAGCAATTAGCTAGAGTAGCTCCGTGCAGAGCATTGTAGACATAGAATATTTGCAAAATACATACGGCTCTGAATGTGACAGACCCGTTGACTAAGATTCTCTCATGAGCAAAACATGATCACACGTTAGTACTCTTTGGGTGTTAATCACATAGCGATGTGAACTAGATTATTGACTCTAGTAAACCCTTCGGGTGTTGGTCACATGACGATGTGAACTATGGGTGTTAATCACATACAGATGTGAATATTGATGTTGAATCACATGATGATGTGAACTAGATTATTGACTCTAGTGCAAGTGGGTGACTGAAGGAAATATGCCCTAGAGTCAATAATAAAGTTATTATTTATTTCCTCATATCATGATAAATGTTTATTATTCATGCTAGAATTGTATTAACCGGAAACATAATACATGTGTGAATACATAGACAAACACAACATCACTAGTATGCCTCTACTTGACTAGCTTATTAATCAAAGATGGTTATGTTTCCTAACCATAGACATGTGTTGTCATTTGATTAATGGGATCACATCATTAGGAGAATGATGTGATTGACATGACCCATTCCGTTAGCCTAGCACTTGATCGTTTAGTATATTGCTATTGCTTTCTTCATGACTTATACATGTTCCCGTAACTATGACATTATGCAACTCCGTTTACGGAGGAACACTTTGGTGCTACCAAACGTCACAACGAATCTGGGTGATTATAAAGGAGTACTACAGGTGTCTCCAAAGGTACATGTTGAGTTGGCGATTTTGAGATTAGGTTTTGTCACTCCGATTGTCGGAGAGGTATCTCTGGCCCTCTCGGTAATGCACATCACTATAAGCCTTGCAAGCAATGTAGCTAATGAGTTAGTTATGGAATGATGCATTACGTAACGAGTAAAGAGACTTGCCGGTAACAAGATTGAACTAGGTATTGGATACCAACGATCGAATCTCGGGCAAGTAACATATCGATGACAAAGGGAACAACGTATGTTGTTATGCGGTTTGACCGATAAAGATCTTCATAGAATATGTAGGAACTAATATGGGAATCCAGGTTTCACTAATGGTTATTGACCGAGAATAGTTCTAGGTCATGTCTACATAGTTCTCGAACCCGTAGGGTCCGCACGCTTAACGTTACGATGACAATTTTATTATGAGTTTATAAGTTTTGATGTACCGAAGTTTGTTCGGAGTCCCGGATGTGATCACGGACATGACGAGGAGTCTCAAAATGGTCGAGAAATAAAGATCGATATATTGGACGACTATATTCGGACACCGAAAGTGTTCCGGGTGATTTCGGAGAAAACCGAAGTGCCGGAGGGTTACCAGAAACCCCCTCGGGAGAAGTAATGGGCCTCATGGGCCTTAGTGGAGAGAGAGAGGGGCGGCCAGGGTGGGCTGCGCGCCTCCTCCCCCTCTGGTCCGAATTGGACTAGGAGGGGGGCGGCGCCCCCCTTTCCTTCTCCCTCTCCCCCTTCCTTTCCCCCTCCTAGTAGGAGTAGGAAAGGGGGGGTCCTACTCCTACTAGGAGGAGGACTCCTCCTCCTGGCGCGCCCTCTAGGGCCGGCCGACCTCCCCCCTTGCTCCTTTATATACAGGGGCGGGGGGGGAGGGCACCCTACAACAACACAAGTTGATCTACGGATCGTTCCTTAGCCGTGTGCGATGCCCCCCTCCACCATATTCCACCTCGGTCATATCGTCGCGGAGTTTAGGCGAAGCCCTGTGCCGGTAGAGCATCATCATCGTCACCACGCCATCGTGCTGACGGAACTCATCCCCGACACTTTGCTGGATCGGAGTCCAGGGATCGTCATCGAGCTGAACGTGTGCTGAACTCGGAGGTGCCGTACGTTCGGTACTTGGATCGGTCGGATCGTGAAGACGTACGACTACATCAACCGCGTTGTCATAACGCTTCCGCTTACGGTCTACGAGGGTACGTGGACAACACTCTCCCCTCTCGTTGCTATGCCATCACCATGATCTTGCGTGTGCGTAGGAAATTTTTTGAAATTACTACGTTCCCCAACAGGTTAACATAACATGTTTGTTTCTCCAATATTCCCTTTCTCTATGGAAAGTTTGGCAAAATATAAAGATTACACTTTCTGTTTCTAGGCACGACATCATGTACATGGGGCCATTCTAATTTTTATATATAATTGAATAACCTTGACATAAAACTATATGAGCATGTTGAGCATCTTATGCTAAATGACAACATGTCGTGGTAGTGAAATATGAACAACTATCAAATCAAAAGCTTCGGTTAAGCTAATAAATTCATTTAAAAAATCTCAAGAGCGAAGCAACTCAGCATGACTAAAAAGTCAACGGCAAAAGAAAAGGCTATGAATATGACCATGCAAACGAGTTGTTCCCCACGTCTCTCAGTCCCAAGAGTTACTATTTGGATCGGCCCAATTATAAGATCGGAACCATGCCAACCAACTATATCTCTCTCTCTCTCTCTCTCTCTCTCTCCATGTTACAAGAAACGAAAGGTGATACTACCATGTTTATGTTTTGCTACTCTGTTCACCTTCCATAATATAGTTTGGCTAGGTACAAATGCATGAAAGTATTTCCAGAATTTCTTTACACTACAATCTTCCATTAAATGAAGGCTATTAATTATCATCATGAAAGAGGGAGCATGTTATTCCTATCCATGATCACTTTTATTTTCTCATGTGAACTTTTGGTGCTCGTCTTTATGAAGCTTCGATTCCAGGGAATAAGGTTATCACCTATCGGGTCATATAAAGTGTAGTCTGGTAGTACATCTAAAAACTTGTGTTGCAGATAGTGTACTATTCTACTATGATCTTATTCCAATGATGATGATCTTATTCCAATGATTTACACAAACTATTATATATCATGTTTCCTCTATGCCACTGATCGACCCTTTATAACATAGTGGTTGGTTGCATATTCTTAAAACATTATTGTCCACCAATGAAAGGCTATGTATTAATTATCTATCATGTCCATGGACTAGGAGGGTATGATTCATATTGAGGATCACATCTCTTGTACTCGGGTAGGTGTGAAGTTCACGCATGCTACCTTTTATGGAACTTTAGTGCGAGAAACTATATTTATTACTCACTCATAAGAACTAGTAATGACTTCGATATAAATAAAAAAATAAACCAATAAAAATAACCTACCCTACTCTTTTCTCAAAAAAATACCGCACACATATACGCCCAACATAGTTGAAGACTTATGAATGTTGGAAAGCCACGTGGATGCTTTCAGTTTAGATAAAAATACATAAATAAATTATTGTGAAATGATGAAATGATTATATAGTACGACGGAGCAAACTTCGCACATACGTGGATCCTACTAGCATAAAGGCCTATGGTGGGATACACGTGATCTATTGTGACCCCCATAAGAGAACATAGTCCAAAGAAAAAAAAATTACCCCCCCTTGGTGCACCTTCTCTATTTAGTATAGTCAATAGTAACTTTGTAGGACATGGAACACTAGCAAGCAGAGCTACAAGACTGCAATGCGACCTTCCTCCCATCGTACACTAGGCTACATGGTTGGAGCAAAGCTTGCGAGGGCCACTTGATTTCTACTCGGTACATCAACTTTAACCATACTATATATTACTTGATAATATGATCATTTGTTGCACACACACACACACACACACACACACACACACACACACACACACACACACACACACACACACACGCATGCACGCACGCACACACAATATATATATGGTAGTGTTGTTGATTGGTCCTAGGGTATTGCCTTTAAGGATTGATACATTGCCTCTAAGGGCCCAATAATTGCCGCCAAAAGAGTGATTCCTTAGAGCATGGGCCTACTATTTCATTTTGTTTATGGTAATGTACATGTGGATATATACAAAGGAGAGGGCAATTATAAATGATCTAACCAAGTCTGCATCACCCACTGTAAGACTAGGCTTGGCCTTTTCATGATCATCGAGAAATTCTCCTTGAAGACAAAGAGACATGGATCCATCATCCATGTCTCTAATGTGATCGTCAAAGATTATTTTGTTCCAATGCTTGCTCGAGTGTAGTGGACTGGCGGTAAACATTGTACTTTTTGTGAAAAGATGAAAGTATCAAACACCTTCTCTTTGAGGGTTCTGTGGCCAGATTGATGTGGGCTGTTTTGCAATTTTCCTTTAGTTTCAAATTTGTGTTGACTAGTGTCCAATATCTATTAAGGTCTTGGTTTCCTATTTTGGCAAAGATAAGAAATGTCAGTGGTTGTAGATGTTGATGTTGTTGTTGTTGTTGTTGTTGTTGTTGTTGTTGTTGTTGTTGTTTGTTGGACAATATGGAGATGTGTAGTAATCATTCTCGTTTTGAACGCAATAGGATGAATGATCCTTTTATCCTGATTTATTTGGTCGAATATTGGCTTAATTATTAGCCTATATTGCAGACAACACATAAATTCAGAAGAAGCTGACCTTGGGGGAAACTCTTTGAGCATGTGGCAAATGAAATCTTCGGCGTCATGGAGTTCTTGGAGAACGACCTGATCCACTTTATTATAATTAACTAAGAAAATTATACTTAACTAGAAATGCATAAACAAACATGTAAGCATTCTAAAAAGACACGATCTCTTAGTCCCTACTCTCAATTTGTGCCTCGACATTACTCTATGGGTTTGGTAGAGTAGAAGATCAAACATTTGCATGTCTGACTGACTTTGAATGTTTCGAAGGGTTTGCGTTGGTCATCCACCTCAAAAAGGTAGGTTGTGTATGGAGCAAGGTAAGTTGTCAAAATGCTTCTTTGTGATCGAGCTCGTGAGGAAGAAAACCAGGAACACTTACTGATGAAAATGACCACAAGCCATCATAGCAAAACGTGGCACCACAATGACATCATTGTCGATATGACAAGTAGGCATCATTGTAATCCGTCGAACATAAATCGTTCGTCCATCACAACCAAAACCATTGGCTCCTCATCGTCAATCACCACAGCTCAACGCCGAGATGTGTATGGAGCCGATAAACCTAAACATCGCACCAAAAAAATCATTGGCAAATGAAATGAGTGTTTTTTCCTTTAGCGAAAAAACATGATTCTTTTTTAAGAAGCAGAACATTTGTTTAGCATAAACTGTTCTAAGGGAATTTTCTTAGCGGAAGGGATTTTTTAGCCTTTTTTGAGACAAAGGGATTTTTAGCTTCTTTTCTTGAGTAGTCGGGGATTTTTAGCTTAAGCTGAGAAAGAGAGAAACAGCGATTAGGCGTGCTGGGTCTAACTTCCACGGGCCGCTGGACGGGTTTCCTATGGCCTGGCCCGCAAGCCCACCTGGTGCCGAAAGGTCGCTTGAAATACATCCGCCTTGGCGCCCGAACGCAACCGTCCCAACCAACAGCCTTCACTTCTCCTCCCACCTCCCTCCTCGCCGGAGCCCCAAGAAACCAAGAACCCACTCCCCCTCTCCACCGCGCAGAGCCCACCCCCTCTGTTCTGCAGAGGTCCAGCGCAAGCGACCGATGGAGCATCTCCAGGACGGCCACTACGTGCGGCTGCGGAGCCGCATGCACGGCACGTACCTGCACGCCGACGAGGACGGGCATGGCGTCTCCTCCACCACCGCCGGGCGTCGATGAACGCGGCTTGGGTGGTGCACGTGTACGATCCCCCCGAGGCGCCTGTGCCGTACCTACTCCTCCACAGCGCCGCCTACGGCCGGTACCTCGCCGCCACGAACGTGGAGGCGCCGCGTCGAGCAGCGGGGCTGCGACCATCCGGAGGTGGATCTAATCCCTTGGCTGGCCATCCGGACGGAATCCAGAGACGAAGTCTACCTCGACCATTTCCACGGCGGCTGCCTCCGCGCCAACTGGAACACCGGCGTCAGCGTCGATGTCGACGACCTCGACAACCCCAGCCCGACGACGCTCTGGGTCGTGGAGCCCATCCCCGCCACGCGGAGGATGCCTCCGGCTTGGGTGAGTCCGCCATGCCCCGATGCCCGCTTCTTGATTCTTCTCGAATTTGCGCGAATTGGGTTCTTGGATGTTGTTAACATGCATCGGAATTTGACCGCAAAGATTGCAAATCGTGTTAATTTCATTCGGTTGGGAGCAATTCTTGGCTCAGATTCGTATTTGATCTCCTAATTGATAGTTCTTTGCGACTCAGCTGCACCCTCCCTTCAACCACGACGAGGTGCTGTCGCGGGAAATCACGTACGTGTGGCCGAACGTCGAGGGGGCCCTCGTCAACCACGACGTGTTCTTCTTCAGGGGGAGGTCCGTGTTCCAGCTGAGGCACGAGCTGGCCCGGCGGCTGCTGGTGGACGTCTCTCAGTCTCAGCTCGCCATGTGCCTCCCCACACGTTATGGCCGGTTTTTCCCACTCGTCGTCGACCTGCCCCGCAACCAGCAGGCCGTCATCGTCGTCGTCAGACTTCGCGGGGACGCCTGGTGAGACTTCCTACTCTTTTCCTTTGGCAAGAAACTCATACTTGCACTCGTCTGGAACTTTTTCTTTCCGGATATTTGCACTAGTCTGAAAAACAGTTTACTGAAACTGGTGTCGTCTGAAACTTTGGATAATCTGTTTCAGTTAGGACCTATGACTTGGATATAGTCTGAACTGCTGTAGTAGGGTTATAGAAATCAGTAAAGGTTGTTGAATCGAATCAGTAGGTGGTCAACAGGAACGACATTATGCCTGTTGGATTTATGGACCGATGCTAGTGGAAAGCCCAAATCAGTATCAGTTCTCAGTCTGAACCCAAGTCATTTTCGTAAGTACAAAATCCACACTGAACCTGGAAACAGTTGGTTTTTGATGCTACCGAGCTTTGATTCAGATGATTTAGTTTTGCAATTTGATGCCACTGTGCTAGTGGAAGACTTTGGAACTTGAAAACCCAAATCAGTTCAGTCTGAACCTAGTTCAGCTTCACAGAGAAGATAATGATTTCTGTTTGTTAGCCTACTGTAATAGTTTCAGTTAACTTGTGGACAAAATTCAGGTTTTGTCCACAGCACATTGCATTGTTTTGAGGTTTTGTAGATCAGCTTCCTTTTTGATCTTCTTATTTAAACTTGTTGCAGTACCTGTTACTATTACTGTGACACATGACGCCTAACTGCTTAACTAATTTTCTGCTAATTCAGCTCACGCGGCGCTGCGGTACGCGGATGTCGATGCAGCGTAGAGAGATACCCCTACAAGTCGCCTTCCTGTCCACCTCTTCAGAAGTGCCGCCGCCTCGACAACATTAGAACCCAGTTTCTTTCATAGAGATATGGGTTCAGGAAAACCCAGCAGTTCATTTGTTCCTGCTAGATAAACTTGGTTTGTTCTCCTGACAGTAGGACACCTATTTGCTTTGCCATCACGGTTCTAAAACTCTGAAACTGTTTGAGCAATGGTGCAGTGACTTTAGTCCGTAATGCGTTGACAATGTCCACTACTTCAGTGTTGCTAGCTGCATTTCTCTTAGGTGTCGACACAGTTTCAATCGTATGACAGAAAATGAAGTTATTTTCTTGACACAGTTTCAGTCGTTGAAGTAGGATACCTATTTGCTTTGCCATATCGGTTCTAAAATTCTGAAACTGTTTGAGCAATGCGTTGACGATGGCCACCACTTCAACGTTGCCAGGTGCAAGCAGTTGAGCACTTGAGTTTACTAGTGCCTTTTACAGTTTCAGTCGTGTAACATGGTTCATGTCATGTTGGTTCTGCTTGTATATTCCAAGCAGACCGAGGGCTGAGAAGAGTTTGCAGTACAGTGGCGATTAGTTGGCAAGAAAGCCAGAATGCAAAACCAGACGACATCGAACAGAAATCTTCCACAACGTCGCAAGGTTTCTAACAGATCACAGCGCAGTCTGGTTCCGCAAAGGATAGCATACATGTATTTGAAAAAATCTCCATGGCATTAAAAAGCTGCTGTACTTAAAAAAATCATTTAATTAAAAAAACGTACTTTATTTTTTTCATGTATTTAAAAGTACATTTGTGTAATTTAAAAAGTGCTTATGATTTTCTTAAATGCCCGTGTAATTCAAGAAGTTTTTTCCCACAGAAAGAAAGAAGTGTTCACACATTTCAAAAATAGTCTTATAATTTTAAGAGGTGTTCATTTTTTTTAAAATAATGTTCATGTATTTTTTAAATGATGTGTAATTAAAAAAAATTCACGCATCAAAAAAAGGTCATCAAATGTACTATGGCGCTTGTTCTGTACATGAGAGAGTCTTTCACGATCGTTATAACTATTCAACATCAGACTCCTGTACGGAGGCTGATATTTGGGCCCGACCAGGTCGAAACCTCCCAGGATATACTGAGCACGGTGCAACTCACCCGGTTTGAATGCTGACCTGAATATGGTGGTTCAACATATTTTGGAGGAAGATATGATTGATTTTTTCTATTGGTTTGTCAGAGGAACCTGTTATTCAGCTTGTGCTGGAAGGCAGTGTAATGAAACTGTCTGTAGAACAGTTTACTGAAACTGTTGTATTCTGCAACTGCTGCTAATCTGCTTCAGTTAGAACTTGGGAGCTGTCTGGATTATTGTATTAGATATAAGTAGAAGAAGTTCAATAGAAATAGTTGGTAATTTTTTTTTTTAAACGAGGCAAGAGACTTGCCATTTTCATTGATTAAGAAGGAGTGAGAATTGCCCGGTTAATTGACGGAAAACCGGGCTAAAACCGATACAATCCAACCCATATGACATGGGTACCACCGGCCAACCTGGCCACCGACATGGGATCACGGAGCTACATAGAAGATAGCAGCACCGAAAACATGACGGCACATGCCAACAGAAGGCCACACGCGCGAACAACTGACAGCTCCGACTCTGACGACGATCATCACAATGGAATATGCAGGACTTGCGCCGACCGTGCCCGCCGTAGCCGACCACCGAGCGCCTGTCATCGTCACCGCAGGAATCCGCCGCAGCTCCGACTTCAAGCAACCAAGCAACCAACGGAAGAACACCTTGGACACGCCGGGAAGATCCGACTACCGAAGCCCGAGCCGCGACCAAAGCTCCTCTCGACGCCATCATCGTTGCCAAACAGAAATCAGCGCCCCCGAGATGGCCGCCTCAGCAAACTACGCGGCGAAGATGCCGCAAACCACACGGCGAAGATGCCGCAACCCACGCGGCGAAGATGCCGCCATCCACTGGTCTCCAGGTTGTGGCCGGCTCCGAGACGATGCCCCCAAGGAGGAAGAAGACGTGAAGCGCCTTCATCGCCCGATCTCGAAGATCTGAGGTTTCCCTCCGGAGCCAAGGCCGCGGGGAGGGGGAGGAGCACCACACAACAGCAACTCTTCCAAGAAAGAACACGACGCCCACGGACGTCGCCGTCGCCAGATCCGGCAGAGGCCGGACATAGGATTTCTCCCGGAGATGCTCAACCACCACCTGCCCGCACCAACGCAGCCAACGAACCCCATCCTACTGAGGTCGACCTCGAACTGGTCGTGGGATCCCGAGACCCACCACGCCCAGATGCACGCACCACCTCCCAGCCGAAGCCGCTTCCACCAAATCCGGAGCCGCCGCCCCGGCATCCACCACCATGCCGGGCAAGCAAACTGGCCAGCTCGTCAGCACCAAGCCGGGAGGGCGCCACCTGCCCAACCGCCGAAGGGCTGCGGGCGGCCGGAACAACCCGCTGCAGCCGCAACACCGCCGAACAACACCGCCGGGAGGAGCGTCAAGCAGCCAGAGCCGCCGTCCGCATCCCGCTCGCCGGATCCACGCGCCAGAGCCGACGGAGCGCCGCCAATCGCCATGCCGTCCCGCCAGATCCGTCGGGGCATCAAAACGCGCCAGCGTCGCGCCACCATGCCCTCGCCGCGCCAAGCGCCCACTGGCAGCGCCCGCTTCGCGCACAAGCGCGCCGCCATCCAGCTGCCTCGCCCGCCTGAAGCGCCAGCAGCGCCAAGCTCCCAGAGGCGGCCGCCCGCGCCGCACCAGCTCGAGCGGGAGGAGGAAAAGAACCCGCCGCCGCCGAGCGAGCGGCGAACCGCCCGGCGACTCTGCGGCGGCGGCGGCGAGGTGCGGAGGATGTGGCTAGTGGCGGCGGCCAGGGTTCGCTCCTGGCCGCTCGCGGGAGCGACCGAGGAGCGTAATGTTATTCAATAGTTGGTAATTTGCTTTAGTTGTACAGATGATAGAAGGTTGTCTGAAGCTAATTGGTCTATATTAGTCACATATTCACACTAAGCCTTGACTTGATAAATAATATTTTGGTTTCATATGCTGTCCTTGATTAGCATGCTGTAGAAACTTTGGAACCTGGAAACCCAAATCAGTCGAGTTTCTGTTTGATTAGCCTATTGTAATCCCGATTTTTGTTTCATTTGGCATATTGTAAATGCTTTTAATAGCTGAACCATATTCAGTTTGTATCCTACAGTAATTCAGTTTTTCAGGTTTTGTGCATAGCCTGTCTGCCTTCTAAGTTCATTCTGCAAAGCAGTTCTCCAACGGTTGCCTTACCTTTGACATGCCATGATGCCTAAATTTCTCACTGTCTGTTGTAATTCAGCCAACACCGAACTGCGGTACAGGGATGTTGGTGCAGAGTAGAGAAGGATAGGAGCAGGACTCCTGACGTTCGCTCGACAGTCCACCTCTTCAGAAGTGTCGCTGCCTCGGACACGATGACATGAGAATTCAGAATATTTCCACTGAGATATAGGTTTAGGAGGAAAACCAGAACCTGCTGTTCTGGCCTTGTGGTTCTAAACTTCAGAACCTGTATGATACGAGCAAATCATACAATGACATTTCTCTGTAATGATTGCGTTCTTACTGTGGCTGCTACTTCAGCGTTGCCGCCTTGCCGGGTGCATTTATCTTAGATGCCAGCAATGATGCTTCACGCATGTAGTTGAAACAAAATCAACATAGCCTTCACGATATTTATGTTCATGGTGGATTATATCCTACTCATGCTTGCACTCAATGTTGATTAATTTTAATGCATGTTCATGATCATATCGCCTCTCAGCTTGGTCACTTCCCTAGTCTCTTGCTAGCCTTCACCTGCATTAAGCGAATATCGCTTGTGCATCCAAACTCCATAAACCCCAAAGTTATTCCATATGAGTCCACCATACCTTCCTATATGCGGTATTCACCGCTGCTCCAAGTAAATTTGTATGTGACAAACTCCAAACCTTCAAATGAAATTCTGTTTTGTATGCTCGAACAACTCATGTATCAACTAGGGCTGTCTCAGATCTTCCATGTTAGATGGTTATTCTCAAGAGGAGTGGACTCGCCCTCATTCATTTAGAAAATGGCTGGTCAATGGATGCCAAATCCCATGCTCAAATCAAATCAAAATAGCAAAACAAAACTCCCCATGATTGTTGCTAGTTGGAGGCACCCGTTGTTTCGAGCAAGCCATGGATTGATGCTTGTTGGTGGTGGGGAGTATAAACTTTACCATTCTGCTTTGGGAACCGCCTATAATGTGTAGCATGGAAGATATCGAGATCTCTTAGTTGTTATGTTGATAAAGTGAAAGTATACCGCCAAATGTTATTTATCTCTATTTCAAAATCGAGCTCGCACCTCTACAAATCTCGCCTCAAGGGCCTATCTATTTACTTTATGTTGAGTCATCACCTCTTATTAAAAAGCACTACCGAGAGCACCATGTCATTTGCATGCATTACTATTAGTTTATATTGGGTATGACTCGATCTCTTTTACCATGAATTACAATGTTTAGTTAGTCCTTGATCTTTAAAGGTGCTCTCGATTTATGTTTTATGGTCTTAGAAAGGGCTAGCGAGATACCATCTTGTTATATCATATTATGATTGTTTTGAGAAAGTGTTGTCATCCGAGATTTATTATTATTGCTCACTAGTTGATTATGCCATTGATATGAGTAAACATGAGACCTAAGTGTTATTGTGAATATGGTTAGTTCATAATCTTTGCTGAAAACTTGAATGCTGGCTTTACATATTTGTAACAACAAGAGCAAACAGAGTTTGTAAAAGTTTTTCTTTATCACTTTTAGTTTGTCAACTGAATTGCTTGAGGACAAGAAAGGTTTAAGCTTGGGGAGTTGATACGCCTCCATCAGATCTACTTTTCCAAACACTTTTGCCCTTGTTTTGGACTCTAACTTGCATGATTTGAATGGAACTAACCCGGATCGACGTTGCTTAAAAACTAACATGGTGTTATTTTTATGCAGAAATAAAAGTTCTTGGAATGACTCAAACCACAGAGCAACTTTTCAGAATTAATAAAAATATCGCGAAAGAATCAGCACTAGGGGCCGACACCGTCCACGAGGGTGGGGGCGCCGCTCGTGGGCCCTGACGCCCACCGACCTCAACTCCAACTCCATATATTTGCTTTGCGGAGAAAAATCAGAGAGAAAGATTCATCGCGCTTTATGATACGGAGCGCCGCCAAGCCCTAATCTCTCGAGGGCTGATCCGAGTCCGCTCGGGTTCAAGAGGGGATTCACGCTGTCGCCATCATCAACCATCCTCCATCACCATTTTATGATGCTCACCGCCGCATGAGTAATTCCATCATAGGCTTGATGGACGGTGATGGGTTGGATGAGATTTACCATGTAATCAAGTTAGTTTTGTTAGGGTTTGATCCCTAGTATCCACTATGTTCGAGATTGATGTTGCTATGACTTTGCTATGCTTAATGCTTGTCACTAGGCCCGAGTGCCATGATTTCAGATCTGAACCTATTATGTTTTCATGAATATATGTGAGTTCTTGATCCTATCTTGCAATCTATAGTCACCTATTATGTGTTATGATCCACAACTCCAAGTGACAATAATCGGATACTTCTCGGTGATGACCGTAGTTTGAGGAGTTCATGTATTCACTATGTTAATGCTTGGTCCACTTATTAAAAGGAGGCCTTAATATCCCTTAGTTTCCATTAGACTTCGCCACACGGAGGGTAGGACAAAATATGTCATGCAAGTTCTTTCCATAAGCACGTATGACTATATTCGAATACATGCCTACATTACATTGATGAACCGAGCTAGTTCTCAGGTCACCCTATGTTATAACTATTACATGAGGAATCACATCCGACATAATTATCCATCATTGATCCAATGCCTACGAGCTTTTCACATATTGTGCTTTGCTTATTTACTTTCATCATACATCGCTATGCTTACAAAACTACATCACATTTTTGCCATCATATCACATTTCCATACTACTTTGCTACTAAATACTTTGCTGCGGATACTTTGTTATCTGTGGTTGAATTGACAACTCAACTGCTAATACTTGAGAATATTCTTTGGCTCCCTTGTGTCGAATCAATAAATTTGGGTTGAATACTCTACCTCAAAATGCTATGATCCCTATACTTGTGGGTTATCATGTATGGTATTTCTACGAAGTTGCACGCAAGACAAGAGAGGCTAGCAATGGTGGAAGGATGAGAGTGTGTATAATCCATGGACCCAACATTAGTCATAAAGAACTCATATACTTATTGCAAAAATCTACAAGTCATTGGATAGATTGGTAGAAAAGACCATCGCTGCTCCCACCGCCACTCATAAGGAAGACAATCAATAAATAAATTATGCCCAACTTCATCACAAAGTGGTTCACCATACGCAGCATGCTATGGGAATCACAAACTTCAAATACAAGTATTCCTCAAATTCACAACTACTTTAACTAGCATGACTATAATATCACAATCCTCATATCTCAAAACAATTAGCAAGCATCAAATTGATCATACTCCAATTCACTTTCTATGATAGTTTTTATTATACCCAACTTGGATGCCCATCATTCTAGGACCAATTTTTATAACCGTGAGTAAATACTATGTGTTCTATAAGACTCTCAAAATAATATAAGTGAAGCATGAGAGATCAACAATTTCTACAAAATAAAGACACCGCCAGATCTCTAAAAGATATAAGTGAAGCACTAGAGCAAAAATTATCTAGCTCAAAAGATATAAGTGAAGCACAGAGTATTCTAATAAATTCCAAATCAAGTGTGTCCGAGGAGTCCTCGACTAGGAGGTGTCCGGACAAATGGACTATCATTGTCCGCCGGACTCCAAGACTACTTAAGATAAGATTGAAGACTCGGCCCCGGTCCGGATGGGACTTCTCATGTGAAGGCAAGCTTGGCGACGGATATGTAGATCTCCTACCATTGTAACCGATCAGGCCTCCTAGCCTCCGTGTCTATAAACCGAGGGCTTTAGTCCAGAGGACATAACATACATTACAACAATCATACCATAGGCTAGCTTTTAGGGTTTAGCCTTTGATCTCGTGGTAGATCCACTCTTGTACTACCCATATCATCAATATTAATCAAGCAGACGAGGGTTTTACCTCCATCGAGAGGGCCTCAACTCCTGTAAAACATCGTGTCCCTTGTCTCTGCTATCATCCGCCAGACGCACAGTTCGGGACCCCCTACCCGAGATCCGCCGTTTTGACAATCAAATTGGTGCTTATTGAGAGTTCCTCCGTCGCCACCGATAGGAAGGATGTCTCCACCCGCCTTCAAAGACGGTATTTTCGCTAAAGGGGCCTTGGCACGCCAAACTATCCGGCTAGGCGGTTTTGCGATCGCCTGTCCGCCATCGCTTCAACAATGACTTCTAAGTCACAAAAGCAATTCCTCATACAGCTCGATTCACGAGCTGCTGGATCCATAGAGCCTCATCTGGCCAACGAAGCTCTTGATCGTGATCCGCCTCGAGTCGCTACACTACAACTGGATTACGAAACCGATCGAGAGAGATTAACTCTCCCCAGTCACCCACCACGTCATAGCAGAGGAACAATGCGCGACTTATATTGAAAACTAGTCACGTCCGACCTCAACCTCCATGCCGGATTCCGCGAGGGACGGACTCGATCGACTATTGAAATTAAAATCATGCATCGCTCGACTCGCCGGATCGTGTCCAGAATCCAAGCTCCGAATTGAAACTCCCCGCCGCGTTTCGTGATGGGTAGGGATCTGGATTTTATTCCACCCACCCACCCGCATATGCGATCTATCTCTAATATGGCAAGAGCCCACGAAACAAAGACATCACCATCGCCGATTCTCCCCGTTATGGACAGGATAAAGGATCGCCGAGAGGAAAACAATCTCAATCTTTTGCATAATTGCACGGATAAGGGAATATTAAACTCCATCGCCGTCAGAAAATTATACGCCACCGATCTAGTCCATAGTACGAAGTATCAGGCGATGGAGAGTTTCCTAAACCAAAATCAGTTTTGGGACAATCCGCCCCAAATACAACCTCACCGCAACAAAAGGTGCATCACACTCAGTGCCCAGATACAAAACCAAAAAGCAAAAACCCCATAAAGGGCACGAACAGCATCGAGGGATGGCTCAATGGACCCTCGCAGTTTCATAGTACGAGGGAGCCATCCCACACATAGCCTTCGAGCATGTTGATATTACGCAGGTGGCCAAAAGTATGGAGAGCTTTAGCCCCGAAAACCACTCCAACAATACCGCACGATATCAACAATGACCTCGATCGAATAATATGCTAAACGAATAACCGCGCCTCAAGTCTACCAAGTAGCAACAAGAACCATGGAGCGACATGCCATCACCTTCAACGCCAAATGAGGAACCTAAATTCGAACAGCCCGAGCATTGAGCCAAGACCGGTGCTTAGTCCCATAGTGGACGGTTGACTCACAAAGGTCCTCATGGATGGCGGCATGACTAAACCTCATCTACGCAGGAAACTCTTCAAAATGGAAATTGATTGAGCCAGATTGAGCGAAGCAAAGACAACCTTCAGAGGAATAATCCCTAGTCGAAGCGCGGCAGCACCGAAAAATCACACTGATGTGGTGTTCGGCTTGCCGGACAATTACAGATCCGAAGAAGTCATGTTCAAGTGGCTCTGCTCAACAGGATATCACGCTATATTAGGATGAGAGGCATTCACAATTTTTCAAGCCGCATCTCATTACGGGTATATGAAGCTCAAAATGCCTCGGCCCGGCGGAATAATCACTTTGCTAGTGATCCGACATAGCACTGCCACGAAACAAGATACGACTAGCCTCGAGGCACTATCCGAGGCCCTAGCGGCAGAAGAACTCATCATACTGCGCTTACGGTGAACAAATGATTTATGTGATACTCGTAAAAAGATCCAAGTCCACCTCCTTCAAACTAGCCGATGAAATAGTGAAATTCCAGGTCCATCCAACGGACCCAACAAAGACGGCCTCCATTGGGGCACAATTAAACCCCGAGAGATCAGATCATGCTTAATTCTTCTGAAATTGGGATACCGCATCCTTCGTGACATGCCCGAATCCCACGCAGACAAGGTATACAGCCTAAACATCCTAAAAGGATTCAAGCCGGTCAAACAGGCTCTTCGACGATTTTCCAACCCAAAAGACAGCAATGGGAGAAGAGCTAGCCAAACTATTGGAAGCCGATTCATTAGAGATATCAAACATTGGATTGGCTAGCAATCTGGTAATGGTACCAAAGAAGGACAAATCCTCGCGCCTATGTGTCGGTGGGATTTTAGGGGTACCTTAGTATTTTAACTTGTGCACGGTAGTTGCAAGACTACGCAAGGTCCGCTTAGCGCCCGCCAAGGCTCCTCCGCTATTTCCATTTATCGCCATTCAAGAACAAAGTATCAACCAGTGGATAAAGACCCGCAAGAGGAGCTGGCTGAAGAACAAGGCCCCGCAAGAGGAGCTTGCCGGAAGGCCAACCAAGGCGATTCAAGACTTGCCGCGACGCTCAAGGCCCCTAAGAAGGCTCGACGATCGCAAGCTTGCCGGGCCAAGAGAGGGCCACGGCAAGCACTTGCCGCAAGGCTGCCACCGTGACCAAGCTCCAAATAAGATCCAATCACGGTCACCCAGGTGGCCATCCCAGAGCACGCGGAGAGGCGCCAGCAGCCATGCAATGCGAGGTGGTTTGAGCGACAAGGAGGCCATCGTGGCGAACGGTGGCGCACTAACGTCGCTTCTTGCAATCGTTAGCGACCAGACGGGCATTAAATGCCTTTGTCCTCGCCATCAGAGTTAGGTAGGGACACTGTTGAACACCTGCTGTACCAACCTATGCTTTTACTTTTTTACTCCCTCTTACGCCACTGCTTGTGACCCCTTAGACTATAAAGGGAGGCCCAAAGACGAGAAGGGGTTCGTCCATTCGACATATCCAGCACCACTACACGCCGCGCTTCCCAAAAACAAATACAACACAAAGCAGCAGAGGAGTTTTATCTCCGAGAGCTCCGGTTGGTAAAATCCCCGTGACCTCGATCTGTCGCGCCCGCCTCGCCGACTTAAGGGCCCTGCCCCATAGGTGCTCGCCCCGTAACCAATACATTCTTTGGCGCACTGTAGGGGCGCCGAGGCAGCGTAATCCGATCCTACCGCCACATCAGATCTTCGCCAACATGCCACCGGCGAAGAAGGCTTTAGCCCGCTCGCGATTGTCCTATCGCCACCGAGCAAAGCGGTGGGGCGGACGCCGACGGAGGAGCGGCCGCGGGGGCACTCACGCCGTTACCAGGTCCAAAGACAAGGCCGCAAGCTTCAGCCGCTCGATATCCACCGCGCTTTCTCGTGAGGTGTAAGATCATCAACGCCACTAGCACCGGGTTTGTTGAACAAGGCAGCTGGTGGGTCGCGGTATTCAAGATTAGCATGCACGCCAAAGATGTCGGGCGCGAGTGAAGTACGGTCGCCGGACGGGTGTTGTTCTTCCAATCCAATTGGGAGTCCGAGCACGCCCCGCCTCGCCGCGTCGCCACCGCCACCTAAGATCGCAGAGGAAGCGCCGCCCGAGCTCGCCTGTTTCGACTACCGGCGCACAACACAAGATCGAATCGAGGATGACCATTTATAGCCTCATCGGTTGCTTAACGGCGATAAGCCCCAAAGAACCGAAAGCGCAAGTCTTTAAGCGCGCCCAGCGCAAGCCGACGCCGACAAGATCCTGGGTGCCATTATTATGCACTTCTCGCCCAAGGCCGATCGCTTACTTGTCGGTCAACCCCGACGCCGATTGCCCATCGTATGACCCGAACTCGCCGGACTAACGCCAAGTTCTCCAAGAACGACGGCACGAAGACGCAGGGGACGACGAAGCGCAGAAGAGCGCCACGCTGATTGACCAGCTACCGCCCATCACGACATGCACGCGGAACCAGCGATTGTCAGATACGTGGTCGGCGCGCTCACCCGTGAGCTGCGTAAGTCCAGGGCCCCGCACAAGAACTTTCGCCGACGTGCCCGAAGTACGATGGCACGATACATCCGCCGGAGTTCTCGCGTCATACATCATCGCGCAGCCGGGCGAGACGAAGATCTCGCTAACTACTTCGCCGTGCTCGCCCAACGCCGATTTGGCTCATGCACTTGCCGGACAGCTCCATCTCTTCGTGGGCTTAACTCAGGTCACCACTTGCGGCGCTTTCACAGTGGCCACAAACCACATGGCTGAGAGAGCGATGCACCGCCGCCCGTAGGAGGGAGAACTTCCGCGGTTACAGAGATTCAGCCGTGCAACGCAACATCTCACGCCCAACCTCGCCAAGAAGCGACGCTGCTCCATCGTAAACGCAACCGCAGGATGAGGGAGGAGATGGCGACAGATTTGAGATGTCAAGCTATATGCTCGCCGACAAGTGCACGGCCGAGGAGGGAGGAAAATCCCCTGGAGAGATCAAGGATCTGGCGAAGAGAGGACACCGCCCGCAAGAAGGAACCGAGGCGGAACAATGAAGAGAGGCTAAGGATGTGTAGTCGTTGAGCAGTCCAAGAACGAAGGCTCCGCAAGGCAAAGCCGACCCGAGGCGAGCTGCCGACAGCAGGACGGCTCGCAAGCACATCAGAAGATCCATCGCACTGTGGGCCATGACCTCCAAGTGCAAGAAGGTTGAGCAAATGGCAGAGCTGCAAGAAGTCGAATATGAGCGCCACACAAGGAAAAAGGCCTGAAGGTGGCGAGGATCCCAAGAAGCTTCTCGCCAGTGGAGGGCGCCAAGGCAAGCCCAAGCGGCAAGGAGATAGACCTCTGGGCCGTGACAAGGATGAAGAAGAAGATGAGGATGATGAGATGGAGGAAGATGAGACTGATGACCAAGAGTTTCGTAAGGCAACGGAGGTTTTGTGCGCTGATGGCTATGGCCGCACACATCACATCGCTAACTCAAACAGGTGCGGAGGTGAACACAACAGAATCCGTCAAGGCCGCAAGCCCCAAGTGGTCCACGCCCATCGCCTTTTGACGTTGAGGATCACCTCGACGATCATCGCGGTCGGTGCTTGCCGATGTTGGTTTCACTCAACCATCCGCAACCTCAAGGTCACAAAGATATTGGTCGACGGTGGGGCCTGAATCTCATCTCCTCCGTAGTGCTCAAGAAGCCCGCATCCCCGACAAATAACTCAAGAGATCGGTACCTTTCAAGGGATAAATCCAGAAGGAGCAAGCTTAGGGAAGATCACACCGCCAAGAACCTTGGCAGCAAGATGAATTTGTGACAGAGAGTCACGCTTTGATGTTGCTGATTTCCCATTACCTTACAATGGGATACTTGCCGCCCAGCGCTGCTAAGTTCATGGCAGCCTCTCACAATGCCTTCAATGTGCTCAAGATGCCTGGTCCGATAAGTGTCATTTCGTCCAAGGCATAAGAAGGATGCACTTATTTGTACCGACAAGATCTACCGAAGCAAGAGCCGCAGCAGAACACAAACCACTTGGCTGAAGCTCCCCGGAAGAAGAAGGCCAAGTCCGCAAGAGTAGCTTTGATGCCCACTCCGCAAGCGCATTCTCCCGGAGCGCCAATGGGCCACGAGGACGCACCACCAGCTCCACCCGCAAGTAGAGCAAAGAGAGCAACAATAAACTTTAAATCATATTCCTTGAAAGACCGTGACTTGTATGGAAAAACTTGTGCACGGAAGGATCGAATCGCGGCTAAGTTATGCTTTGATCTGCTTCTTTAGTCCGCTTAACAATGAAGGTGCGCCGAACTAGCCCGACGAGGTTTCGCCGAGGCAACACCGCCTGGTTGCCGGATGCTCGCGACTCAACACAAGTGTGGTAAGCCAACCAAGTAGTTCCTTTAAAAGTGAGGTGAAAACATACAAGGAGAGAGTCGAGGAAGAAGTGCAATCCTGCCGAGCACGGAAGACAGAAAAGCTGTTGCTCAAGTTTGAGTGCAGAGCACCATCGTTTTAATTTTTATGTTATGTTCTTGAATGCCTGCGTTTTGTATGGGAAACCCCATGGAAGGAGCCGGTTTGTGATGCTGTTATACTTTGACGTTTCGAAGTCCGCTCAATAAAAGTGCGCCGAACTAGCCTGACAAGGTTTCTTGCCGGGGCTACACTGGCCAGAAGGTCGATGTTCCGCAGACTCAAAGAAGTGTGTATGCACCGCAAGTTCCCTAAAAGCGAGGGTAAAAACATACAAGCGACGGAGTAAAGGATATAACATAACGAGCCTTGCCGTGGACGGCTCAGATGAAAAACCCAGCGCTGAGGAACCAGCTCGCTACGCTATGCCTTTGATTTGTTTTCGAGTCCGCTAACAATGGCGCTGCCGCAACTAGCCCCGACAGGTTTCTTGCCCGAGCCTACACCGCAAAGAAGGCCGACGCTCCGCACGCCAAGTGTGTATGCACCGCAAGTTCCCCAAAAGCGAGGGTCACATACAAAGGATGTAACACGGCGAAGTAGTACAGGATGAAGATACATTATGTAAATAGCTTATACGGGCGCCGCTAAGTTGTTCTCATGACTGAAATAGCAAACAAGGAAAGAGCAAGAAGACGACTAGACTGAGCCTCGCAAACCTGCATTGCCGGGCCGCGTACCAAGGTCCTCCGCCAAGCCGGGTTGCTGGGCCGCGATGCCACGCAAGAACAAAAGAAAAGGGCATAAGTTCGTGGTCCCGGAAGCCGGAGTTGCCGGGGCTGCGATATCGATAAGTTTTTCATCCCTCGTCATGCATCCTCTTATGGATCGGGAATGCGAGGGCCGCCCTGAACGAAAGCCGCTGTTTGTATGAAAAACCCGGCGCAGAGGAGCCTAATCGTGGATAAGTTATGCTTTTGATTTGTTTTCGAGTCCGTCAATAATAAGCGCCAGTAATGGCCCGGCTGGTTTCTTGCCGAAATAAAGACCGCCGGGCTGCTGATGTTCCAAGACTCACAAGTGTGCTTGCGCCAGAAGTTCCTCAAAGCGAGGGTAAAACATACAAGACATGTAATCAAGTAAAGGATATAACCCGCAAGCATTCCCTTTTTTCATTAAAAACATCCCATTCCAAAGAAGTCCATAGAGGATGAAAACATGAAAAGAGATTACAAGTTTTAAATGCGCTAAGGCGTCCAAGGCTTACAAATTGAAAAGATAAGATGCCCGTAATCCTCTCTTGTTTCTTCTTCAGGAGGTAGGTCAAGGAGGCCTCGACAGAGAGAAGTTTGCCGGGAGGGCAAAAGGGGCGCTAGGTGAGCTACGGGTGCCGAAGACACCAGAGAACATCCCGGGTCGCCAGGGCTTTCGGAGACGGAGACACCGAAGAGGCTCAAGACGGGCGGCAGGACGTCAAGACGCTGCCGAGGGCGCCACGCCAGATTCGACTTGACGGCCTTGCCGCCGCTTCTTCTTCCGCGAGTTCCCCACGCCACGCCCAAAGAGACGACTCCCGGAGCCCAAGGTCACACCCGGATGATGGGGTCGCCGGTGGCGTGGCGCGAGGTGACGGCCGACGCTTAGTCGGACCCACCGCCCTCTGCTGTCAGCCTGTCACCCTCCCCGCCACTCGCCGAGGGGGAGTCTTCGCTATCGGAGGAGCTGTCCACGCAGCATCTCGCCCGGTGCCGAGTCCTCAAGACCTTGACAGCGAGAAGGTCGCCTCCATTAACTTAAAATGGAGGGTGAACCTCATCAAGCCGCGTGGATGCGCGAACGCCTTCCACTCGATCAAAGTACATCACGCCGGGCTGGGATACGACACTAACCTGCGGCCGCTGATCCCACAGCCCCTCATGCGCAATTCCAGATTCGGCGGTCCGCCCATCGCGCCGCAAACGGAGCTGAAGCCGGAGGCGACGACGAGCCGGGCGCGAGCTTGACGAAGAACTCCAAGGATCATCCCTGGTGTGGACCGCCGAGGAGAGGAGCTGTCGGAGGCGGGGTGGTGTATCGCCGCCGCCTTCTTCCCGAAGGCCCGACCACGCCCTCGGCCTCGCCCACGACTCGCCTCCCTTGTGATCTGCTCCGCCACCACCGCACGGATAGGAGGGCGCGGCTGCTCAGGCGACTCTCGCCAAGACGATGAAGGATCAGGGTTCTTCTCCATGGCGACGAGAGGAAGGGTAGCAAAGTTGAAGAAAGGAGAAGATGAGTGTCGGTGTCAAAACCGCGGATCTCGGTAGGGGTCCTTAATCGCAAGGCCTAGGCGATGGTAACAGGAGACAAGGGACACAATGTTTTTACCTCTGTTCGCCCTCTCGATGGAGGTAAACCCCACGCCCCGCTTGATTAATATTGATGATGGGTAGTACAAGAGCAGATCTACCACGGGATCAAGGAGGCTAAACCCTAGAAGCTAGCCTATGGTATGATTGTTGTAATGTATGTTGTCCCATTTAACTAAAACCCTCCGGTTTATATAGACACCGAGAGGCTAGGGTTACTGTAGTCGGTTACAATGGTAGGAGATCTACATATCCAGACGCTAAGCTTGCCTTCCACGCCAAGGAAAGTACCTTCCAACACGAGCCGGAGCTTCAATCTTCTATCTTCGTAGTCCGGGAGTCCGCGATAATGATAGTCCGCCCCGACACACCCCCTAGTCCAGACTCCTCAAGAGTCTCCCGAACCAGCTTCAATGACGACAAGTCCAAATAAGGATAGTCTTCGTGTTGCAAGGCGGTTCTCCTTCAAACCCATGTACCAATAATAGTGTCCGCTTCATCTTGAATACTCGTTCCTCGCTTACGCCAAATAATGGCTCCTTCCACGGCCGCATCTAATGCGGTAAAAAGGTGTTTTTTATTTCACCCCTAATCAGCGGTAGTCGCCGCCTATTAAAGAGGCTAGAATCCAGATCCAAACCGCACCATCTTCCTCCCACGTGATACTCCATCAAAGCGCCAGACCTAGAAATCCATTCCACCATGGATCGCCAACGCGCTCTTCTTCACGCGCCCCTGCACCCCACCGCCGGGAGTTGGAGGAGGTGCTCTATCTCGCACAATGAGCTAGTGAAGCCCAAACGGAGGGTTTCTCCTCCGCCTTCATGGTTCCAACCGAGCGGACTAGTTACTTATCAAGGTGGGAGGCAGGCGGAGGACACCCAAGCCCCAATAAGGGGAGCGAAAGTGCTTTGTCCCTATCCATAAGGCCTGATTTCCATACATCCGCTCCTCCGCTGGCTCAAGTTCTACTTGACTCCAGCTCCACCACCTCACGCCTACCTCAGGCTGCACATCGCAGGCTACGAGCTCAGAGCTATTCCCGCATCGAGCCCCATTTTGCATTGTGGAAGAGGTTGTTTTGCTTTGTACCCCTTCACCAGGGTCCATATATTGGGCGGTGCGCCAGATATGGCGATCACCGACCGGATACCTATCCGCACTCCAAGAAGGCGCCTAAAGAGTGGCTTCGAGTGGTTTTATATTAGAGACGCCTGCTGCCGGATCCAGCCTGGATTGGCCTCCCGGAGTTTAATATGCTGCCCCTTGAAGAACGCCACCGGGCGCCACGGAGCCCCCGTTTGGAGGAAGACAAGAGCGTCCATTACTTGATGGGCCGGATAAGATTAATGGCTCATTCCGGCTTGACCATGATCGGAGTCATGGCGACGTGTATCAAGCGAGGAGTGCAGCCACTGCAATATAGAGGCCACCCCATGTGGGATTTCAACGGGAAGACGACGCCATTTGCACGGCCATAAAGGGCCGAATCGACCGAGGATCTGCAAGATCCCGTCTGCCTGTATAGGGGAGAAGGAGGACTTCCTTCGCCGAATCCTTTGGAGGGTTTTCCATGATCAACCCTGAGGATGGGTGTTTAACACCCAAAGGGCTCTACCCGGTCTTCGGTTTAAGCTTACATTATGTCTTCGCAGTCTACGCCGGACTGTGGAGGACATAGAGTCCCGCCTCACAACCCGAGGATCCGTGGGATCCTCGGGTCCGACCGAGGAGGATCCGGACATCGAGGTGGAGTTGATCGACGGGTGTATCACCCACAAGATAGACATGCTTTGGTCGCCATTACGGGATCACCCGGACTGAGTTTGGCTTCACAGTGATCACGCATCAAGTCCGACACCAGATCTCTTTCCCGCCCATTTTTGACCTCGCAAATGATGGTATTTCACAGAAGCGCCTTTTACGGCAGAAGCCGAGTTCATGTGGTCGACTAACAGAGGCCCGTCCGACCAAAGAAGCGGAAGGAGCGTGAAGGCGGATTTGAAAACGCCGCAAAGGTATAGCTCAGATTCAATTTTCAGAGCAACGCTCCAAGGAAAAGCCTCGAGTGCTTATGATCTCGCAGAAAGTGCGCCGCCGGATCGGCGAGAGCAGGAATTGCTGATCCAACCCACACCGGGCAAAAGCCTGACCGAGGGGGAGGCAAGCGCAAGACGCCAACCAGCATCCTGCCCAACGGAGGATACCGGCGCATCGTCCGCCACCAAGTGTGAGGTGGAGAGCGCTATGAATCATAGACGCCGCAAAGATTTCGAGAAGCGTGCTTTTCTCCCGAGGCATTGGATGCTTTTAACTTAGGGGACGCCAGATTCCGCGGTTGCTCAAAATGGTTTTACCAGAGCACGAGCAAAGATGTTAAGGACATACGCGTAAGGGAATTTTAATGGTTGTATACACCAGTAGTCTCTTTAGACTTAAATTAGTTATGTTAACTGATTTAAGGATCATTGTAAATTTTAGGCACTTAACGAGAAGAACGCCTAACTGTCTCGGAGCTGCAGATTGCAAGGCCCAACTTGAGGTCAGACTTGTCGCAGGAGGAGACGGAAACACTCGTAACACATTTTATTAATAATATAAGCCAGGCGGCGTGCGCTGCGAGTCTAATAATGACATTGTACCGCCGGCAAGATCCGGACAGTGTTTTGCTACGCCAAATAAAGGCCGATTTAGAGTGCAATAGGGTTCAACAGAAAGCGAACATGCTCCAAGATGCCAACGCCAAGCTCGGAGAAGAGCTGAAAGGCGACAGCCGAGCTGTCCGCTCATTAAGGAGAACTCACCACGCCGCGCATATATAGTAAGTGCTTGAACTCTTTTGGAAAGAAGAGTTGGGCGAGGAAGTAATTTGACATGATATGTCTTGTAGGTATACTCACGGGTCAGCCCCGCAGAGAGATGCCTATATCGATGGGTGATCAACTTCCGAATCATCGTTGTAAATACATCAACGAAGTTCGCAGTAATGAGTGGCGCTGCTCGTTTTATGGCCACTCACCCTGCCCTGAGAGCCTCGGGAGCTTGCGAGAAGTCGCAGTGAGTGCAGCGCTTTCTGCTTGTGGAAGATTTCGCTTGCCACACTGTGGAGGCTTGGGCCATGGTGAAGACGCTGCATAAGAAGGCGGACCCAAACCATATGGCCGGTTGGACTGGTGGGGTTCGGGGAAGGAGATCCTCGTGAGTTTAGTGTACAGCCAAGTAGGGTTGGTCGCAAATTTTCCCAACGGGATCAGAACTAGACAACCCGTTAGATGGGATTGAGGAGGAATACAATCAATAAATTTGACAATGTATGTTATCCTTTAAAGTGACATATGAAATGCCTTCTAGCCGGATTGTAGATCGCTTGTCTTTGCTTACCTTCCGCCTTCACCTCGACCCTAGAGTCCGAGTGTGTCCAATACCTTCTTGGTTATGAAAAACCCGGGTATGCATGGAGACCAAAGCGAGGGGTCATTAGTGCTTTATCGATAGTGCCCAACTAGTTATGTTATATTACATGGTTAGTAAGAAACATCTTCCAGGAGAATAGTTCCAAGTAGGGTTCTTTCACGGGAGGCATGCCCCAAAGTGTATGTCCTGACCAAAAGAGAGGAGTTTATTGTTAAAAATGATGATAAGATGCTTTGTATAATTTGAGATTTCATAAGAAACACAATGAGACTATTATCTTGCCCGTGTCTCTTTGTTTGATCTAACTGCAGTTCTTACCTTGTCTTGCCGGAGGCCGCCTATGCGCCTCCGTGGCTGACATCAGCTCTAGAGCCTCGAGCCGGAACCACCACTTAACCCTTATCGACCATCATGTTATCAGGGATCCGGAGGAGATTGCCACCAGCTGGTACCAGGACGACCCCTCAAGACACACCGAGAGAGTAGTCGCAACCCATGGCTATAGACCAACTTAGGCCAAAAGCCTAAGCTTGGGGAGTACGATTTTCACCGACATTACATTCATGTTCACACACTCATTCTAGTTGTCGGTGCTCATACTTTTTCATTGTACTATCGATGCTAGTTTAATTTCTTTTCTAGCTTTCTTCTTGTGTGTTTGATAAACCTTAAGAAAACCAAAAAATTAGTTAGTTTAATTTCCATGCTTGTAGTAGTAATTAAAAGAAAACCCCAAAAGATTTCTCGCTCTTCTTTTGCTTGTTGGGAGCTTTTCCGTAAATAGTTTTATTTCTTTTCTTTCCTTTGGGGGTCGAGAGGATAAGACCATAATGAAAATGTTTAGTGGCTCCAATATGCATGATTGTTGATTTAACCAAGAGCCCATATTACCTTGTCTTTTCCCTTGAATTGAATGCTTGTGCATTCCAGCTTAGTCCAATGCACGCACTATTATTATTATCCACACCGCTCGGTCGTGCAAGTGAAAGGCAATAATGACGATATATGATGGGCTTATTGAGATGAGACAAGCTGGTATGAACTCGAACTCTCTTGTTTTTGTAAATATGATTAGTTCATCATTCCTTATTCAGCCTATTATGAATAAACATGCTTGCAATGACAATTAGAGATTATAGTTGCTTATGCCATGCTTAATTAGCTAGGAGCTTATAATGGTTTACCTTATGTACAACATGCTATTAAAATGGTTGTGATGTGGTATGATAGGTGGTATCCTCCTTGAATGATTCGAGTGACTTGACTTAGCACATGTTTACGCATGTAGTTGAAACAAAATCAACATAGCCTTCACGATATTTATGTTCATGGTGGATTATATCCTACTCATGCTTGCACTCGTTGATTAATTTTAATGCATGTTCATGATCATATCGCTTCTCAGCTTGGTCACTTCCTAGTCTCTTGCTAGCCTTCAATTGCATTTAAGCGGAATACTGCTTGTGCATCCAAACTCCATAAACCCCAAAGTTATGCCATATGAGTCCACCATACCTTCCTATATGCGGTATCTACCGCTGCTCCAAGCAAATTTGTATGTGACAAACTCCAAACCTTCAAATGAAATTCTGTTTTGTATGCTCGAACAACTCATGTATCAACTAGGGCTGTCTCAGATCTTCCATGTTAGATGGGTTATTCTCAAGAGGAGTGGACTCCGCCTCATTCATTTAGAAAATGGCTGGTCACCGGATGCCCATCCCATGCTCAAATCAAATCAAAATAATTGCAAACAAAACTCCCCATGATTGTTGCTAGTTGGAGGCACCTGCTGTTTCGAGCAAGCCATGGATTGATACTTGTTGGTGGTGGGGAGTATAAACTTTACCATTCTGTTTGGGAACCGCCTATAATGTGTAGCATGGAAGATATCGAGATCTCTTAGTTGTTATGTTGACAAAGGAAAGTATACCGCCAAATGTTATTTATCTCTATTTCAAAATCGAGCTCGCACCTCTACAAATCCCCGCCTCCTCTCAAGGACCTATCTATTTACTTTATGTTTGAGTCATCACCCTCTTATTAAAAAGCACTACTGGAGAGCACCGCTATTTGCATGCATTACTATTAGTTTATATTGGGTATGATCGGATCTCTTTACCATGAATTACAATGTTTAGTTAGTCCTTGATCTTTAAAGGTGCTCTCGATTTATGTTTTATGGTCTTAGAAAGGGCTAGCGAGATACCATCTTGTTATATCATATTATGATAGTTTTGAGAAAGTGTTGTCATCTGAGATTTATTATTATTGCTCACTAGTTGATTATGCCATTGATATGAGTAAACATGAGACCTAAGTGTTATTGTGAATATGGTTAGTTCATAATCTTTGCTGAAAACTTGAATGTCTGGCTTTACATATTTGTAACAACAAGAGCAAACAGAGTTTGTAAAAGTTTTTCTTTATCACTTTTAGTTTGTCAACCGAATTGCTTGAGGACAAGAAAGGTTTAAGCTTGGGGAGTTGATACGCCTCCATCGATCTACTTTTCCAAACACTTTTGCCCTTGTTTTGGAATCTAACTTGCATGATTTGAATGGAACTAACCCGGATCGACGCTGTTTTCAAAGAAACTAACATGGTGTTATTTTTATGCAGAAATAGAAGTTCTTGAATGACCAAAATCCACAGAGCAACTTTTCGAATTAATAAAAATACTGTGAAAGAATCAGCACTAGGGGTCGACACCCCGTCCACGAGGGTGGGGGCGCCGCCTCGTGGCCCCCGGACGCCCACCGACTCAACTCCAACTCCATATATTTGCTTTTATGGAGAAAAATCGATAGAAAGATTCATCGCTTATGATACGGAGCCGCAGCCAAGCCCTAATCTCTCTCGGAGGGCTGATCCGAGTCCGCTCGGGCCTCAAGAGGGGATTCGTCATTGTCGCTCATCATCAACCATCCTCCATCACCAATTTCATGATGCTCATCGCCGTGCATGAGTAATTCCATCATAGGCTTGATGGACGGTGATGGGTTGGATGAGATTTACCATGTAATCAAGTTAGTTTTGTTAGGGTTTGATCCCTAGTATCCACTATGTTCTGAGATTGATGTTGCTATGACTTTGCTATGCTTAATGCTTGTCACTAGGGCCCGAGTGCCATGATTTCAGATCTGAACCTATTATGTTTTCATGAATATATGTGAGTTCTTGATCCTGTTTTGCAAATCTATAGTCACCGTTATGTGTTATGATCCGACAACCCAAGTGACAATAATCGGATACTTCTTGTGATGACCGTAGTTTGAGGAGTTCATGTATTCACTAAGTGTTAATGCTGTGGTCCGTACTCTATTAAAAGGAGGCCTTAATATCCCTTAGTTTCATTAGGACCTCGCCGCCACGGAGGGTAGGACAAAATATGTCATGCAAGTTCTTTTCCATAAGCACGTATGACTATATTCGAATACATGCCTACATTACATTGATGAACTGGAGCTAGTTCTCAGGTCACCCTATGTTATAACTATTACATGAGGAATCACATCCACATAATTATCCATCATTGATCCAATGCCTACGAGCTTTTCACATATTGTGCTTTGCTTATTTACTTTATCACATATCACATACGCTTACTACAAAACTGCTATCACATTTTTTGCCATCGCTATCAAGCATTTCCATACTACTTTGCTACTAAATACTTTGTGCGGATACTAAGTTATCTGTGTGGTTGAATTGACAACTCAACTGCTAATACTTGAGAATATTCTTTGGCCCCTTGTGTCGAATCAATAAATTTGGGTTGAATACTCTACCTCGAAAACTGCTATGATCCCCTATACTTGTGGGTTATCAGTGTATGGTACCGCGAAAGTTGCACGACAAGAGAGGCTAGCAATGGTGGAAGGATGAGAGTGTGTATAATCCATGGACCCAACATTAGTCATAAAGAACTCATATACTTATTGCAAAATCTACAAGTCATTGATAGATTGGTAGGAAAAGACCATCGCCGCTCCCTGACCGCCACCATAAGGAAGACAATCAATAAATAAATTATGCTCCAACTTCATCACAAAGTGGTTCACCATACATGCATGCTATGGGAATCACAAACTTCAACACAAGTATTCCTCAAATTCACAACTACTTTAACTAGCATGACTATAATATCACAATCCTCATATCTCAAAACAATTAGCAAGCATCAAATTGATCATAGCCTCCAATTCACTTTCTATGATAGTTTTATTATACCCAACTTGATGCCCATCATTCTAGGACCAATTTTTATAACCGTAGCAAATACCATGCTGTTCTATAAGACTCTCAAAATAATATAAGTGAAGCATGAGAGATCAACAATTTCTACAAAATAAAGACACCGCCAGATTCTAAAAGATATAAGTGAAGCACTAGAGCAAAAATTATCTAGCTCAAAAGATATAAGTGAAGCACATAGAGTATTCTAATAAATTCCAAATCAAGTGTGTCCGAGGGAGTCTCGACTAGGAGGTGTCCGACAGCCGACTATCATTGTCCCACGGACTCCAAGACTACTTAAGATATTAAGATTGAAGACTCGCCCCGTGTCCGGATGGGACTTTCCTCGTGAAGGCAAGCTTGGCGATACGGATATGTAGATCTCCTACCATTGTAACCGACTGTAATATCTCCTAGCCTCCGTGTCTATATAAACCGAGGGCTTTAGTCCGAGGGACATAACATACATTACAACAATCATACCATAGGCTAGCTTTAGGGTTTAGCCTCCTTGATCTCGTGGTAGATCCACTCTTGTACTACCCATATCATCAATATTAATCAAGCAGACGAGGGTTTTACCTCCATCGAGAGGGCTCAACCTGGGTAAAACATCGTGTCCCTTTTGTCCTCGTTACCATCCGCCTAGACGCACAGCCCGGGACCCCCTACCCGAGATCCGCTTTTTTGACAATCAAATTGGTGCTTTCATTGAGAGTTCCTCCGTGTCGCCACCGATAGGAAGGATGCTTCCACCCGCCTTCAAAGACGGTATTTTCGCCAAAGGGCCTTGGTCACCGCCAAACTATCCGGCTAGGCGGTTTTCATGACCGCCGTCCGCCATCGCTTCAACAATGACTTCCCAAGTCGCCAAAAGCAATCTCCGCTACTGAATTCGCCGAAATGGCCGATCCAATAGAGCTCTCATCTCACAACGAAGCTCTTGATCGCATCGCCGCTTCGGGAGTCGCCACACACTACAATCGATTGGGCTTTAAACCGATCGAGAGAGATTAACTCTCCCTCAGTCACCCACCACGCCGCAGCTGGTAGAGGAACAATGCGCGACTCTTCGCCTATATTGAAAACTAGTCACGTCCGATTCCCCGAACCTCCATGCCGGATCTCCGCGAGGGACGGACTTCGATCGACCATTGAAATTAAAATCATGCATCGTTCCGGACTCGCTGGATCGTGTCCAGCAATCCAAGTTTCCGAATTCGGAAACTCCCCGGCCGTTAAGCCCTGTGATGGGTAGGGATCTGGATTTTATTCCACCCACCCACCTGCATATATGCGATCTATCTCTAATATGGCAAGAGCTCATATAAAACAAGACATCACCATCATCCAGATTCTCCGGTTATGGACAGGATAAAGGACTCGCCGAGAGGAAACACAATCTCAATCTTTTTGCAATAATTGCACGGACAAGGAATATTAAACTCCATCGGCCGTCAGAAATTATACGCTTCACCGATCTAGCGCCCATAGTACGAAAGTACTGTGCGATGGAGAGTTTCCGGAAAACCGAAAATCAGTTTTGGGACAATCCGGCCCCAAATACAACCCCAGTCCGCAACAAAAAGGTGCATCACACTCAGGCCCCAGATACAAAAACCAAAAAGCAAAAACCCCATAAAGGGCACGGAACCGTACTGGAGGGATGGCTCAATGGACCCTGCAAGCTTCATAGTACAGAGGGAGCCATCCCGACACATAGCCTTCGAGCATGTTGGATATTACGGCAGGTGGCCAAAAGTGGCGAGGAGCTTCTAGCCCCGGAAAACCACTCCAACAATACCGGTACGATATCAACAGTCTTCGAGACCTTCGATCGAATAATATGCGAAAACGAATAATCCGCTGCCTCGCCAAGTCTACCAAGTAGCAACAGCAAATCCATGGAGCGACAGCCATCACCTTCAACGCCAGCGAGGAACCTAAATTCGAACAGCCCGAGCACCACCAGACCGGTGCTTAGTCCCATAGTGGACTTGGCCGACTTACAAAGGTCCTCATGGATGGCGGCAGCGACTAAACCTCATCTACGAGGAAACTCTTCAAAAATGGAAATTGATTGGAGCCGATTGAGCGGCAGCACAACCTTCAGAGGAATAATCCTTAGCCGGAAGCGCCACAGCACCGAAAAATCACACTGATGTGGTGTTCGCTTGGTTGACAATTACAGATCCAAGAAGTCATGTTCCAAGTGGCCCTGCTCAACAAATGGATATCACGCTATATTAGGATGAGAGGCATTCACAATTTTTCAAGCCGCACTTCTATTACGGGTATATGAAGCTCAAAATGCTCCGGCCCGGCGGAATAATCACTCTTGCTAGTGATCCGACATAGCACTGCACCGAAAACAAGACAACGTGACTAGCCCTCGAGGCACTATCCGAGGCCCTAGCGGCAGAAGAACTCATCACACAAGCGCTTACGGTGAACAGCGATTTATGTGATACTCGACAAAAGATCCAAGTCCACCTCCTTCAAACTAGCCGATGAAATAGTGAAATTCCGTGTCCATCCAACGGACCCAACAAAGACGGCCTCCATTAATAGCACAATTAAACCTCGAGGTAGACGCCAGATCGCGCGAATTCCTTCGAAATTGGGACATTTTCACCGGCATCCTTCGGACATGCCCGAATCCCACGCAGATTAAGGTAACACGCCTTAAACATCCTAAAAGGATTCAAGCCGTCAAACAGTGCTCTTCGACGATTTTCCGAACCCAAAAGACAGGCAATGGGAGAAGAGCTAGCCAAACTATTGGAAGCCGGATTCATTAGAGATATCAAACATTGATTGGCTAGCAACTGGTAATGGTACCAAAGAAGGACAAACTCGGCGCCTATGTGTCGGTAGACTAAAGTAGGGTACCTTAGTACCTCTAACTTGTGCACGGGTAGTTGCAAGACTTCGCAAGGCTCGCTTAGCGCCCGCCAAGGCCCTCCGTCATTTCCATTTACTGCCATTCAAGAACAAAGTATCAACCAAGTGGATAAAGACCCGCAAGAGGAGCTTGCCGAAGAACAAGGCCCCGCAAGAGGAGCTTGCCGGAAGGCCAACCAAGATCTGAAGACTTGCCGCGACGCTGACGCTCCCAAGAAGGCTCGACGACGGCAAGCTTGCCGGGCAGAAGAGAGGGGCCACGGCAAGGCACTTGTCATGCAAGGCTGCCACCTCAAGACCCAAGCTCCAATAAGATCCAACGACGTGTCACCCTGTGGCCATCCCAGAGCACGTGGCGGCAGGCGCAGGCAGCCATGCAATGCGAGGTGGCAAGCGGAGCTGACAAGGAGGCCATCGTGGCGAACGGTGGCGCACCTAACGGTCGCTTCTTGCAATCGCTAGCGACCAGACGGCATTAAATGCCTTTGTCCCCCGCCATCGAAAGTTAGGTAGGGGACACCGCTGAACACTGCTGTACCAACTCTGCTTTTACTCTTTTTACCCCTCTTCTACGCTGCACTGCCGGTGACCCCTTAGACTATAAAGGGAGGCCCATGCGCACGAGAAGGGGTTCGTCCATTCACATATCCAGCACCACTACACGCCGCGCTTCCAAAGAGAACAAATACAACACAAAGCAGCAGAGGAGTTTTATCTCCCGAGAGCTCTGCCGGGTAAAACTTCGCTGCAGTGACCTCGACCGCTTTTTCAGGCGCCCTTGCCCCCTCGCCGACCGTAAGGCCTCGCCCATAGGTGCTCGCCCCGTAACCACGACATCTTTGGCGCACTGTAGGGGCGCCGAGGTTGTGCGAACTCGATCCGTCTCCGCTGCCACATCAGCATCTTCGCCAACATGCCACCGAAGAAGAAGGCTTGAGGTAGCCGCCCGCTCGCGATTGTCCTATCGCCACCGGAGCAACGGGCGGTGGGGCGACGCCGACGGAGGAGCGGGCGCCGTGGGGCACTCACGCCGCTACCAGTCCAAAGACAAGGCCCCGCAAGCTTCAGCGTTCGATATCCACCGCGCCTCTCAGAGGTGCAAGATCAATAACGCCACGCGTGCCCCTAGCACCGCTGCTTTGCGTTGGAACAAGGCCAAGCTGGTGGGTCGCGGGCATTCAAGACCAGCATGCACGCCAAAGATGTCGGGCGCGAGTGAAGTACTCCGTCGCTCGGACGGGTGTTGCTCCTTCCAATCCAATTGGGAGTCCGAGCACGCCCCGCCTCGCGCCGCTTGTCGCCACCGCCACCTAAGATCGCAGAGGAAGCGCCGCCCGAGCCCACCGTTTCGGACTACCGGCGCGCCACACAAGATCGACGATCGAGGATGACCATTTATAGCCTCATCGCCGCTTAACGGCGATAAGCCCCAAGAACCGAAGCTGCCGGTTTCGCAAGGCGCCAGCGCAAGCCGACGCCGACAAGACTGCTGGGTGCTACTACTATGCACTCCCCGCCAAGGCCGAGATCGCCACTTGCCGTCAACCCCGACGCCGACTCCATTGCGCCATCGACCGCGAACTCGCTGTGACCAACGCCAAGTTCTCCAAGAACGACGGCACGAAGACGCCAGATCGACGAAGCGCAGCAGAGAAGCGCGACGTCAATTTGACCAGCGCCGGGCCCATCGTCGACATGCACGCGCGGGGAACCAGCGATTTGTCAGACGCGGCAGTGCCGCTCGCTCACCCGTGAGCTGCGGTAAGTCCAAAGGGCCCCGCACTAAGAACTTCGCCGACGCGCTCGAGAAGTACGATGGCACGATACATCCGCCGGAGTTCCTCAGCCGCCTACACCATCGCGTGCAGCTGCCGGGCGTAGACGAGAAGATCTCGCCAACTACTTCGCCGGTGCTCAAGCCCAACGCCGATCTTGGCTCATGCACTTGCCGGACAGCCCATCTCTTCGTGGGCTTAACTCAGTGTCACCAGTTTGTCGGCGCTTTCACAGTGGCCACAAACCACATGGCCTGGAGAGCGATTTGCATCCGCCGCCCGTATGAGGGAGAACCTTCAAGAAGTACATACAGAGATTCAGCCAGTGCAACGCAACATCTCAGACGCCCACCCCTGCCAGAAGCTATCGCTGCTGCTCCATCGTAACGCACGCAACCGCAGGATGAGGGAGGAGATGGCGTGCAGATTTGAGATGTCACGAGCTATATGCTCGCCGACAAGTGTGCACGGGCCGAGGAGGGAGGAAAATCCTGAGAGACTGCAGGGCGTAAGGATCTCGACAAAGAGGAGGACACCGCCCCGCAAGAAGGAACCGAGGCGGAACAATGTAAAGAGAAAGGCTAAGGATGTGCTAGTCGCTGAGCAGTCCGGCAACGAAGGCTCCGGCAAGGCAAAAGCCAACCGACCAAGTAGGCTGTGGTGGCCGACAAGGTGACGGCTCCGCAAGCAATACAGAAGATCCATCGCATCAGGCCATGACTCCAAGTGTGCAAGAAGGTTGAGCAAATGGCGAGCTGCGTAAAGTCAATATGAGCGCCATGACAAGGAAAAGGCCTGTAAAGGTGGCGGAGGATCCGCAAGAAGCTTCCCCGCCTGTGGAGGGCGCCATGGCAAGCCCAAGCAGCGGCAAGGAGATAGACTCCCCGGGCCGCGGACAAGGATGAAGAAGAAGATGAGGATGATGAGATGGAGGAAGATGAGACTGATGACCAAGAGTTTCGTAAGGCAACGGAGGTTTTGTGCTGATGGCGTGGTGCTTCTCGCACACATCACATCGCAACTCAAACAAGGTGCGGAGGTGAACACAATGTAACCATCCGTCGAAGCGCCGCAAGCCCCTCAAGTGGTCCAAGACGCCCATCGCCTTTGACGCTGAGGATCACCGATCGTGATCATCATCGGTCGGTGCTTGCCGATGTTGGTTTCACCAACCATCCGCAACCTCAAGGTCACAAAGATATTGGTCGACGGTGGGGCCGCCTGAATCTCATCTCCTCCGTAGTGCTCAAGAAGCCCGATCCCCGACAAATAACTCAAGAGACTGTACCTTTCAAGGGATAAATCCAGAAGGAGCAAGTCAAGGGGAAGATCACATCGCCAAGAACCTTTGGCAAGAAGATGAATTTCGTGATGTAGAGAGTCACGCTTGATGTTGCTGATTTCCCATTACCTTACAATGGGATACTCGCCGCCCAGCGCTGCCAAGTTCATGGCAGCCTCTCACAATGCCTACAATGTGCTCAAGATGCCTGGTCCGATAAGTGTCATTTCGGTCCAAGGCGACAAGAAGGATGCACTTATTTGTACCGACAAGATCTACCGAAGCAAAGCAACAGCAAAGAACACAAACCACTTGTCGCTGAAGCTCCCCTGGGAAGAAGAAGGCCAAGTCCGCAAGAGTAGCTTTGATGCCCACTCCGCAAGCGCACTCTCCCGGAGCGCTGGCGCTGTTGCCGAGGACGCACCATCGAGCTCCACCGCAAGTAGAGCAAAGAGAGCAAGCTTTCCAAACTTTTAAATCATATTCCTTGAAAGACCGCACTTTGTATGGAAAACTTGTGCACGAAGGGATCGAATCGTGGCTAAGTTGCGCCTTGATCTGCTTTCGAGTCCGCTTAACAATGAAGGTGCGCCTAACTAGCCCGACGAGGTTTCTCGCCGAGGCAACACCGCCAGCGGGTTGCCGACGCCCGCGACTCAGCGAGTGTGCTTGCAATCGCGAAGTTCCCTAAAAGTGTGAGGGTGAAAACATACAAGGAGAGAGTCGAGAAGAAGTGCAATTGCCGAGCACGGAAGATGTGAAAAGCTTGTTGCTCAAGTTTGAGGCAGAGCACCATCGCTTTTAATTTTATGTTATGTTCCTTGAATGCCCGTGCCTTGTATGGGAAACCCGCGGCGCTGAAGGAGCCGCTCAGGCTGTTATGCCTTTGATTTGTTTCGAGTCCGCTCAACAATAAAAGTGCCCGCAACTAGCCCGACAAGGTTTCTTGTCGGGGCTACACCGCCAGCTGGCTGCTGATGTTCCAGACTAGCAAGTGTGTATGCACCGCAAGTTCCTAAAAGCGTAGGGTAAAAACATACAAGGTGCGACGGAGTAAAGGATATAATATAACGAGCCTTGCTGTGGACGGCTCGTATGAAAAAACCTGCGCTGAGGAACCAGCGTCATGCTACGCTATGCCTTTGATTTGTTTTCGAGTCCGCTAACAATGAAAGCAAGGCTGCAACTAGCCCCGACAAGGTTTCTTGTCGAGCCTACACCGCCAGAAGCAGTCCGACGCCCGCGACTCAGCAAGTGTGTATGCACCGCAAGTTCCCTAAAAGCGAGGGTCAAAACATACAAAGGATGTAACACGGCGAGCGAGTATAGGATGAAGATACATTACAAAATAGCTTATTACGGCGCTGCCTAAGTTGTTCTCATGACTGAAATAGCAGCGACAAGGAAAGAGCAAGAAGACGACCGCACTGAGCCCGCAAACCTGATTGCCGGGGCCGGGTACCAAGGTCCCTCCGCGGCAAGCCGGGTTGCTGGGGCTGCGATGCCGCGGCAAGAACAAAAGAAAAGGGCATTAAGTTCTCGTGGTCCCGGCTAAGCCGGAGTTGCCGGGCCGCGATATCGTATAAGTTTTTCATCCCCGTCATGCATCCTCTTATGGATCGGGAATGCGAGGCCGCCCTGAACGAAAGCGTGTTTTGTATGAAAAACCCGGCGCAGAGGAGCCGAATCGGTAAGTTGCGCCTTTGATTTGTTTTCGAGTCCGCTAACAATACAAGTGCGCTGTAGCTGGTCTCGACAAGGTTTCTGTCGGAAACAGACGGCCAGCCGGCTGTCGATGTTCCGCGACTCAAAAAGTGTGCTTGCGCCAGCAAGTTCCTCAAAGCGAGGGTAAAACATACAAGACATGTAATCAAGTAAAGGATATAACCCGCAAGCATTCCCTTTTTTCATTAAAAACATCCCATTCCAAAGACAAGTCCATAGAGGATGAAAACATGAAAGAGAGGATTACAAGTTTTAAATGCGCTAAGGTCTCAAGGCTTACAAATTGAAAAGATAAGATGCCCGTAATCCTCTCTTGTTTCTCTCTTCAGAGGTAGGTCAAGGAGGCCCGACAAGAGAAGTTTGCCGGGAGGGCAAAAGGGCGCTTAGGTGAGCTACGGTGCCGAAGACACCAAGAGAACATCCCGGGTCGGCCAGGCTTGGCGGAGACGGAGACACCGGAAGCAGAGCTCAAGACGGGCGGCAGGACGCCAAGATTGCCGAGGGCGCCACGCCTCAGATTCGATTTGACGGCCTTGCCGCCGCCTCTTCCTTCTTCCGCAGCCTCCCCACGCCACCGCCCAAAGAGACGACCCCGGAGTTCGTAGGCCGCGACCCGGATGATGGGGTCGCGGTGGCCGCGAGGTGACGGCCGACGCTTAGTCGGACCCACCGCCCTCGCTGCCGCCGCCACTCCCTCCTCGCCACTCTCGCCGAGGGGAGTCTTCGCCATCGGAGGAGCTGTCCACGCAGCATCTCGCCCGGGTGCCGAGTCCTCAAGACCTTGACAGCGAAGGTCGCCTCCATTAACTTAAAATGGAGGGTGAACCTCACAAGCAAGCTGTGGATGCGGGCGAACGCCTTCCACCTCGATCAAAGTACATCACGGGCCGGGCCAGATACGACACTAACTCGTGTGCCGCCGATCCCACAGCCCTCATGCGCAATTCCAAAGATTCAAGCGGTCCGCCCATCGGCCAAGAACGGAGCCGGAAGCCGGAGGCGACGACGAGGTGCCCGGCGCAGCTTGACGAAGAACTCCCAAGGATCATCCTGTGTGGACCGGCCGAGGAGAGGAGCTGCGGGCGGAGGCGGGGTGGTGTACCGCCTCGCCGCTCTTCCCCGAAGGCCCGACCACGCCCTCGGCCTCGCCCACGACTCGCCTCCCTCTTCCCCAGGATCGCTCCGCCACCACCGCACGGGATAGGGAGGCGCGGCTGTCGGTGGCGACCTCGCCGCACCGGCGAAGGACTGTGGTTCTTCTCCATGGCGGACGAGAGGAAGGGTAGCAAAAGTTGAAGAAAGGAGAAGATGAGTGTCGGTGTCAAACCGCGGATCTCGGTAGGGGGTCCCAAATGCAAGGCCTAGGCGATGGTAACAGGAGACAAGGGACACAATGTTTTTACTCTGTTCGGCCCTCTCGATGGAGGTAAAACCCCACGCCCCGCTTGATTAATATTGATGATGTGGGTAGTACAAGAGTAGATCTACCACGGGATCAAGGAGGCTAAACCCTAGAAGCTAGCCTATGGTATGATTGTTGTAATGTATGTTGTCCCATTTAATTAAAACCCTCCGGTTTATATAGACACCGGAGAGGCTAGGGTTACATGTAGTCGGTTACAATGGTAGGAGATCTACATATCCAGACGCTAAGCTTGCCTTCCACGCCAAGGAAAGTACCTTCCAACACGAGCCGGAGCCTTCAATCTTCTATCTTCGTAGTCCGGGAGTCCGCGGATAATGATAGTCCGCTGTCCGGACACCCCTAGTCCAGACTCCTCAAGAGTCTTCTAACCAGGCTTCAATGACGACAAGTCCAGCAAGGCTTATAGTCTTCGGTGCAAGGCGGTTCTCCTTCAAATTCCATGTACCATTTAATAGTGTCCGGCTTCATCTTGAATATGTGTTCCTCGCTTTCACGCCAAATAATGGCCTCTTCCACGCTGTCGATTTAATGCGAAAAGCCAAGGTGTCTTTTGCATTTCACCCCTAATCGTAAGAAGTCGCTCGCCTATTAAAGAGGCTAGAATCTAGATCCAAACCGCACCATCTTCCTCCCACGATACTCCATCAAAGCGCCTGCACCTAGAAATCCATTCCACCATGGATCGCCAACGCGGCTCTTCTTCACGCTGGCCCCACCCCACCGCCGAGTTGGAGGAGGTGCTCTATCTCGCACAATGAGCTAGTGAAGCTCCAAACGGAGGGGTTTCTCCTCCGCCTTCATGGTTCCAACCGAGCCGGACTAGTTACTTATCAAGGTGGGAGGCAGCGGAGGACACTCCAAGCCCCAATAAGGGGAGCGAGTGCTTTGTCCCTATCCGATAAGGGGCCTGATTTCCAATACATCCGCTCCTCCGCTGCTCCTCAAGTTCTACTTGACTCAGCTCCACCACCTCACGCCTCAGGCTGCACATCGCAGCTACGAGCTTTTGTAGAGCTATTCCCGGCATCGAGCCCCATTTTGCATTGTGGAAGAGGCTGTTTTGCCTTTGTACCCCGCTCTCACCAGGGTCCATATATCAAGTGGGCGGCGCCGTAGATATGGCGATCACCGACCGGATACCTATCCGCACTCCCAAGAAGGCGCCCAAAGAGTGGCTCTCGGAGTGGTTTTATATTAGAGACGCTCACGCGGATCCAAATTGGATTGGCCTCCCGGAGTTTAATGTGCTCCCTTGAAGAAACGCCACCGGGCGCCCACGGAGCCCCTGCTTGAGGAAGACAAGAGCGCCCATTACTTGATGGGCCGGATAAGATTAATGGCTATTCCGCTTGACCATGATCGAGTCATGGCGACGGTATCGCGAGGAGTGCAGCCATCGCGAATATAGAGGCCACCCCATGTGGGATTTCAACGGGAAGACGACGCCATTTAAGACGGCCATAAGGGTCGGAATCGACCGAGGATCCGTGAAGATCCCGTCCGCCTGTATAAGGGGAGAAGGAGGACTTCCTTCGCCGAACCCTTTGGAGGGTTTTCCATGATCAACCCTGCAGAGGATGGGTGTTTAACACCTCAAAGGGCTCTACCCGTCTTCGGTTTAAGCTTCTTACATTATGTCTTCGCAAGTAGTCTACGCCGACTGTGGAGGACATGGTGAGTCCCGCTTCCACAACCCGAGGATCCGAGGATCCTCGGTCCGACCTCCGAGGAGGATCCGGACATCGAGGTGGAGCTGATCGACGGGTGTATCACCAGCCAGCATAGATAATGCTTTGGTCGCCATTACGGCGGACTACCCCGGACTGAGTTTGGCTTCACAGTGATCGCGACCAAGTCCGGACACCCGATCTCTTTCCCCGCCCATTTTGACCTCGCAAATGATGGTATTTCACAGAAGCGCCTTTACGGCAGGGAAGCCGAGTTCAGCGTGGTCGACTCAACAGAGGCCTGTCCGGACCAAAGAAGCGGAAAAGGAGCGAAGCGGACGGAAACGCCGCCGCAAAGGTATAGCTCAGATTCAATTTTCAGAGCAACGCTCCAAGGAAAAGCCTCGAGTGCTTATGATCTCGCAGAGGAGAAAAGCGCCGCCGGATCGCGAAGCGCAGGAATTGCTGATCCAACCCACACTGGCAGGCTCCAGCCGCCTCGGATCGGAGGGGAGGCAAGCGCAAGACGCCAACCGATCCCGCTCCAACGGAGGATACCGGCTGATCGTCCGCCACCAAGTGTGAGGTGGAGAGCGCTATGAATCATAGACGCCACGACAAAGATTTCGAGAAGCGTGCTTTTCTCCCGAGGCATTGGATGCTTTTAACGTTAGGGACGCGCGATCTCCGTTGTTGCTCAAAATGGTTTTACCAGAGCTACGGAGCAAAGATGTTAAGGACATACGGTAAGGGAATTTTAATGGTTGTATACACCAAGAGTCCCGAGACTTAAATTAGTTATGTTAACTGATTTAAGGATCATTGTAAATTTTAGGCACTTAACGAGAAGAACGCCTAACTGCCTCGGAGTCGCAAGATTGTAAGGCCCAACTTGAGGTCCGACTTGCTGCCGCAGGAGGAGACGGAAACACCTCGGTAACACATTTTATTAATAAATATAGCACTGCGCCAGCGGCGTATGCGTGAGTCTAATAATGACATTGCAGTACCGCCGGCAAGATCCGGACAGTAAGTTTTGCTACGCCAAATAAAGGCCGACGAGAGTGTGCTGAATAGGGTTCAACAGAAAGGAACATGCTCCAAGATGCCAACGCCAAGCTCGGAGAAGAGCTGAAGGCGACAGCCGAGCTGTCCGGCCTCGGCTCAAGGAGAATCAACGACTTCGTCGCGTGCAAGATATATAGTAAGTGCTTGAGCTTAACTCTTTTGGAAAGAAGAGTTGGGCGAGGAAGTAATTTGACATGATATGTCTTGTAGGTATACTCACGGGTCGCCCTGCAGAGGAGATGCCCATATCGATGGGTGATCAACTTCCGAATCGTTGCAGCTACTCGAACGAAGTTCGCAGTAATGAGTGGCGCTGCTCAGCTTTATGGCTAGCCTCACCCCGCCTCCGAGAGCCTCGGGAGCTTATGGAGAAGTCGCAGGGAGTGCGGCGGCTTGCTTGTGGAAGATTTCCGCTTGTCCAATGTGCTGTGGAGGCTTGGGCCATGGTGAAGACGCTGCACAAGAAGGCGGACCCCAACCATATGGTCAAGTTGGACTGGTGGGGCTCAAGGGAAGGAGATCCTCGTGAGTTTAGTGTACAGCCAAGTAGGGTTGGTCGCTAAATTTTCCAACGGACTGTAAACTAGACAACTCGTTAGATGGGATTGAGGAGGAATACAATCAATAAATTTGACAATGTATGTTATCCTTTAAAGTGACATATGAAATGCCTTCTAGCCGGATTGTAGATCGCTTGTCTTTGCCACCTTTCCGCTCGACCTCGGGACCCTAGAGTCCGGTGTGTCCGAATACCTTCTTGGTTATGAAAACCCGGGTATGCATGGAGACCAGGTAGGGGTCATTAGTGCTTTATCGCATAAGTGCCCAACTAGTTATGTTATATTACATGGTTAGTAAGAAACATCTTCCGTGGAGAATAGTTCGTGCCAGGCCTTGCTGGCGAAAAACTCCCAGGATCATCCCGGTGTGGACCGCCTCGAGGAGAGCTGCCCGGCGGAGGCGAGGTGGTGTCGCCCGGCCGCCTCTTCCCGGCGCTCCGACCACGTCCTCGGCCTCGTCCACGACCTCGCCCCTCCCTCTTCCCCTTGTGGTGGCTCCGCCACCACGGCCTGGGATAGGGGTGGCGGCGCTACTGGTGGCGACCCTCGCGGCACCCGATGAAGGACCAGGGTTCTCTTCCTCCATGGCAGACGAGAGGAAGGGTAGCAAAGTTGAAGAAAGGAGAAGATGAGTGTCGGTGTCAAAACGGCGGATCTCGGGTAGGGGGGTCCCGAGCTGTGCGTCTAGGCAGATGGTAACGGAGACAAGGGACACAATGTTTTTACCCTGGTTGGGCCCTCTCGATGGAGGTAAAACCCCGTCCTGCTTGATTAATATTGATGATGTGGGTAGTACAAGAGTAGATCTACCACGGGATCAAGGAGGCTAAACCTAGAAGCTAGCCTATGGTATGATTGTTGTAATGTATGTTGTCCTCTGAACTAAAACCCTCCGGTTTATATAGACACCGGAGAGGCTAGGGTTACACAGAGTCGGTTACAATGGTAGGAGATCTACATATCCGTATCGCCAAGCTTGCCTTCCACGCCAAGGAAAGTACCTTCCGAACACGAGCGGAGCCTTCAATCTTCTATCTTCGTGATGCAGGAGTCCGTGGATAATGATAGTCCGGCTGTCCGGACACCCCTAGTCCAGGACTCCCTCGGTAGCCCCGAACCGAGGCTTCAATGGCGACAAGTCCGGCGCGTTTATAGTCTTCGATGTTGCAAAGCGGGTTCTCCTTCAAATTCCATGTACCGGCCGAATAGTGTCGGCTTCATCTTGAATCTTGTGTTCCTCGGCTTCTCGCCAAATAATGGCCCTCTTCCACGCGTCGCATGCAGATGCGAAAAGCCAAGTGTGTCTTTGCATTTCACCCCTAATCGTCGAGTCGTTACGCCTATTAAAGGGCTAGAATCCAGATCAAACCGCACCATCTTCCTCCCACGTATACTCCATCAAAGCGCCTCGGACCTAGAAATCCATTCCACCATGGATCGTCAGCGGCTCTTCTTCCGCGCTCCCAGCCCACCGCCGGGAGTTGGAGGAGGTGCTCTATCTCGCACAATGAGCTAGTGAAGCTCCAAGCGGAGGTTTCTCCTCCGGCCTTCATAGTTCGATCCGAGCGGACTAGTTACTTATCAAGGTGGGAGGCAGGCGGAGGACACTCCAAGCCCCAATAAGGGGAGGCGAGTGTGCTTTGTCCCCTATCTCGATAAGGGGCTCGGTTTCCAATACATCCGTTCCTCGCGGGCTCACGAAGTTCTCGGGACTCCAGCTCCACCACCTCCGCCCGCCTGCATGCTTTGCACATCCGAGCTCGTAGCTCTTTGTGAGCTATTCCTGGGCATCGAGCCCCATTTTGCATTGTGGAAGAGGCTGTTTTGCCTTGTACCCGTTCTCACCGAGGGTCCATATATCAAGTGGGCGGCCTTGAGATATGGCGCATCACTTTGGGACGGATACCTATCCGGCACTCCCAGAAGCGCCCAAAGAGTGGCTCTCGGGTGGTTTTATATTAGAGGCATACTGCTGCGGATCGATCTGGATTGGCCTCCGGGTTTAATCTGCTCCCTTGAAAAAGCGCCTCGGTGGCGCCCACGGAGCCCCGTTTGGAGGAAGACAAGGCGTCCATTACTTGATGGGCGGATAAGATTAATGGCTCATTCCGGCTTGACCATGATCGAGTCATGGCGGCGTGTATCAGCGAGGAGTGCAGCCTTTTGCAATATAGAGGCCACCCCATGTGGGATTTCAGCGGGGAAAGCGGCGCTACCGGCGCGGCCATAAAGGGCGGAATCGACCGAGGATCTGGTGAAGATCTGTCCGGCCTGTATAAGGGGAGAAGGAGGACTTCGCTGCTGGAACCCTTTGGAGGGTTTTCCATGATCAACCCGAGAGGATGGGTAGCGAACACCTCAAAGGGCTCTACCCGTGTCTTGAAGTTTAAGCTTCTTACATTATGTCTTGGTGTGAGTCTCCCGGTTGTGGAGGACATGGTGAGTCCTGCTCCACACCCGAGGATCGAAGGATCCACAGGTCCGACCTCAGGAGGATCCGGACATCGAGTGGAGCTGATCGGCGGGGTGTATCACCAGCTCAGCATAGACAATGCTTTGAGTCGCCATTCTGGCGGACTACCCGGACTGAGTTTGGCTTCACGGTGGCTGCGACGAAGTCCGGACACCGTATCTCTTTCCTGCCCATTTTGACCCTCGCAAATGATGGTATTTCCGCGGAAGCGCCTTCTGGCGAGAAGCCGAGCCGCGGATGGCTGACCAGCGAAACTGTCCGGACCGTAGCGGAAAAAGGCCTTGATCACGGAAAGCGCTCGCCCGCAAAGGTATAGCTTCGTATTGAATTTTGAAACAACGTTCAAGGAAAAGCACGAGTGCTTATGATCTTTGCGGGAGAAAAAGCGCTTCGCCCGGAATGCTGGCGCGAAATGCTGATCAACCCACACGGGCGAGGCTCGGCGCCGGGCTGGAGGGAGGCAAAGCGCAAGCGCGAACGAGATCCTGCTCCAGCGGAGGATACCGACAGTGTCGCCACCAAGTGTGAGGTGGAGGCGCTATGAATCATAAACGCCGCGGACGATATTCGAAGCGTGCTTTTCTCTGAGGCATTGGATGCTTTTAACGCGAGGGACGCGCATCTCCGTGCTGCTCAAAATGGTTTTACGAGCCACGGAGCGGTATGTTAAGGACATACGGGTAAAGGAATTTTAATGGTTGTATACACGGTAGCCCCGAGACTTAAATTAGTTATGTTAACTGATTTAAGGATCATTATAATACAGGCATAGCGAGAAGAAGCATGGCTGTCTCGGGGCTGCAAGATTGCAAGGCCCAACTTGAGGCCGCACTTGCTTGCGAAGGAGCGGAAACACCCCCTGGTAACACATTTTTATTAATAAATATAAGCGTATGCGGCGTGCGTGAGTCTAATAATGACATTGCAGTACCAGCAGGGCAAGATCCGACGAGCAAGCCTTGCTCACATGACTAAAGGCCGGCGAGTGTCTTTGAATAGGGTTCAACGGAAAGGAACATGCTCCAAGATGCCAGCGCCAAGCTCGGAGAAAGAGCTGAAAGGCGCCTGAGCCGAGCTGTCCGGCTCCGTCAAGGAGAATCAACGACTTCGTCGCGGCATATATAGTAAGTGCTTGGCGAACTCTTTTGGAAAGAAGAGTTGGGCGAGAAGTAATTGACATGATATGTCTTGTAGGTATACTCACGGGTGCGTCTGCGGAGGAGATGCCCATATCGATGGGTGATCAACTTCAACTGTTGCAGCTACTCGAGCGAGTTGGCGGGCAATGAGTGGCGCCGTTCGGGCTTTATGGCCAGCCCTCACCCTGCCGAGAGCCTCGGGGAGCTTCGGAGAAAAGCTGCGAGTCTTGGCAGCGCTTTCGTTTGTGGAAGATTTGACTTGCCGTCAATGTGCCGAGGAGGCTTGGGCCATGGTGAAGGCAGCGGTACAAGAAGGCGGACCCCAACCATATGGCGAAGTTGGACGGTGGGGCCCGATGGGAAGGAGATCCTGTGAGTTTAGTGTACAGCCAAGTAGGGTTGGCTGCTAAATTTTCCCAGCAGGATGTAAACTAGACAACTTTGTTAGATGGGATTGAGGAGGAATACAATCAATAAATTTGACAATGTATGTTATCCTTTAAAGTGACATATGAAATGCCTTCTAGCGGATTGTAGATCGTTTGTCTTTGCCTACCTTTCGCCGACCTCGGGACCCTAGAGTCGGAGTGTGTCGAATACCTTCTTGGTTATGAAAAACCGGGGTATGCATGGAGACCCGGCGTAGGGGTCATTAGTGCTATCGGACAAGTGCCCAACTAGTTATGTTATATTACATGGTTAGTAAGAAACATCTTCGGGAGAATAGTTCCGTTAAGGGTTCCTTTATTTGGGAGGCATGCCCCAAAGTGCATGTCGGGACTGCAAAGAGAGCAGTAAAATATCTGGGGGGAGATGGATAAAATAGGTAAAAAGTCATCTTTTATATCACCGACCGAATATTCCCTTAAAACGCTAGCTTTCGGCTTCACCCGGTCTGAGGTACACATCCGGTGACCAGCGATAACAATCGCAAAGGTGCTCCTTTACCTCCTAGCCGAACAATCGGGAGCGTAGGGGTAAGCACAGGGCGAGCAACCCAGCTTAGCCAAAACTTAAGTCATATCGATGCATATAATGGTGAGTAAAAGGTACATGTGGAAGCTTGACACATGTGTTGGGTATGAAACCCGTGTAATTGAGCTTACGTGAAGAAGCCCCCAGGAATAATGAGTGCGGATGGCACATCATGCATATACAAAGAATGCAAAAATAGGCCGAAAGGGCTAAAAAGGATAAAAAGAAAACAAAAGACGGTCGAATTATAAAAAGTTTGGGCGGGAGAAGGGGCGAACTCTTAGTCGGCGCTAGGCATAGAATCGTCGGGGCGGGCTGCGTTCCATGGGTTCGGCTCGAGTCGGTTATCCGAGCGCATTTTGCGAGCGGTATGCTCGCCGGTCAGTACTTGATTGATAATGAAGGACCCTCCCATCGGGCTTGAGCTTGTCCTTTTTCTTGTCCGTGAGCGTAGAACTAGTTACATGAGCGTTGTAAGTCTTGGCCCGTACTTCTTCTGCTTTGATATCTTGAGGCCTGCTGGCGATAGAATGCGGAGCGAGCCTTGGCGACATCCGTTCCTCCTCAATGTGTCCAAGCTGTCCTGCCGATCAAGCTCGGCCTCTCTTTCCTCATACATGCGCTTTTCGAGGTGAGTCGTGGATAATGTCCTGAGGCAAAACTACCTCTGCGCCGTATACCATAAAAATGGTGTGAATCCGGTAAATACGGTTAGGCGTTGTCCGCAGCCCCAGTCTGGTCGAGCTCCTCGACCCATTGTGTGTCATATTTAGTGAGTGACCTCACTAGTGCAGGTTTAATGCCGCTCATTATTAGACCATTTGCTCTTTCCACTTGACCGTTGGTTTGAGGGTGATAGTGGCGCATAGTCGAGCTTGATGCCCATATTTTTGCACCATGACTTAACCTCATCGGCTGTGAAGTTAGCGCCGTTGTCGGTGATGATCTTTGTGGGGACTCCGTAGCGGTGTACCACCTCGATATAAAGTCTATCACTGGGTCCGGACTCTGCCGTTTTGACGGTTTGGCCTCTATCCATTTGGTGAACTTATCCACCATGACCAGTAGGTACTTTTTCTTGTGGGTTCCCCCTTTGAGGGTCCAACCATGTCAAGCCCCGGACCATGACGGCGGAGTAATGAGTATGGTTTTGAGGCGGTGGGTGGCATATGGCTCGATTAGCAAAGGCTGACAACCAGCGCATCGCTGGACCAAGTCTGTCGTCTGCCCGAGCCGTCGGCCAATAAAATCCTGTGCGGAATGCCTTTCCTACAAGGGCCGGGCTGCTGCGTGGTGTCCGCCTAGTCGGCATGAATTTCAGCCGGGAGGTTTCGCCCTTCTTCTTGGAATACACCTTTGAAGGACTCGGTAGTACTTTTCTTGTAAGTTCTCCCTCGTGGACCTTGTAGGCCTTGATCGCGGACTATCTGGCGGGCCTCATTTTGGTCTTGGGAAGTTCTGCCTAAGTAAGTAGGCTAGGAAAGGTTACATCCTGTGGCAATTACTGCCATTATGGCGTGGGCGGAGGGTGTTATGTCGTCTGCCGAATCACGGTTGGCGCGGTTTTCTCCGGTTTATCACTACGGACTCCTCTTCCCATAATGCGGATGGCTTGAAGAGCCGTTCGGGAAAGATATTTGGAGGGACAGCATCACGTTTTCGCCGTCGTGCGGAAGCGTCGGCAGCTTGGTTATTATCTCGGGCTATGTGATGGAATTGAGTCCTTGAACCGGTGACATTTTCAGGACAGCGTTGCGATATGCTGCCATTTTCGGATCCTTGGTGTCAAAGTCTCCATTTATTTGGGATATTGCAAGGTTTGAATCCCGTGCACCTCTAGGCGTTGAATGCCCATGGAACCGCCATCCGGAGACCATGTAATAGGGCCTCGTATTGGCTGCATTGTTGGAGTCCATGTACATTATTTGAAGTACATCTTGGAGCAGTATCTCCGGTGGGGGCGTCAATCTGGCGCTTGACCCCTAGTCCGGCCAACATTTTAGAGCCGTCAAAATGCATAGTCAATTGGAGTATCGCCGTACTCTTTAGGGAGTTGGCTTCATCCATTCGGTGTGAAAATCGACCAAAACTTGTGACTTTATGGCTCGTCGAGGTTTGTAAGTTATGTCGAATGGCAAGAGCTCAATGGCGCATTTGCAATCCTGCCCATTGCGTCGTGGTTATTTATAATGTCGTTGAGTGGTACTTGAAGCCCTTGTTATCGAACACTCTTGAAAGTAGTGCGGAGCTTCCGAGGGCGCCATGAACACCGCATATGCTATCTTACGGTAGTGCGGGTAGCAGATTTGCGGGGGTTAACACGGTGGATACATAATACCTGGTTTTGAAGAGAATTTATGCCCTTGGTCACTTTCGTTAAACGGCGAGGACCGCGCTTACAACGATGTGTGGCTGCGATGTATAACAACATTGGTTACGCCCGAGTGGGCGCCCGCCGGAACGGTTTGTCGCCATATGGCCTTTATTTCTTGAGTCGGCGGTGGCGGCATCCGTCCACTCGAAGTGTTCGATGCGCCTAAGGAGGCGATAAAGAAAACGCCTTTTCTCCTAAACAGGAGATAAAGCGGCTTAAAGCTGCCATGCATCTGTTAATTTTGTATTTGTTTGAGGTCCTTTGGAATATCCAAGCTGTGAGAGCTCGAATTTTGGTGGTTGCTTCAATTCCTCTACGGATACAATGAAGCCCAGACTTTCCGGTGATGCGCCGAAAACGGATTTTTCAGTTCAACTTGATGTCATATGCTCGAGGTTTTCGAATGTGAGCCTCAAATCGTCTACTAGAGTTTCGACATGTTTTGTTTTGTGACTCGTCGTCTCGTATCTTTCATTGTTTTGCCGATCTGGGTGGCGGACACGTTTGAATCATCTGGCTGATATGTTGCGCGGCATTTTTAAGTCGAAGGGCATCGTGTTGAAGCGAGAATGGTCCGTATGGAGTGATGAATGCCGTTGCGGCTTGATCTGCTTCCGCCATCTTAATTTGATGATAGCGAGTGTCGTCCGGGAAGCACAATGAATCATGCCTGCTTGTGGCATCGATAATTTGATCGATCTGGGGGAGAGGAAAGGATCCTTTAGGCAAGCCTTATTGAGGTCTTTAAAAGTCGACCTGAGGCGCGGGATTTATCCTTCTTTGGTACCATCACCAGTTGCTAGCCGGTCCGGATGTTTGATATCTCTAATGAATCCGGCTTCCAATAGTTTAGCTAGCTCTTCTCCCATTGCTTGTCTTTTGAGTTAAGTAAAATCGCCGAAGAGCACTGTTTGGTGGCTTAAATCCTTTTAGGATGTTTAGGCTGTGTTACGCCAACTGCGTGGGATTCGGGCATGTCCGAAGGATGCGGCGAAGATATCCCAATTTTCGAAGGAATTGGCGATCTTGGCGTCTACTTGAGGTTCAATTGTGCCCGATGGAGGCCGTCTTTGTTGGGTGCATTGGATGGACACTGGAATTTTATTATTTCATCGGCTGGTTTGAAGGAGGTGGACTTGGATCTTTTATCGAGTATCACATCGTCCTGTTAACCGTGGGCCTTGTTGCGGTGAGTTCTTCTGCCGCCAAGGCTTGGATAGTGCCACGAGGGCTAGTCTTTGCCGTCTTGTTTTCGGTAGCGAAGTGCTATGTCCGGATCACTAGCGAGTGATTATTCCGGGCCGGGCATTTTAAGTTTCATGTACCCGTAATGAGGTATTGCTTGAAAAATTGTGAATGCCTCTCGCCCTAATATAGCGTGATATCCGCTGCTGAGCAGGGCCACAGGGCGTGACTTCTTGGATCTGTAATTGTCAGGAGGCGAACACCACATCGAGTGTGATTTTTCGGTCTGGCGTGCTTCCGGTGGGGATTATTCCTCTAAAGGTTGTCTTTGCTTCGCTCATCTGGCTCAATCGGTTTCCATTTTCGCGAGTTTCCTCGTAAATGAGGTTTAGTCCGCTGCCGCCATCCATGAGGACTTTAGTCGATTCGAAAGCCATCCACTATGGGACTAAGTACCGGTCTGTTGGTGCTCTGGTTGTTCGAATTTGGGCTCATCGCTGGCGTTGAAAGTAATATGTAATGTCGCTCCATGGGTTTCTTTGTTGCTACTTGGTAGACTTTGGAGAGTCATGGTTGTTCTCTTTGCATATTTTTGATCACGAAGGTCTCGAAAATTTATTAACACCGTCTTGGTATTGTTGGAGTGGTTTCCCGGAGCAAGAAGTTCTTCACCACTTTTGGCTACGCCGCAATATCAACATGCTCTAAGGCTGTGTGTTGGGGCGGCTCCCTCTGCACTATGAAGTTCTGGGGTCCGTTGAGCCATCCCTCGATGCAGTTCCGTTTCCCTTATCGGGTTTACATTTTTGGTTTTGCCTCAGGGCGTGAGTGTAAGCGCCCTTTGCTGCGGACTGGGTTTGGGGCGAATTAGCCCAAAATTGGTTTTCAGTTTTCGGAAACTTTCCATCGCCTGAGTACTTTCATACTACGGACGCTTGATCGGTGAAGCGCAATCTTGCGACGATCAATGGCGTTTAGGATTCCCTTGTCCGTGCGATTATTGCGAGAAGATTGAGATTGCGTTTTCCTCTCGGCAGTCCTTTATCCTGTCCATAACCAGGAGAATCGGCCCGATAATGATGTCTTTGTTTACGAAGGCTCTAGCCGTATTAGAGATAGATCGCATATATGCGGCGGGTGGTTGGAATAAAATCCGGATCCCTGCCCATCTTTGGGCTTAAAGGCGAGGGCTTCGAATTTGGAAGCTTGGTTTCTTTGAGCAGTCCAGCGAGTCGGGCGGCGCATGATTTTAGGTTCAATGCTCGATCGAAGTCCGTCCTTCCGGGAATCCGGCATGGAGGGTTAGGAATCCGGACATGGATTGTTTTCAACAACGGCAAAGAATTGCGTGTTATTCCTCTACCAACTGCGACGTGGTGGGTGGCACAGGGAGAGTTAATCTCTCGGATCGGGTTTGAGCCCAATCTGGTTATAGTCATGGCGACTCCCGGGCGTGATGCGATCAAGAGCTCGTTAACGGACTAGAGCTCTATTGGATCTAACTGTTCGACGACTTTAAGGCTGGCGAAGATTGCTTCGACGACTTGAAAGTCATTGCGAAGCGGTGGCGGACAGGCGGTCATGAGAAAACCACCAAGCCGGATAGTTTGGCCGGCGGCCAAGGCCTCTCCGGCGAACACTCCGTTTTTGAAGACGGGTGGAGACATCTGCCCTATCGGTGACGACACAGAGGAACTCTCAATGAAAGCACCAATGTCGGTGTCAAAACCAGCGGATCTCGGGTAGGGGGTCCCGAACTGTGCGTCTAGGCGGATGGTAACAGGAGACAAGGGACACAACGTTTTTACCCAGGTTCGGGCCCTCTTGATGGAGGTAAAACCCCACGTCCTGCTTGATTAATATTGATGATGTGGGTAGTACAAGAGTAGATCTACCACGAGATCAAGGAGGCTAAACCCTAGAAGCTAGCCTATGGTATGATTGTTGTAATGTATGTTGTCCTACGGACTAAAACCCTCCGGTTTATATAGACACCGGAGAGGCTAGGGTTACAGTCGGTTACAATGGTAGGAGATCTACATATCCGTATCGCCAAGCTTGCCTTCACGCCAAGAAAGTATCTTCCGGACCACGAGCGGAGCCTTCAATCTTCTATCTTCGTGTCTGCAGGGAGTCCGTGGGATAATGATAGTCGGCTGTCCGGACACCAGCTAGTCTAGGACTCCTCAATGAGGAAGTGCGGGATTTTTGCGTTCCCCTTCCGCCCTTTTTAAGGAGCGAGGTGGGGGCTCGGCCGCCCAGCTCAGCCAATCGGAGCACGGGGAGAGCAGAAGAACGGGGCCGACCCAACACACCCGCCCGTGACGGCTCGGTTTCCCACCTTCACCGCCCATGACCCCACGCAGCATGGGAGCAGCGTGGCGAGGAGGCAAAGCAGGCGACAGGATGAAGTGACCTCACCCTGCCCGTGATCACGGGGTGGGCGCCTTGAGAATCGCACACGACCCACGCCTCCCACGGCGCGCAATTGGCGCGTGCCGTTCACGGGAGGTGCGGTGGATTTGGGCGGATTCGGCTTGACCCGGCAGCGTGCCCGTACCTTTGTTTTGGGCACAGCCCAACAGCGCTTCGGCACCGTGTATGGCCCAGGCAGGGGCTCTGTCGGTGTACTAAAGTAGGGGTACCTTAGTACCCGAACTTGTCTGCCAGGTAGTTCAGCACCAGCGGCAAAGGCTCGCCTAAGCGCCCGCCAAGGCCCTCCGTCATTTCCATTTCTGCCATTCAAGAACAAAGTATCAACCAAGTGGACAAAGACCCGGCAAGAGGAGCTTGCCGGAAGAACAAACCCGGCAAGAGGAGCTTGCGGGAAGATAACTCAAAGCGCGTCGGAAGACTTGCGCGGCGCCGCAGCGTCCGGCAAGGCCGACGATCGACAAGCTTGCGGCGGCGGCAAGAGAGGGAGCCTGGCAAGGCACTTGCAGCGGCAAAACTGCCACCCTGCTCCCAAGCTCGGCGCATCCAGCGGCGTGTCACCCGGGGCCATCCAGGAGCCGCGTGGCGGTATGTGCAGCCATGCAATGCGAGTGTGGCGCGGAGCTGACAAGGAGGCCATCGTGGCGACGGTGGCGCACCTAACTGTCATTTCCTTGCCTTTGTTAGGGCGACCAGGCGGGCATTAAATGCCTTTGTCCCCTGCCGTCGAATTAGGTAGGGACCTTTGTTAATTTCTTGTTGTACCAACCTGCGTTTTACTCTTTTACCCCCTCTTCCCTCGCTGCCACATCGGTGACCCCTTAGACTATAAAGGGAGGCCCATGCGCGCGTAGAAGGGTTCGGTCCATCGACACATCCAGCACCACTACGCTTTCGCGCTCTCGGCGGGAACAAATACAACACAAAGCAGCATTAGGGTTTTATCTCTCGGAGAGCTCGAAGCTGGGTAAAATCCCAGTGTGTGACCTCGATCTGCTCTTCGTGCGGCCCTCGCCCCCTGCCGGACGAAGGGCCCCCCCCCCATAGGTGCTCGTCCCGAACCACGACACTATCGTCGATTTTAAAGACCTCAATAAGGCTTGCCCAAGGATCCCTTCCCCTCCCGCATCGACCAAATTATCAATGCTACGCGAGGCACGATTCGTTGTGCTTCCTCGGCGCATACTCGGCTACCATCAAATCAAGATGGCGCAAGCGAACCAAGCCGCAGCGGCATTCATCACTCCATACGGACCATTACGCTTCAACACGATGCCCTTCGGACTTAAAAATGTCGGTGCAACATATCGGCGCATGATTCAAACATGTGCGCTACCCGGATCGGCAAAAGCGATCGAAGCATACGTGAGCGGCGTGGTCGTCAAAACAAAACTCGTCGAAACTCTAGTAGCGATTTGAGGCTCACATTCGACAACCTCGAGTATTTGATATCAAAGCTGAATCTGGAAAAATGCGTTTTCAGCGTACCGGTAGGAAAGCTTACGGGCTTCATTGTATCCGGTAGAGGAATTGAAGCAAACCGGCTAAAATCGAGCTCTGTCACGGTTGGATATCCCAAAGACCTCAAGCAGATACAAAATTAACGGGATGCATGACAGCTCTAAGCGCTTTATCTCCGTCTAGGGAAAAGGCATTGCCCTCTATCGCCTCCTCGGTACCGAACACCAGTGGGCGGATCTGCCCTTGGGACTCGAAGAAATAAAGGCCATCTTGGCAACAAATCCGGTCTGGCTGCGCCCAATCCGGGCGAACCAATGTTGTTATACATCGCAGCAACGCATCAAGTTGTAAGTGCGGTACTCGTCGTCGAACGAGAGACAGAAGGGCATAAATTCCCTCTTCAAAAACCAGTGTATTATGTATCCACTGTGTTAACCCCCTGCAAGTCCCATTACCCACACTATGAAAGATAGCGTATGCGGTGTTCATGGCATCCCGGAAGCTCCGACACTACTTTCAAGAGTGTTCGATATGATGGCCTTGAAGTACCACTCAATGACATCATAAATAACCGTGGCCTTAGCGGGCAGGATTGCAAAATGGGCCATTGAGCTCTTACCATTCGATATAACTTACAAACCTCGGCGAGCCATAAAGTCACATATTTTGGCTGACTTTGTCGCTGAATGGACGAAGCGAACTCCCTAAAAGTCGGCGCATACTCCAATTGGATTATGCATTTCGCGTCTCTAAAATGTTGGCGGATGGGGCTAGTGTCGTATTGGCGTCCCGACCGGGGACACCTGATCGATATGTACTTCAAATAATGTACGGACTCCAACAACGCGGCGAATATGTGGCCTGTTACATGGTCTCCGGATGGCGATCTCCATGGGCATCAACGCCTAGAGGTGCGCGAGGATTCAAACCTTGCAATATCCCAAATAAATGGAGACTTTGGCGCCAAGGATCCGAAAATGGCAGCATATCATAGCGCTGTCCTAAAAATGTCATTTCGGTTTGAAGGACTTGAATTCCATCCGTGGCAGAGATAATAACGAAGCGACCAATGTCTTGGCATGCATCGGTGCGAAATGTGGCTGTCCCTCAAATATCTTCTGGAATGGCTCTTCAAGCCATCCGTACTATGGGAAGAGGAGTCCGGAAATGACAAACCGGAAAAAACGCGCCAACGGCGATTCAGCCCGATGACATAACACCTTGACCCACGACATAATGGCGATAATCGCCCGTGGACCAGAACCATTCCTAGCCTACTTGCTTGGCGGGAACTTCCCGAACCAAAAGCGAGGCCCAGCTGCATAGTCTGGCGATCTAAAGCCTACAAGGTCCATGGGGAGAACTTTATAAGAAAAGCTGAGTCCTTCAAAGGTGTATCTCCGAAGAAGAAGGAAAAACCTCTGGCTGAAATTCATGCGGACTAGGCGGACACCACGCAGCAGCTCGGGCTCTTGTAGGAAAGGCATTACATGCACGAGGGTTTTATTGGCCGACAGCCGGGCGGATGCTCGGGACTTAGTCCAAAGATCGTCGGTTGTCGACTCTTTGCTAATCGAGCCATATACCCCCACCATACGAAAACTATACCCATTACACGGCCATTCATGGTGCAGGGGCTTGACATGGTTGGACCCCTCAAAGGGAACCCACAAGCAAAGGTACCTATTGGTCATGGTGGACAAATTCACCAAATGGATAGAGGCCAAACCAGTCAAAACGGCAGAGTCCGGACCAGTGATAGGCTTTATCTCCGGGGTGGTACACCATTTTGGTGTCCCCCACAGCATCATCACCGATAATGGCACGATTTTTACGGCCGACAAGGTTAAATCATGGTGCAAAAACATGGGCATTAAGCTCGACTACGCTTCAGTCTATCATCCTCAAACCAACGGTCAAGTGGAACGAGCAAATGGTCTCATAATGAGCAGCATTAAACCCAGACTAGTGCGCTCACTTACTAAATCGAGACACGCCTTTGGGTAGAGGGCTCGACTCCATGCTCACGGGGGTTGCGGACAACGTAACCGTACTACGGATTCACACCATTTTTATGGTATCGGCGCGAGGCGATTCGCCTGCGACATTATTCATGACTCACCTCGCGTGCGCTTATGCGAAGAAAAGAAGCTGAGCTGGATCGGCGGGACAACTTGGGCGCATTGGAGGAAAAACGCAGCGTAGCCAAGGCTCGTTCCGCATTCTATCGCCAGCGAGCTTGAAGATATCAAAGCGCAGAAATGCGGGCCAAGACTTACAGCGTTGGCGAACTAGTTCTCGCTGCGGACAAGAAAAAGGACAAGCTCATGCCCAAATGGGAGGGCCCTTTCATTATCGATCAAGTCTTGACGGTGAGGCGTCACCGTCTCTGAAATCGTCGGACAACCGACTCGGCGAACCCATGGAGCGCAGCCCGCCTCCGAAGATTCTATGCCTAGCACGGACAAAGTTCGTCCCTTCCCTCGTTCAAATTTTTACACTTGCTGTCCTTTTTTCTCTTTCTTCTCTTAACCCTTTTACCACAAAGCACAAAGGGCCTATTTGTGCATTGTTCACATACACTTGATGTGCCATCCGTAGTCATTATACAGGGGCTTCTTTTCCGAAGCTCAATTATAAAGGATTCATGCCCAACACATGTGTCAAGCTTCCACATGTACCTTTTACTCACCATTATATGCATCGATATGACTTAAGTTTTGGCCAAGCTGGGTTGCACGGCTCCTGTGATTACCCTCGTTCCGATTGTTCGGCTAGGTGGTAAAGGAGCACCTCTGCGATTATTCTTGCCGGTCAGCGGGATGTGTACCTCGGTGGGTGAAGCGAAAGCTAAGCGTTCTTAAGGGAATATTCGATTCGGTGACTTGAAAGATGATTTTTACCTACTTATTTATACGCCCCGGATGTTTTTACGCTTTTCATGATCCGGCATACACTTTAGGGTATGCCTCCCGAAAGGAACCCTAACGAACTATTCTCCTGGAAGATGTTTCTTACTAACCATGTAATATAACATAACTAGTTGGGCACTTCTACGATAAAGCACTAATGACCCCTACGCTTTGGTCTCCATGCATACCCAGTTGTTTCTTAACCAAGAAGGTATTCGGACACCTCCGGACTCTAGGGTCCCGAGGTTGAAGCGAAAAGGTCGGCAAAGACAAGCGATCTACAATCCGGCTAGAAGGCATTTCACATGTCATTTTAAAATACATTGTCAAACTTCTTGATTGTATTCCTCCTCAATCCCGTCTAACGAGCTGTCTAACTTACAGTCCGTTGGGAAAATTTAGCAGCCAACTCTACTTGGCTGTATACTAAACTCACGGGATCTCCTTCCCATTGGGCCCCACCGGCCCAACTTCGGCCATGTAGTTGGGATCCGCCTTCTTGTAACGCGTCTTCACCATAGCCCAAGCCTCCCTGGCACCTTGACGGCAAGCCGAAATCTTCCACAAACGGAAGCGCTGCCGCACTCCCTGAAGCTTCTTCGCAAGCTCCCCAAGGCCCTCGGGTAAGGAAAGGGCTAGCCATAAAGCCTGGACGTCGCCGCTCATTGCCTGCCGAACTCGTTCGAGCAGTTGCAATAGCTCGGGAAGTTGATCACCCATTGATATTGGCATCTCCTCCACAGGGCGACCTGTGAGTATACCTACAAGACATATTATGTCAATTTACTTCCTCGCCAAACTCTTCTTTTCAAAGGAGTCCGCTCAAGCACTTACTATAGATGCCGCGACGAAGCCGCTGATTCTCCTTAACGGAGCCGGACAGCCCGGCTCGAGCGCCCTTCAGCTCTTCGCCAAGCTTGGCGTTGGCATCCTGGAGCTTGTTCCTTTCTTGCTGCACCCTATTCAGCACCCTCTCGCCGGCCTTAAGCTGGCGCAGTAATTCTTGCATGTCCGAATCTTGTCCGGCGGCACCTGCAATGTCATTATTAGACTTGCGCGCCGCGCCGCTGGCGCTATATTTATTAATAAAAATGTGTTACCAAGAGGGGTCTCTGCGTTTCCTCCTGCGGCAGCAAGTGCGGCCTCAAGTTGGGCCTTGCACTCTTGCAGCTCCTGAGACAGCTGGGCATTCTTCTCGGTAAGAGCCCGTGTTTCAAATGATCCTTAAATCAGTTATCATAACTACTTTAAGTCTCGGGACTCTTGGCATATATAACCATTAAATTCCCTTACCCGTATGTCTTTTACATACTGCTCCGTGGCTCTGGTAAAACCGTCTTGAGCAGCACGGAGGTGCGTGTCCCCTAACGTTAAAGGCGTCCAATGCCTCGGGGGAAGCACGCTTCACAAAATACCGTCCGTGGCGCTTGTGGTTCATGGCGCTCTCCACCTCGAGACTTGGTGGCGGACGGTCTATCGGCATCCTCCGTTGGAGGAGTATCCGCCCAGCGCCTGCATTGCCTCCCCCCTCGGGCGGGCGCTGGAGCTGGCTGAGGTAGGTCGGATCGGCAACCTCTCGCCCGCGATCCGGCGAGCACCTCTCTACAAAGATCATGAGCACTCAGATGCTTCCTAGGAACATTGCTCTGAAAATTTAAATACGAGCTATACCTTTGCGGCGACATTTCAGTCCGTGCCGTGCTCCTTTTCCGCCTGCTGGTCCGGACTGACCTTTGTTGGTCAGCTGCCGCAGGCTCGGCTTCCCACCTTGAGGGCGCTTCCTGTAGAACACCATCGTTCGCGAAGGTTAGAAATGGGCAAGGAAGAGATAATGGTGTCCGGACCTCGGTCACAGTCACCTGGGAAGCAGGACATAGTCCGGGGTAGTCCGCCGTAATGGCGACTAAAGCGTTATCCATGCTGAGTTGGTGGAACACCCCGTCGATCAGCTCCACCTCGATATCCGGGTCCTCTTCGGAGGCCGGATCCTGGGATCTTTCTGGATCCTCGGGTTGCGGAGCGAGACTTACCATGTCCTCCACAATCCGGCGTAGTTCCTGCGCCGAAGACATAATGTAAGAAGCCTAAACTTTGAAAGCATGGGTTGAGCCCTTACAAGTGTTCGCTTACCCAGCCTCTAGGGTTGTTCATGGAAAACCCATTCAGGGGGTTCGTTCGAAGGAAGTCCTCCTTCTCCCCCTTGTACAGGCCGGACAGGATCTGCACCAGATCCTCGGTCGAATTCGGCCCTTCGCGGCCATGACGGGTCGCATCATCTACCCTGTTGAAATCCCACATGGGGTGGCCTCTGTATTGCAATGGCTGTACCCCTCGCATGATGCATGTTGCCATGACTCCAATCATGGTCAACCCGGAATGGGCCAGTAGTCTTATTCGGCCCATCAGGTAATGGACGCTCTTGTTTTCCTCCAATCGGGGCTCATGAGCGCCAGCGGTGGCGTTTCTTGAGAGGAGCAGCACTAAACTCCGGGAGGCCAATCCGGGACTGGGTCCGCAGCAGCGTCTTCTATGTAAAACCACTCCGAAGGCCAGTCTCGGACGCCTTCTTAGGGGTACCGGATGGGTATCCGGTCCCGGCAATCGCCATATTTGGCGCCGCCCACTTGATATATAGATCCCTCGTGAGAAGCGAGTGCAATGCGAACAGCCTCCTCCACGGTGCAAAATGGGGCTCGATGCCCAGGAATAGCTCGCAAAGAGCTCGTAGCCCGCGATATCACGGGGACGGCGGGCGTAAGGTGATGGAGCTGGAGTCAAGTAGAACTCCAGAGGCCAGCGGAGAAAGCGGATGTATTGGAAATCCGAGTCCCCTTATCAGATAGGGGATGAAGCATACCCGCTCCCCTTTGTTGGGACATGGGGTGGCCTCCGCTTGCCTCCCACCTTGGTAGGTGGCCAGCCCGGCTCGAACCGGGACCATGAAGGCCGGAGGGAGATATCCCCCCGCTTGGAGCTTCACTAGCTCGTTGTGTGTAACAGAGCACCTCCTCCAATCTCCAGGCTGCGCGCTGGGAGCGTGAGAAGAGGAGCCGCGTCGATGGTCCATGGTGGAATGGATTTTTAGGTCAAAAGCGCTCCGATGAGTATTCGCGGAAGGAAGATGGTGTGGTTTGGATCTGGATTTTTGCCTCTTTTGTAGGTGGATGACTCGCATGACTAGGGGGTGAAACATAAAGACACCCTGGCTTTTCGCATTTGTGCGACGCGTGGAAGAAGGCCATTATTGGGCGTAGAAGGCAAGAAGCACAGTATTATGATGAAGCCGGACACTGTTCGGCAGGTACATGGAATTTGAAGGGAGAACCCGCCTTGCAACGTCGAAGACTATATACGTGCTGGACCTATCGTCATTGAAGCCTGGTTCGGGGGCTACTGAGGGAGTCCTGGACTAGGGGGTGTCCGGACAGCCGGACTATCATCGTCCGCCGGACTCCAAGACTACGAAGATACAAGATTGAAGACTCCGTCCCGTGTCCGGATGGGACTTTCCTTGGCGTGGAAGGCAAGCTTGGCGTCTGGATATGTAGATCTCCTACCATTGTAACCGACTCTGTGTAACCCTAGCCTCCTCCGGTGTCTATATAAACCGGAGGGCTTTAGTCCGTATGACATAACATACATTACAACAATCATACCATAGGCTAGCTTTTGGGTTTAGCCTCCTTGATCTCGTGGTAGATCCACTCTTGTACTACCCATATCATCAATATTAATCAAGCAGGACGTAGGGTTTTACCTCCATCGAAAGGGCCCGAACCTGGGTAAAACATCGTGTCCCTTGTCTCCTGTTACCATCCTCCTAGACGCACAGTTCGGGACCCCCTACCCGACATCCGCCTGTTTTGACACCGACAGTGTCTCTCCCAAAAGGTGTGTACAGAAAGGATGATTGTGGAAAACTAAAAAGCAAAGACTCATATCATACAAGTGTTGGGGAACATAGTAATTTCAAAAAAAATTCCTATGCACACACAAGATCATGGTGATGCATAGCAACTAGAGGGGAGAGTATTGTCCACGTTCCCTCGTAGACCGTAAGCGGAAGCATTATGACAACGCGGTTGATGTAGTCGTACGTCTTCACGATCCGACCGATCCAAGTACCGAACGTACGACACCTCCGAGTTCAGCACACGTTCAGCTCGATGACGATCCCCGGACTCCAATCCAGCAAAGTGTCGGGGATGAGTTCCGTCAGTACGACGGCGTGGTGACGATGATGATGCTCTACCGGCGCAGGCCGCCTAAACTCATGACGATATGACCGAGGTGGAATATGGTGGAGGGGCACCGCACATGGCTAAGGAACGATCCGTAGATCAACTTGTGTGTCATGAGGTGCCCCCTGCCGCCGTATATAAAGGAGCAAGGGGGGAGGAGGCCGGCCCTAGGAGGGGGCGCGCCAGTGTGGAGTCCTACTAGGACTCCTATTCCTAGTAGGATTCCACCTCCTTGTTGGAGTAGGAGAAGCGGAAGAGGGGAGAGGAAGAAGGAAAGGGGCTCGCCCCTTGTCCAGTCGGACCCGAGGGGGGCGAGCCTCCTTCCTTTGGCCTCTCTCCTCTATTCGCGTATGGCCCAATAAGGCCCATATACTCCCCGGCGAATTCCGTAACTCTCGGTACTCGAAAATACCGAATCATTGGAACCTTTCCGAACTCCGATTAGTCGTCCAATATATCGATATTTACATCTCGACCATTTGAGACTCCTCGTCATGTCCCGATCTCATCCGGGACTCGAACTCCTTCGGTACATCAAGACTCATAAACTCATAATATAAGCATCGCCGAAACCTTAAGCGTGCGGACCCTACGGGTTCGAGAACAATGTAGACATGACCTAGACACGTCTCCGGTCAATAACCAATAGCGGAACCTGGATGCTCATATTGGCTCCCACATATTCTACGAAGATCTTTATCGGTCAAACCGCATAACAACATACGTTGTTCCCTTTGTCATCGGTATGTTACTTGCCCGAGATTTGATCGTCGGTATAAAATACCTAGTTCAATCTCGTTACCGGCAAGTCTCTTTACTCGTTACGTAATGCATCATTCCGTAACTAACTCATTAGCTACATTGCTTGCAAGGCTTATAGTGATGTGCATTACTAAGAGGGCCCAGAGATACCTCTCCGACAATCGGAGCGACAAAACCTAATCTCGAAATACGCCAACCCAACATGTACCTTCGGAGACACCTGTAGTATTCCTTTATAATCACCCAGTTACGTTGTGACGTTTGGTAGCACCAAAGTGTTCCTCCGGTAAGCAGGAGTTGCATAATCTCATAGTTACAGGAACATGTATAAGTCATGAAGAAAGCAATAACAACATACTAAACGATCAAGTGCTAGGCTAACGGAATGGGTCATGTCAATCACATCATTCTCCTAATGATGTGATCCCGTTAATCAAATGATAACTCATGTCTATGGTTAGGAAACTTAACCATCTTTGATTAACGAGCTAGTCAAGTAGAGGCATACTAGTGACACTATGTTTGTCTATGTATTCACACATGTATTATGTTTCCGGTTAATACAATTCTAGCATGAATAATAAACATTTATCATGAAATAAGGAAATAAATAATAACTATATTATTGCCTCTAGGGCATATTTCCTTCAGTCTCCCACTTGCACTAGAGTCAATAATCTAGTTCACATCACCATGTGATTTAACACCAATATTCATATCTGTATATGATTAACACCCATAGTTCACATCGTCATGTGACCAACACCCAAAGGGTTTACTAGAGTCAATAATCTACTTCACATTGCTTATGTGATTAACACCCAAAGAGTACTAAGGTGTGATCATGTTTTGCTCGTGAGAGAAGCTTAGTCAACGGGTCTTGTCACATTCAGAGCCGTATGTATTTTGCAAATATTCTATGTCTACAATGCTCTGCACGGCGCTACTCTACCTAATTGCTCCCACTTTCAGTATGTATCCAGATTGAGACTTAGAGTCATCTGGATCGGTGTAAAAGATTGCACCAATGTAACTCTTTACGACGGGCTCTTTTATCACCTCCATAATCGAGAAATATTTCCTTAGTTCTCACTAAGGTTAATTTTGACAATGCCTAGTGATCTACTCCTAGATCACTATTGTACTCCCTTGCCAAACCAGGGCAGAGTATACAATAGGTCTGGTCCATAGCATGGCATACTTTGTAGTACCTATGACTGAGGCATAGGGAATGACTTTTCATTCTCTTTCTATTTTCTGCTGTGGTCGGGATTTGAGTCTTACTCAATTTCATACCTTTGCAACACAGGCAAGAACTCTTTCTTTGACTGTTCCATTTTGAACTACTTCAAAATCTTGTCAAGGTATGTACTCATTGAAAATCTTATCAAGCGTCTTGATCTATCTCAATAGATCTCGATGCTCAATATGTCGATAGCTTTACCGAGGTCTTTCTTTGAAAAACTCCTTTCGGACAGTCCTTTATGCTTTGCGTAATAATTCTACATTATTTCCAATCAACAATATGTCATTCACATATACTTATCAAAAATGTTGTAGTGCTCCCACTCACTTTCTTGTAAATACATGCCTTTCCAAAAGTCTGTATAAAACCATATGCTTTGATCAACTCATCAAAGCGTATATTCTAACTCGAGATGCTTGCACCAGTCCATTGATGGATTCTTTGGAGCTTGCACACTTTGTTAGCATCTTTAGGATTGACAAAACCTTCTGGTTGCATCATATACAACTCTTCTTTAATAAATCCATTAAGGAATGCAGTTTTGACATCCATTTGCCGATTTCATAAAATGTGGCAATTGCTAACATGATTCGGACAGATTTAAGCATCGATCTGAGTGAGAAAATCTCATTGTATTCAACATCTTGAACTTGTCGAAAAACCCTTTTGCGACAAGTCGAGCTTTGTAGATAGTAACACTACTATCAACGTCAGTCTTCCACTTGAAGATCCATTTATTTTCTATGGCATTGCCGATCATCGGGCAAGTCCACCAAAGTCCACACTTTGTTCTCATACATGGATCCTATCTCAGATTTCATGGCCTCCAGCCATTTTGCGGAATCAGGGCTCATCATCGCTTCCTCATAGTTCATAGGTTTATCATGGTCTAGTAACATGACTTTCGAACAGGATTACCGTACCACTCTGCATGCGTGCCGTACTCGGAAGACCTACGAGGTTCTGTAGTAACTTGATCTGAAGTTTCATGATCATCATCATTAGCTTCCTCACTAATTGGTGTAGGAATCACTGGAACTGATTTCAGTGATGAACTATTTTCCATTTCGTGAGAAGGTACAGTTACCTCATCAAGTTCTACTTTCCTCCCACTCACTTCTTTCGAGAGAAACTTCTTCTCTAGAAAGTATCCATTCTTGGCAACGAATGTTTTGCCTTCAAATCTGTGATAGAAGGTGTACCCAACAGTTTCCTTTGGGTATTCTATGAAGACGCACTTCTCCGATTTGTGTTTGAGCTTATCAGGATGAAACTTTTTCACATAAGCATCATAGCCCCAAACTTTAAGAAACGACAACTTGGGTTCCTTGCTAAACCACAGTTCATATGGTGTCATCTCAACGGATTTAGATGGGGCCCTTTTAACGTGAATGCAGCTGTCTCTAATGCATAACCCCAAAACGATAATGGTAAATCAGTAGGAGACATCATAGATCGCACCATATCCAATAAAGTGCAGTTACGACGTTCGGACACACCATAACGTTGTGGTGTTCCAGGTGGCGTGAGCTGTGAAACTATTCCACATTGTTTTAATTGAAGACCAAACTCGTAACTCAAATATTCTTCTCTACGATCAGATTGTAGAAATTTTATTTTCTTGTTACGATGATTCTCCACTTCACTCTGAAATTCTTTGAACTTTTCAAGTGTTTCAGACTTGTGCTTCATTAAGTAGATATCTGCATATCTGCTCAAATCATCTGTGAAGGTCAGAAAATAACGATACCCGCCACGAGCATCAACACTCATTGGACCGCATACATCGGTATGTATTATTTCCAACAAGTCAGTAGCTCGTTCCATTGTTCCGGAGAATGGAGTTTCAGTCATCTTGCCCAAAAGGCACGGTTCGCAAGCATCAAATGATTCATAACCAAGTGATTCCGAAAATCCATCTTCATGGAGTTTCTTCATGCGCTTTACACCGATATGACCCAAAACGGCAGTGCCACAAATAAGTTGCACTATCATTATTAACTTTGCATCTTTTGGCATCAATATTATGAATATGTGTATCACTACGATCGAGATCCAACAAACTATTTTCATTGGGTGTATGACCATTGAAGGTTTTATTCATGTAAGCGAGAACAACAATTATTCTCGACTTTAAATGAATAAGCGTATTGCAATAAACATGATCAAATCATATTCATGCTCAACGCAAACGCCAAATAACATTTATTTAGGTTTAACACTAATCCCAAAAGTATAGAGAGTGTGCGATGATGATCATATCAATCTTGGAACGACTTCCAACACTCATCGTCACTTCCCTTTCAACTAGTCTCTGTTTATTCTGTAACTCCTGTTTCGAGTTACTAATCTTAGCAACCGAACAAGTATCAAATACTCAGGGGCTACTATAAACACTAGTAAGGCACACATCAATAACCTGTATATCAAATATACCCTTGCTCACTTTGCCATCCTTCTTATCCACCAAATATTCAGCGCATTTCCGCTTCCAGTGACCATTTTCTTTGCAGTGTAAGCACTCAGTTTCAGGCTATGGTCTAGCTTTGGGCTTCTTCGTGGGAGTGACAACTTGCTTGTCATTCTAGTTGAAGTTCCCTTTCTTTCCCTTTGCCCTTTTCTTGAAACTAGTGGTCTTGTCAATCATCAACACTTGATGCTCCTTTTTGATTTCTACCTTCATCGATTTCAACATCACGAAGAGCTCGGGAATCGTTTTTTCATCCTTTGCATACTATAGTTCATCACGAAGTTCTACTAACTTGGTGATGGTGACTAGAGAACTCTGTCAATCACTATCTTATCTGGAAGATTAACTCCCACTTGATTCAAGCGATTGAAGTACCCAGACAATCTGAGCACATGCTCACTAGTTGGGCGATTCTCCTCCATCTTTTAGATATAGAACTTGTTGGAGACTTCATATCTCTCAACTCGGGTATTTCCTGGAAATATTAACTTCAACTCCTGGAACATCTCATATGGTCCATGACGTTCAAAACGTGTTTGAAGTCCCGATTCTAAGCCGTTAAGCATGGTGCACTAAACTATCAGCGAGTCATCATATTGAGCTAGCCAAACGTTCATAACGTTTGCATACTTCTGCAATAGTGAAAGTGCAACTAATCCCCGGTGGTTTGGGTAATTAATAACAACATATATATCATTGAACTAATAGTTTCTTGAGAACATTTCAGAAAGTTCAATGATATGGGTATGGCAATGATCAAGATGTGGACCCTCAAAATGCTAAGGAAAACATTGGCAAAAGCTCAAGACTCCATTTTGGTTTAGTGATCCAAGATCACATTGAGTCTATAGGAAAGCCAATACTATTAAAAGGGGATGAGGTTATGTTAATGATCTGGTTGCTCAAAGTGCTTAGTGATACATCTCCCAAACCATCAGCAATCTTTCATTCCAACATACACTCATAAGTAATCTCGGTCCCACCGATTTCCAAAACTCAGTCACACCGAGATGAACCACCTCAGCCACAAAGCCAAACCCTAGATATTTCGGATTTTCCGATTCCAAACTCGGTCTCACCGAAACTAGTGTTGCCAAGCTTCTGTAACCTTCTGTCATCAAATCGGTGTCACCGAGATGATAAAGTCGGTCCCACCGAGATTGGAAAACCCTAGTCTTTGGAAGAATCGGATTCACCGAGATTGTATTTTCGGTCCCACCGAAAATCCCAACGTTCACAAGAATTGAACTTTCGGTCTCACCGAGTTGTCAACTTCGGTCTGACCGAGATTGGTCAAATGTGTGTAACGGTTGGATTTTGTGTGGAGGCTATAAATACCCTCCACCTCCTCTTCATTCGTGAGAGAGCCATCGAAAGAACTACCACTCCTACCTTACATTTCGAGAAGAAAACTACCTACCCTTGTGTTGAGATCAAGTTGCTCCACTCCCACCATATGAAACTTGATTTCTAGCCTTCCCAAGTTGCTTTCCACTCAATCCTTTCTTCCACCACAGCCAAATCGGTGAGGAGAGTTGAGTGTTGGGGAGATTATCATTTGAAGCACAAGAGCAAGGAGTTCATCATCATCAACACCATCTATTACCTTTTGGAGGTGGTGCCTCCTAGATTGGTTAGGTGTCGCTTGGGAGCCTCCGTCGAGATGTGGAGTTGAACCAAGAAGTTTGTAAGGGCAAGGAGATCGCCTACTTCGTGAAGATCTACCCCGAGTAAGGCTAGTCCTCCGTGGGCGTATGCCATGATGGCATAGACAAGGTTGCTTCTTCGTGGACCCTTCGTGGGTGGAGCCCTCCGTGGACTCTCGCAGCCGTTACCCTCCGTGGGTTGAAGTCTCCATCAACGTGGATTGACGATAGCACCACCTATCAGAACCACGAGAAAAATCTCCGTGTCTCCAAATTGCGTTTGCTCTTCTCCACCTCTCTTTACTACATGTGCAATTTACTTTCCACTGCCAATACTCTAGAATTGCATGTGTAGGGTGATACTTGACTTAATCATCATCTTGAAATCTCCCAAAACTTGTCTTAATCAAAAGGCTGAATTTTTATATTGTCAAGTAGTCTAATCACCCCCCCCCTCTAGACATACTTTCGATCCTACAAGTGGTATCAGAGCCTTGGTCTCCATTGTATTGGTTTCCATTGCATTGGACTCCATAAGCTTGGTTTCACAACCTAGGAGAGTATGGCGTCTAGTGAGGGTAATTTTTGTAGAGGTCCTTACTTTGATGGTTCAAACTTTGCTAGTTGGAAGCATAAAATGAAAATGCATATTCTTGGACATAACCCGCCGCATGGGGCATTATTTGTGTTGGCTTGCAAGGTGAATTCTTGAGGAAGGAAAAGTTCGGATCGTGAAGCTACAGCGGATGAATTGCGGATGTTGCAAAACAATGCTCAAGCTTGTGACATTCTCTTCAATGCTTTGTGTCCCGAGGAGTTCAACAAAATCAGCCGTCTTGAGAATGCAAAAGAGATTTGGGATACTTTGGTGAAATGCACGAAGGTACCGAGTCCGTGAAGGAATCAAAGCTAGATGTTCTTCAAGGTCAACTTGACAAGTTCAAGATGAAGGAAGGTGAAGGAGTCGCTGAAATGTACTCTAGGCTTGCTCTCATCACAAATGAGATTGCCGGCTTAGGAAGCGAAGAAATGACCGACCGATTCATCATCAAGAAGATTCTCAGAGCTTTGGATGGAAAGTATGACACCGTGTGCACTTTGATCCAAATGATGCCAAACTACAAGAATCTCAAGCCTACGAAGTCATTGGAAGAATTGTTGCTCATGAGATGACACTTAAAGATAAGGAAGAGCTTCACAACAAGTCAAGTGGTGCTTACAAAGCTACAGTTGAAGCTCCCACAACATCAAGTGACAAGCTAGTTTCCAATGAAGAGATAAGCCTAATGGTGAAGAACTTCAACAAATTCTACAAGAGTAGAAGCAAGGAAAGAAGCTCAAAGTCTAGATCATATGATGAAAAGAGATCTTCTAGTCGTGATCGAAACTGCTACAATTGTGGAAGACCGGACACTACTCAAATGAGTGCTCGGCTCCCCACAAGAGAAGAGAAGAATCTCCAAGAAGAAGAAGCTCAAGAGAAGAGTCACCTCGGAAGAGAGAAGGAGTAGAGATGATCGTTATGAGCGAAGATCCTCTCGGAGAAGCAAGGATTCGGAAAGGAAAGACAAGTCATCAAGGAGCTACACAAGAAGAAAACATCAAGCTCATGTAGGTGAATGGGTCTCGGCTCCGACTCCGACAATCATTCGAAAGAATCTATCACTCCAACTCCGAATCAGATCAAGATGAAGGTGTTGCGGTCTTGCTCTCGTATCCTCCAACTCCAACTCCTATGACTTATTTGATTCACCAAATGAGGGAATTGGAAGATGCTTCATGGCAAAAGGCCCCAAGGTATCACACCCTGAATTCATTGACTTTGATAGTGATGAGGATGACTTGCTTGGTGAAGATGAGCTTTTACATGACAAATCTAGTGAGCCTAGTAATGATGAACATGCTAGTAGTCTTTATAGTCGAGAAGAGTCGAATGACAATGCTATGAAGGAGATTGAGCGTTGACTAAAGAACTAAACACTCTTAAGTTAGCTCATGAAACAACTCAAGAAGATCATAGAGAGCTCCTAAGATCTCATGAGAAGCTACGCTCGAGAAGCTCACTCTAGAGCAAGAACATGAGTTTCTAAAAGCAATCAATGACGATCTTCGAAAGAAGAGTTCTTCATATCTTGCCAAACGACTTCTCTTGTCTAATTTCTTGCCACCTATTAAAACTAAGCTTGACAAGCATAAGAAAAATTCTTCATCTAGTAGTAACAATAACCATGCAAAATCCAATATTGTTGCTTCTATTAGTTCTCTTGATTCCACTAACAATGTTTTAAGCCAAGTTACACTTGAGCAAGAAAATAGTTTATTGAAAGGGATCATAGAGAAAGGTGTCTACAAGAGCCTTGCCGGAAGCAAGAACTTTGAGAAATTGTTACAAGCAAGGAAGGCACGGAAGAATCAAGGAATTGGTTTTGAGCGAAAGTTCAACGCCGAGGGTGTTGAATGGGAAGAAGGTCAATATCCCACTCCAAAGTTTGTTTCTCAAAAGGAGAAGTATGATCCTACTTCTTCCAATGTGGAACAAGCTCAAGATGACCTTCCACCACAAGACCACAAGCTAAAAGGCAAGGACAAGCTTCAAGAGGAGATTGATGCATTTATTGAAGCACCCAAAGCCATGGTCAAGTGGGTTCCCAAGGAAACTTCAAGTTCTACTTCGTCAAGCTCAACTACTACCCCAAGGATTCCCATCAAGATGATGTGGATCGAAGAAGAAGAACTAGAGAGTTCTTGAGGGTGACTCCGCCAACATACTTCACTCACATTCATTTTGGCAAGAACTTGTGCAATCAACTTCCACATCTTGCACTAGTTCATGGAGTCACAAACCCTCTTGTTGGTAAGTCAAGGGACAAGGTAATCATTGCTTTCATGGACATCATTTATTGTGAACTTCAATCTATGTCCATGGATATCCTTGTTTGTTCCTTGTGGGACTAACCCATGTAGGTATTGAAAGTGCCCGAATCCAAAGGATTGCTCCCAACTCTTGATGATCTTCATCAACATTGAGCATCCACATCTTCAACATCTACATGAAGTCTTCTCGACAACCCAAGGTTAGTTTGACCCTTTAAAGGGGTTCTCACATCAAGGGGAGCTTTGCTCTAAAGAATTGAGCTAAAACATCTTCAAATGATGTGAACACATTAATGCTTTATGTAAAAGTGGTAACCCCACTTGTGCTTAAGCGATGAGTATGACCTATGATCAAATGTTCTCATTTGACTCCTAAGTCAATATACTCATATATAGATGACCTAGTCATCGACAAATTGTGTGATAGTAGCTAGTGTTTTGTTTGTGCATGTTTGACACATATTTCATTTGCTATCTTATTGTGTGAGCATGTTGGATGCATAATTTTATCCATTCGAGGACATCCATTTGTTGCTATGGTCTTTTGGATTTTTCTTTTGACCAAATGGATGGACAAGAATGCCTAAGTTCCTCCCTAGCTATCTATGCTTTCTTGTCTCAAATTCTATTCATGCTTATATCACAAACTTTGATCAAGTCATTTTCGGACCCACCGAGTGAGGAGCACTCGAGCCACCGATCCGTCTAAGACTAAACTTCCAAAACCTTCTAAGTATTTTCGGTCAGACCAACCCACTCAAATCGGACAGACCGAAAGCACTTGGATTGATCTAGGTTTTCACCTCGGTGAAACCGAGTTGCAAATTTCGGCGTGACCGAAGTGTGTAACTGCTTGCAGTTAACCATCTCGGTGCCACCGAGTTTTACAACTCGGTCCCACCGACAGCTAAAGGGTATATATACCTGAGGGCAGCGCGTTGATTCATTCTTCAAAACGTCTTGCCCCAAACCCTTTCTTTGCCGTCGCCGTGGTCTCCGGATCGTCTCCGTCATCGCTCAGGCGCCCTCGCCGCAGTCTCCGTCGCCGTCAGCGGACAATCTCTCAGCGCCGTTGCCGCCGTGAGAACTCCACCAAGTTAGGGTGAGTTTGATCCTCTCGTGCTTCAACCTCCGATTCTATGCACGATAGGTTTGCCTAGCTTCTTGCCACGTTTGAGATCTTCCTATCCAGCAGATTAGTTCTTAGAACGAAATTCGAGCAAAAGTTTTAGGGTTAGGTTTCCGCCGAATACATCTCGGTGAGACCGATTTTACATTCTCGGTATGACCGATTTGGCCTCTAGCCATTGCACTGCACTTTTCGGTCCAACCGAGTTGTGCAAATCGGTGCGACCGAAATGAGGATTTAGTGAAACCCTAGTGTTTTCGGCAGGACCGAAACCCACATCGTCCAACCGAAAGTGGTGTGAATGTACATTAGGACACTTGGATTCACGAATTTTAGACTCGGTCGACCGAAATGCATTCTGTGAAAACCTAAAACTGAAATTTGAACTCATTTTTTTGCAAAATCTTCTGCGAGTTTGTGATAACTCTTCTTTTACGCCTATACCTAATCTATTCACAAGGTTGTCACCATGTCGGATGCTAGTGACAGCGAACAGTCTGAATCACCAATTCTTGAGATTCGAGGCGAGCACTAGTCCCGAGGCCAGCAGCTTTTCCGATGATGGTGAGAGGAGCACACCAAGTGGTTTGCCTCCTGCTGCCACCGGGGGAAGAAGAAGAATTACGATGAAGAAGATTCGATTTCATAGTGAGGAAGAGATCTCATCTAAGCCTAAGAGGAAAGTGGTTGCCAAAGAGCATCAAGGGCAACAAACCAAGAAAGGCACCAATAATGTGAAGAAGTCCACTTGTTGCCAAGAAGCTGAGCATGGAAGAAGAAACCTCAAGCAAGGTGAAGAAAACTTCCAAGAGGAAGAGGATTGTGCATGATGAAGCAGCGAGATGATGATGATGAGGATGAGGAAGCTCCACACCTCCTCCTCGAAGCCTAAGTTCATGGGCGATGCCATCGAGGCGGGAGCACCTTCAAAGTCTAAGCCATCTGCTCCAAAGAAAGGCAGCTCAAGCCAAGCCTGCTGCCAAGCCCAAGAAAGCAGTGAGAAACATTCCTGCTTGAGAGAAGAAGAAAGACAATGTGCCACCACTGAGTCGATGATGAGGCACTGTGTTCTTGAAACTCCGTCGAAATTGCCAATTCACAATGATGCTCATCCTCGAGCTGAAAACATGAAGGAAAGAAAGGATAGAGGTCTCGGGCTATGGAGACAAGCTGATCCATATCTTTGTGAGGAGAAGGACTGCTGTTGACCCAAGGTTCCACACCAGAGAGCAGCAGGATTTCTATGAGACTGTGCTTATGGACAAGAAGCCCATTGTTGCAGACACTAGATATGTTGACTGGGCATATATTGATAGTGAAGAGCACAGAGACTTCTTTCCACATGTGCATGAGAGCTTTACTGCATGTGGTGTTGCTGATTTCGTTGGTCAGAAACTGACAGATTGGAATGATGAGATGATCATGCAATTCTATGCCACAACTCATTTCTATCCAGATGGCAGGATTGTATGGATGACTGAAGGTCAGAGATTCTCTTCAACTGTTGAAGAGTGGGCTGCACTGCTGAATGCTCCAGTGCAGAGAGATGATGATGTTGATGTCTATGGAATTCCCAAGAAAAACCATGAGTCTATGAAAAATATGTACAATGAGGTACCAGCCAAGGATGTGGAAATCTGGAAGCTCGGCTCAGTGTATCATCTCCAGCAGGTCTCCTACCACAAACACAATTACGAGGCATACCTTGATGCCCAAGTCTGGAGATCATCGCATGATAAGAGGCTATTCTATCAACATGCTGCATATACTAGATCAGAAGGCACCTTTCAAGGTGATGGACCTGATAGTTGAGACTATCAAGAGGACTGCAGCAGATCAGAAGAGGTCGTGTGGATTTGCCCCGCACATTCAGATGCTTATCAATGCCAAGTTTGGCACGGGCACCTACTTGTTGGAAAGACCACACTTGCCACTGCAGCCTGAGCATGAGGACAATGAAGTTGTGATGACTGAGGATGATCCCACGTCTGTTGAAGGTCAAGCAAAGTCTGAAGCTGCCAAACAAGCCAAAGCTGAGAAGGAAGCAGCAGCAGCAGCAAAACCCAAGAGTGTTGGAGAGCAGCTCCTTGAAGCTACCGGAAGGATTGAACAACGCTTTGGCCAGCATTGTGCGATCTCGGGAGAGTCTTGAGAGGATTGTTGAAGACAAGATCCATGCTCTGGATGTGAAGCTGACTGAAGTGCAAGTCACCGTCAACAAGCTTGAGGCAGATATCGAGGAAGCTAAGAGGGAGAAGGAAGAGCTCATGCGTGAGATGCAAGATGATCTAGTCCAGGATGATGATGAACAGCCTGCTCCGGTTCCAATCAGACCCCGATCAGCTGCTATTCGATGGATGACACGAGGCTACAAGATCAAGCACCTCCACAGCTCCATCGGTTCCAGCTCCAGCTCCAAAGGTCCCTCCTCCAGCTCCTCGGACATCAGTGAAGCCTTTGCGGATGCAGCTATCTCAACTCCATCAACCCGGAGCATAGAGCCGCCAGCAGAGTCCCTAGTGACGTTTAGCTCTATACCTTTCGAACTTTTTGGTAACTTGTTGCCAAAGGGGGAGAAATTGTATAGATCATAGGACTTCGAGAGAGAGAGTGCTCGCTTTTGCTCTTTTGTTTCATTTGCGGTCTTTTTGAGATACTTTTGAGATTTTCGAGACATTCCGTGTGTTTGATACTATGTTTGCTCTACTTTGATGAGTGCTTGGTCGTACTATGCCTTAATGTGTGCTTAATGCTTATCATATGCTATTCATATCTTGTATGACCATTTACTCATGTCTTGGTGATTGGGTGCATACTATTCATTCTTATCATTTTGTGCGCTCCACCAAGATGTATGTGACATGGAAGAGTGACCCATGATCCTAATCGATTGTGCATTTGCATTCAAACGCAAATCTTAAATAATGCACAAATTTAGGGGGAGCTCTTGCTTATCACATACTTCTCAAAGCGACGATATTATTCATTGATTATATCATTTGTCGAAGCTTTGATCTATATGTTGTCATCAATTACCAAAAGGGGAGATTGAAAGTGCAACTAATCCCACGGTGGTTTTGGTAATTAATAACAACATATATATCATTGAACTAATAGTTTCTTGAGAACATTTCAGAAAGTTCATTGATATGGGTATGGCAATGATGAAGATGTGGACCCCTCAAAATGCTAAGGAAAACATTGGCAAAAGCTCAAGACTCCATTTTGGTTTAGTGATCCAAGATCACATTGAGTCTATAGGAAAGCCAATACTATTAAAGGGGATGAGGTTATGTTAATGATCTGGTTGCTCAAAGTGCTTAGTGATACATCTCCCAAACCATCGGCAATCTTTCATTCCAACATACACTCATAAGTAATCTCGGTCCCACCGATTTCCAAAACTCAGTCACACCGAGATGAACCACCTCAGCCACAAAGCCAAACCCTAGATATTTGGATTTTCCGATTCCAAACTCGGTCTCACGAAACTAGTGTTGCCAAGCTTCAGAACATACGTCATCAAATCGGTGTCACCGAGATGATAAAGTCGGTCCCACCGAGATTGGCAAACCCTAGTCTTTGGAAGAATCGGACTCACCGAGATTGTATTTTCGGTCCCACCAAAATCCCAACGTTCACAAGATTTGAACTTTCGGTCTCACCGAGTTGTCAACTTCGGTCCGACCGAGATTGGTCAAATGTGTGTAGCGGTTGGATTTTGTGTGGAGGCTATAAATACCCTCCACCTCCTCTTCATTCGTGGAGAGAGCCATCGAAAGAACTACCACTCCTACCTTACATTTCGAGAAGAAAACTACCTACCCTTGTGTTGAGATCAAGTTGCTCCACTCCCACCATATGAAACTTGATTTCTAGCCTTCCCAAGTTGCTTTCCACTCAATCCTTTCTTCCACCACAGCCAAATCGGTGAGGAGAGTTGAGTGTTGGGGAGATTATCATTTGAAGCACAAGAGCAAGGAGTTCATCATCATCAACACCATCTATTACCTTTTGGAGGTGGTGCCTCCTAGATTGGTTAGGTGTCGCTTGGGAGCCTCCGTCGAGATGTGGAGTTGAACCAAGAAGTTTGTAAGGGCAAGGAGATCGCCTACTTCGTGAAGATCTACCCCAGTAAGGCTAGTCCTCCGTGGGCGTATGCCATGATGGCATAGACAAGGTTGCTTCTTCGTGGACCCTTAGTGGGTGGAGCCCTCCGTGGACTCTCGCAGCCGTTACCCTCCGTGGGTTGAAGTCTCCATCAACGTGGATTGACGATAGCACCACCTATCGGAACCACGAGAAAAATCTCCGTGTCTCCAAATTGCGTTTGCTCTTCTCCACCTCTCTTTACTACATGTGCAATTTACTTTCCGCTGCCAATACTCTAGAATTGCATGTGTAGGGTGATACTTGACTTAATCATCATCTTGAAATCTGCCAAAACTTGTCTTAATCAAAAGGCTGAATTTTTATATTGTCAAGTAGTCTAATCCCCCCCCCCTCTAGACATACTTTCGATCCTACAAATAGGTCTGTCACCTAGCGGTGCATTAAGGACATAATTCTTCTGTGCAGCAATGAGGATAAACCTCAGATCATGGATCCAATCCGCATCATTGCTACTAACATCTTTCAACACAATTTTATCTAGGAATATATCAAAATAAACATATGAAAGCAACAACGCAAGCTATTGATCTACAACATAATTTGCAAAATACTACCAGGACTAAGTTCATGATAAATTTAAGTTCAATTAATCATATTACTTAAAAACTCCCACTTAGACAGACATCTCTCTAGTCATCTAAGGGCATCTCCAGCCGCGCCCCCAAGAAGGCCTCCCCAGGCGATTTTTTCGCGCCGGCGCCGAAAAAACGGCCCAGTCGCGCCCCCAGGATGCCGAAAATCGCCGGTTCGGACCTTTTTTCCGCCCGACGGTCACAGGCCGAACCCGACACGCTGGGGAGCCGTTGGGGGCTCCGGCGCTAGGGAAAAGCACGCCTGGCCCACACCGACAGGGGAAAAGTCAAGTTTTTCTTCCCCCGACTCGCCTCGCACCCCCCGCGCCCTCGGCCACCACTAGATGTATCCCAGCAACGGGCACCGGCCTACTCCGCTAGATAGCCATTCCCCGCCGGAAAATTGCAGCGCTTCACCGCGGCAGCCCCTCCCGCAGCACTAGGCGCTGCCGGCCGCCGTTTCCGGTCGCAGAGGCGCGGTTTAACGGCAGGTAAACGCCCACCGAGCGCAAGGTGTTTGGCATTTTGATTGACTCGGCGATGGACTCCGATGAGGAGGAAGAGCTCGCCGCGCTGCTGGAGGAGGAAGCCGTGGCCGACGTCCAGGAAGAAGAGCATCTGATGGTGCTCGCCGCCCTCGCCAATTTCTTTGGCGCGCAATGAAAAGCCGCGTCGAGGTGGCTCGGCGCCGGGGCGGGTGAAAGCAAAGAACCGACATCGTCTGCAAGGCTACTGCAGGCTCTACTCCGACTACTTCGCCGATGCTCCACTTCATGGCGAGAGAACATTTCGGTGCCGTTATCGGATGAGCCGAAAGCTCTTCCTCAGGATTGTGAATTCCATCCGAGAGTTCGACAACTACTTCAAGTGCAAGATGGATTGCACTGGCGCTCTTGGATTTACCCCCATCTAGAAGTGCACGACAGCGATGAGGATGCTTGCATATGGAGCTCCCAGTGATTCACTCGACGACTATGGGCGCATGGCCGAGTCCACCAGCATAGAGTGTTTCTACAAGGTCTCAGCCGGGCGATGGTGGCGATGTTTGGGCCACAATACTTGAGAGTACCCAATGCGGAAGACACCGCTGGATCCTAGCCTAGAATGCAGCAAGAGGATTTCTGGGATGCTTGGAAGCATCGATTGCATGCATTGAAATGGAAGAACTGCCCATTTGGTTGGCGGGGATGTACAAAGGCGCCAAAGGCGGTTGCGATGTGGTGCTTGGCGGTAGCCACATAGGACCTCTGGATTTGGCACTTCTTCTTTGGTATGCCAGGAACTCACAATGACATCAACGTGCTGCAGTGCTCTCTGTTTTTTGCCAAGCTCGTTGAGGGCCATTCTCCTCCGGTGAACTTTGAGATCAATGGGCACCAATACAACAAGGGTACTATCTAGTGGCGGCATCTATCCGAGATGGTCGACATTTGTGAAGACGATCTCAAACCTCGTGCCAGAGGCAAAACGCTGGTTTATGAAGCTTCGGAGGCTTGCGGGAGGGATGTCGGCGGGCATTTGGTGTGCTCCAATCTCGATTCGCTGTTGTTCGGTACCCGCTCGAGACCTGGTCGAAAGATCAAATGTGAGAGATCATGACTTGCTGTGTCCTCTTGCACAACATGATCATCGAGAGCGAGCAATAAGACCCGATGTTTGACATCGAACCATACTACGAGCGAGGTCCTCTAGCGAAGTTGATCACCAGCTACCGCAACTTGGACTGCCTATCTCGATATCGTCAAGAGATCCAAGACCCACAGTGCATTATCAAGCTGCAGAAAGATCTGATTGAGCACCTATGGAGGCTCAAGGGGGCCAGCGTGATGAAATACGAGTTTTATTTGTTGAACTATATAATTTGTATTGAACTATTTGTTGTTGTACTATTTTGTTGAAGTATTTGATTTTTACGTGATGAAATATGTGATAAGGAATAATTATGTTGATAATTGAACGCCGAGACACGGCGAAACCATGCCGAATATGGGCCTATTCTCGCCCATATAGTCCGTTTATTCGCCGAAATTGGGCTGCAAAGTGGGCCAATTTGGCGCTGGCTTGAGGGACAGGCGGATCGGGCGAAAACCGCCCCATCGCCGAGTGTATCACGGCTCGCCCCGAGGGGCGATTTTGTCGGCGTCTGGGGCCAACGGCTGGAGATGCCCTAAGTGATCACGTGATCCAAATCAACTAAACCATGTCCGATCTTCACGTGAGATGGAGTAGTTTCAATGGTGAACATCGCTATGTTGATCATATCTACTATATGATTCACGTTCGACCTTTCGTTCTCCGTGTTCCGAGGCCATATCTGTATATGCTAGGCTCGTCAAGTTTAACTGAGTATTCGCGTGTGCAACTGTTTTACACCGTTGTATTTGAATGTAGAGCCTATCACCCGATCATCACGTGGTGTCTCAGCACGAAGAACTTTCGCAACGGTGCATACTCAGGGAGAACACTTCTTGATAATTTTAGTGAGAGATCATCTTAAAATGCTACCGTCAATCAAAGCAAGATAAGATGCATAAAGGATAAACATCACTGCAATCAATATAAGTGATATGATATGGCCATCATCATCTTGTGCTTGTGATCTCCATCTTCGAAGCACCGTCGTGATCACCATCGTCACCGGCGCGACACCTTGATCTCCATCGTAGCATCGTTGTCGTCCCCGATCTCATCCGGGACTCCGAACTCCTTCGGTACATCAAAACTCATAAACTCATAACATAACTGTCATCGAAACCTTAAGCGTGCGGACCCTACGGGTTTGAGAACAATGTAGACATGACCGAGACACGTCTCCGGTCAATAACCAATAGCGGAACCTGGATGCTCATATTGGCTCCCACATATTCTACGAAGATCTTTATCGGTCAAACCGCATAACAACATACGTTGTTCCCTTTGTCATCGGTATGTTACTTGCCCGAGATTCGATCGTCGGTATCCAATACCTAGTTCAATCTCGTTACCGGCAAGTCTCTTTACTCGTTACGTAATGCATCATTCTGTAACTAACTCATTAGCTACATTGCTTGCAAGGCTTATAGTGATGTGCATTACCGAGAGGGCCCAGAGATACCTCTCCGACAATCGGAGTGACAAAACCTAATCTCGAAATATGCCAACCTAACATGTACCTTCGGAGACACCTGTAGTTTTCCTTTATAATCACCCAGTTACGTTGTGACGTTTGGTAGCATCCAAAGTGTTCCTCCGGTAAACGGGAGTTGCATAATCTCATAGTTACAGGAACATGTATAAGTCATGAAGAAAGCAATAGCAACATACTAAACAATCAAGTGCTAGGCTAACGGAATGGGTCATGTCAATCACATCATTCTCCTAATGATGTGATCCCGTTAATCAAATGATAACTCATGTCTATGGTTAGGAAACTTAACCATCTTTGATTAACGAGCTAGTCAAGTAGAGGCATACTAGTGACACTATGTTTGTCTATGTATTCACACATGTATTATGTTTCCGGTTAATACAATTCTAGCATGAATAATAAACATTTATCATGAAATAAGGGAATAAATAATAACTATATTATTGCCTCTAGGGCATATTTCCTTCAACAAGACGCTCCAAGCAAAACACATATCATGTGGCGAATAAAAATATAGCTCCAAGTAAAGTTACCGATAAACGAAGATGAAAGAGGGGATGCCTTCCGGGGCATCCCGAAGCTTAGGCTTTTGGTTGTCCTTGAATATCTTGGGGTGCCAAGGGCATCCCCAAGCTTAGGCTCGTGCTAATCCTTATTCCATAGTCCATCAAATCTTTACCCAAAACTTGAAAACTTCACAACACAAAACTCAACAGGAAATCTCATAAGCTCCGTTAGTGCAAGAAAGAAAAACCACCACATAAGGTACTGTAATGAACTCATTCTTTATTTATATTGGTGTTAAACCTACTGTATTACAACTTCTCTATGGTTCATACCCCCCGATACTAGGCATAGATGCATCAAAATAAGCAAACAACACACGAAGAACAGAATCTGTCAAAAACAGAACAGTCTGTAGCAATCTGTAACTTTACAATACTTCTGGAACTCTAAAAATCCTACCAAAATAGGAAGTCCTGGAAAATTTGTGTATTGATCTACTGCAAAAATAATAAACACAAAATAACGTTTCTGTGATTTACTAAAATTATTCTCGTGCGTGCAAAAATTCTGTTTTTCAGCAGAATCAAATTAACTATCACCGTAGGATATCCTATAGGTTCTACTTGGCACAAACACTAATTAAAACATAAAACCACATCTAAACAGAAGCTAGATGAATTATTTATTACTAAATAGAAGCAAAAAGCAAGGAACTAAAATAAAATTGGGTTGCCTCCCAACAAGCGCTATCGTTTAACGCCCCTAGCTAGGCATAAAAGCGAGAATAGATCTAAGTATTGCCATCTTTAATTTTTAATTTCTTAGCAGAGTCATGCTCGAATCAGGGAGGTTCTACGTTTCCCCTCATATTCATAAATTTTTAGATCTAAAGAATCCAACCGCTTATTGCAAAGGGTAATGTTATGGAGTTGCTAGAAGGAGGGCGCGAGAGGGCCGACCGGGGGCCGTTTTGCCCACGGCCGGGCAAGAGGGAAGGGATTTCCTTCTTAATTCTTGCTTGATTAGATTGATAGATCTCCTCTCTTTATATAGATAGGTTTACTTGACTCCCAAGCAAGGCTTACTTGACCCCTAAGCAAGCGACCCTTATCTCTAATTAACCCTAAGATTAACGGGCCCATTAGGCCCATTACGTACTCTAACACTACACCCCACCTGGACATGCAGCTTGTCCTCAAGCTGCAGCCTAACCAACTTATAACCATGACTCGACGCAACACAAACCTAACATCTAAAAACAAGCATTTTACATCTTGGCTTGTTTTATTATTCTCAACCTCAAATGGATTGGGATGCTTTATTTTGGACCCCTTAAGCGGACACAATCCGCACATCGAACATGCATGTGTACAGCCACCTGGATCCCATGGACACCACCTGGACAAAAGGAGTGCATGTGTATGGCCACTTGGAAGTGGTCGCAAGTGTGACCAGCAGCGGCGCCCTCGCGGCGGCCGGTGGCGGAATGCAGTGGTGCTATGCGGTGCGCTCCTATCGGTGGCACCATGCCTTCTCCCTGCCGGACGGCTGTTAGTCTGCACCGCACAGTGAAGAGTGGAGGGCTTGCGATGGAGAATGACAAGGAGGGGTGCTCCCCCCCAACCGCCGATGTTGTAGACTTTGAGGTCACTGCCCGCGGGGAAAATAGCATGCCCGCCACCTGTGGGGGAAACCGCATGCCCAAGATCCCCGACGCAGCGGACGAGATCGAGGTCCTTTGTGCAGTGAAGGGCAACTTGGAGGAGCGGCAGCTGCAGACCACACATCTCCTGCACACGCCGACATGCTAGGTGGCCGCGCGTAGTAGCCTGCAGCCTCACCACCGCCGACACGTAGCGGGTAACGATCCAATACGGAAGCGGTGACAGCTCTGATACCAAATTGTTATGGCGCTGCTAGATGGAGGACGCGAGAGGGCCGACCGGGGGCCTTTTTGCCCACGGCCGGGCAAGAGGGAAGAGATTTCCTTCTTAATTCTTGCTTGATTAGATTGATACATCTCCTCTCTTTATATAGAGAGGTTTACTTGACTCCCAAGCAAGGCTTACTTGACCCTTAAGCAAGGGGTCCTTATCTCTAATTAACCCTAAGACTAATGGGTCCATTAGGCCCATTACGTACTCTAACACTACACCCCACCTGGACATGCAGCTTGTCCTCGAGCTGCAGCCTAACCAACTTATGACCATGACTCAACACAACACAAACCTAACACCTAAAAACAAGCCTTTTACATCTCAGCTTGTTTTATTATTCTCAACCTGAAATGGACTGGGACGCTTTATTTTGGACCCCTTAACAAAAAGTGGACACCATCCGCATGTTGGACGTGCACGTGTACAGCCACCTGGATCCCATGGACAGCACCTGGACAAAAGGAGTGCATGTGTATGACCACCTGGAAGTGGTCGCAAGAGTGACCATTAGAGGCGCCCTCGCGGCAGCCGTGGCGGAATCTTGTGGTGCTTTCTGCGGTGCGCTGCTATCGGTGACACCATGCCTTCTCCCTGCCGGACGGCTGTTGGTTTGCACCGCACAGGGAAGAGTGGAGGGCTTGCGATGGAGAATGACGAGGAGGGGTGCGCCCCCCCAACCGCCGATGTTGCACACTTTGAGGTCGCTGCCCGCGAGGAAAATAGTATGCCCACCGCACGTGGGGGAAACCGCATGCCCAAGATCCCCGACGCAGCGGATGAGATCGAGGTCCTTTGCGCAGCGAAGGGCAACTTGGAGGAGCGGCAGCTGCAGACCATGCATCTCCCGCACACGCCGATGCGCTAGGAGGCCGCGCGCAGCAGCCTGCAGCCTCACCGCCGCCAACACGTGGCGGGTAGCGATCCAAGACGGAAACGGCGATGCCGACGGCGGGGACTAGACTTGGTGAAGCGGGACTCCCGCTGGTGCGGTCTTAGGGTTAATTAGAGATAAGGGTCCCTTGCTTAGGGGTCAAGTAAGCCTTGCCTGGAAGACAAGTAAACCTCTCTATATAAAGAGAGGAGATGTATCAATCTAATCAAGCAAGAATTAAGAAGGAAATCCCTTCCCTCTTTCCCGGCCGTGGCCAGAAAGGCCCCCGGCCGGCCCTCTCGTGCCCTTCTTCTAGCAGCCCCATAACAATTTGGTATCAGCTAGCTTTGGTTCGATCATGTCTTCACCGCCGCCAAGTCCGTCTCTTCCGCTGCCGGTCGCCCCGCTCCTGCCCTCGTCGGGATCCTCCATCGCGCCCGCCCCCGCCGTCCTCACCCGAGAGGAGGTGTCCGGTGTGCTGCGGGACCTAACCCAGGCGGTCCTGGAGATCCACCTATTCTTGGCCGGGTCCTATGGGCCTCACCCGGCTGCGCCGCCCATCACCACCCCCGCGCCGCCGTGGCCGCCATGGCAGCCGCACCACCAGGCGGCCTTCGCCATGCTCACCGGGCCGCTGCTGCTGCCATCCATCGCCACCACCGCCCATCACTGGATGCAGTGGTAGCCGCCGCTCCTAGCGGCCTCCACCGTGCCCCGCGCTCCGCCGCAGCAGCCGCTGCCACTGCCCGGCGTGACACTGCAGCAGCCACTGCAGCTGCAGCAGCTTCCGCCGGTCAGCTTCGCTGCCCAGTATGGGATGCCCTACGACAGGACTGCGACGACCTCGTTCCCATCAACACCGCCGCCATCCCAGGGCGTCCACATCCAGCAGATCAAGTCTCCGCCGTCGCCATCACCGCTTCTGTCTTGGTCGCTACCCGCCATGTGTCGGCGGCGGTGAGGATGCAGGCTGCTGCGCGCGGCCTCCTAGCGTGTCGGCGTGTGCGGGAGATGCGTGGTCTGCAGCTGCCACTCCTCCAAGTTTCCCTTCGCTGTGCAAAGGACCTCGATCTCGTCCGCTGTGTCGGGATCATGGGCATGCGGTTTCCCCCACGGGCGGCAAGCCTGCTGTTTTCCTCGCGGGCAGTGACCTCAAAGTCTGCGACATCGGCGGTTGGGGGAGCGCAACCCTCCTCGTCATTCTCCATCGCAAGCCCTCCACTCTTCACTGTGCGGTGCAGACCAACAGCCAGCTGGCGGGAAGAAGCAGGGCGTCACCGACAGGAGCGCACCGCATAGCACCACTTCTTTCCTCCGCTGGCTGCCGCAAGGGCGCCTCTGTTGGTCGCTCTTGCGACCACTTCGAGGTGGCCATACACATGTGTCGGATTTCGGGTTCTGGCAGACCCTTGAGGTTCGAACACTGGGGTGCACGCGGAGATCACACCCCCAGCCTACCCATGTTTCACCGCCTCGCTAGGATCTAAACTACTCGAAGAACAACAAAAGGGACACAAGATTTATACTGGTTCAGGCCACCATTGTGGTGTAATACCCTACTCCAGTTTGTGGTGTGTGGATTGCCTCTGGGCTGATGAGGAACAGTACAAGGGAAGAACAGCCTCGCGAGGGTCTGTTCTTGGTTGGTGCGATGAACTGCTAGGGGAGTTCAGTCGCCTCTCTCTCTCTCTCTCTGTGTGTCTTGGGTGCGGATTCGATCTGATCCCGATCCCCTACCCTGTGGGTGGCTAGTCCAATTTATAGGCGAAGGCCCTCAGCCTCTTCCCAAATATTGAGCGGGAAGGGCGCCAATAATTGGCCATTTTGAAGGGGAACATCTAGTACACTTATCCTGACTAAAGTTGGTCCTCGCCTGCCAAAAGACCCTAACGATGACGCTGGCTTGGGCTCCACGATGACCTCCGTTCTGCCGTCCTGCTGGTCTTGGTCTTGTTGCACCAAAATGGTCACCTTTGCTTGATACCCTTGCCTGCGCTTGCCCCCTTTGCACCAAAGGGAAACAAGGAATCTGTGCAGGCCGGCGCCCGCCTGGCCTTGGTCGTCATGGCTTGCGTCACGGGCACCTCGTGAGGTACCCCGCCTTGATCTCTCCGCCTCCTCGTGAGACAGCCTGACGAGGCCATGCCTGAGGAAGTCTCATGTCGTCCGCCCCGCGAGGCTTGGCCCCTCGCGAGGGTCTTGAGCATGTGTTGATGTAGATGGGCCGCACTGGGCCACTCCTTGAAACCACGCCGTGGCAGCAGTGAGCAAGTCTGGGTACCCCCGTTCCCAGAACACCGATAGTAGCCCCCGGGCCCAAGGCGCGCTTGGACTTGGCTTAGCAGAGAAGCAAAGAGGCAAGTCTGGCACCATGGCCCCAATAGCTCTTGACCTTGGCGCCAGCGTGGCGGTCGATTGGATGTGGGCGTCCTGGCTCCCCCACGGCGCCTCGGCAACTGCACAATTTGACAAGTCCCTGCATGCAAAACGGGTCATGATTACCTGTGATCGTGGAGGTCGACGGTTGGCCTCCCCCGGCTATATGGATGGAACGGCGCGAGCCCTTCCGATCCATCTCTTCCCGCTACTCTTCGTCTTCCTCTTCGTCCTTGCTCCTCCCTTTGCCAATGGCACCGATCCATCGGTTTTCTACCAAAGAGAAAGGGAAGGCCCCCCGAGAGAGTCCTGACCCGCTTCCTCCGAAGAAATGGCTCGTCTCTTGCCATGGGGAAGGAGGTGATTGGCAGGAGGTGTCTAGGCCATGGTTCGAGCGGCCGCCGCCGGGATTCCCATTGCCCTTGTACGCCCGGATCGAGGGCCCCGAAGATGCTGGCGCCGAGCAGCATCGCTAGAGGCGCCGTCGCCGCCGGCGGATCACGGCGGTGCACGTCATTCCTCCTGGGGTTCACGCCATGGGCTCTGCTCGCGAGCTCGTGCTTCACACCGCCATGCCTCCTTGGTCCTTCCTTCGCCTCCCTCCTTCCTTCGCCTTCGAGATTCCGCCGAGGGGGCCTATCGAGCTTTGACTGCAGCATGCTGGCTGCAGTGCCCCCGCGACCGAAGCGGAGGTTGAGGTCGTCGCTCCGGGCAGGATCTACCTGACCTGTGGCTGGGGCGAGATCGCCCGGGTCGGCAGGACGGGTGGCGCCCTCGCAATCCACCTCGAGTACGATGGCGCCTCCCTGATGTTCTTCAAGGTCTTCGATGCGGAGGGACGCCGACTGGAGTGCTGCCCTGAGAAGGCGGCCGGGATCCTGCTGCGGCAAGGACTAGGCTCGTCAACCGCTTCCCCAGCAGCTCCTTAGGCAGCGGAGGTGTTGGAGGATCCAGCGACTCCGCCGAGCTCCTCGCGACCCCGGAGACGAGCGATGACAGCTACGAGCCCCCGAGCTTGCGTCGCTCCCGGAGCAGGGCGGGCTCGTCGGGCCGCCGTCGCCACTGATCTATATGGGGTTGGTGCCGGTGGCTGACGGCCCACTGTTGATGATGGCATCTCTTGCGGTGGCGCGCGTAGTTAGCACTCCTTAGGGTATGCTCTTTTTGTTCCCTGCGAGGAATCGAAGAACACACCCCGCGGGGGTTTGTAAGATGCTTGTAGTTCCATTTGTTAATATGATCCTTATCATGAAGTGGTGAGGGGTGCTCGTCCCGTCCTAGCTTAGTTCCTCCTTTCGAACCTCGCGAGGACTTGTCGCTCTGCGCTGACAGGTCCCGGTCCCAAGGCAGGCTTTAGCCGTCGCTGGTATGCCAGGTCGTGATGCCGTGGTCAAGGCCAGGAGGTTAGCGGCCCGGGGTCCAGTAAGAGCCCCTGAGTCGCGATGCTCAGGAGGTCCCCTTTAGCGCTCAAGCAGAAATCGCTCGGTGAGAAAGGAGTGCGACGTCGCCAAAAACGGAACTGCATTAGGTGCGAGGTTGGTGCTGCGATGGCCAGTGATTCCAGGGAATGACTTATCTCGGGGGTCAGAAACCACTCCTTGCCACGGCGCTGGGCCCGCGCGTTGGCAGCCGAGGAGTTGCCTGGCGAGGTCCCCCATGTGCCTCTTCCCTCTCGTCTTTGCTCCCCTTTGTGCTCTACGTCCTCAGGTCCCGGCCCTCAAGCAGGCTCAGCCGTCCCTGGTATGCCAGGTTGTGATGCCGTGGACAAGGCCAGAGGGTGAGGTCTGGAGAGCCAGTAAGAGCCCATGAGTCGCGATGCTCAGGTACCCTCCTTTAACGTGCAAGCGGTTCGCGTGGACGAGAGCGAAAGAGACGCCGCGGAGGCCTCGCCGGACGCCACTCCTCAAAACGATCATGCGAGTTCATCATGAGAAAAATGAGGGTTTGTCGTTACAACTGCCGGCCAGCTGTTGGTTGCCCTAGAGGGGTGATGAGGCACTGAAGGCTTGGTGAGGTGGCGCCCTGCGGGGTTGCCGCGGCCAGAGCTCAGCCGTCCAGATTTGTCGATGTTGCAGGGACGGACCCATGCGCAAGCATCGTGCCGTGAGGGAGCAACTCCATCAGTTGGTGTCAATCGAGCGGGCGATTAGGTCAAGCACGTTAGCCATGAAGAAGCAAATCCATTTAGATAGGCGCAGAAAGAAACGATCACCGCTGGGTCGGGCCCGAGCGACTCTGGGGATAATGCTACCCGAGGGGTGCCCTCGATAAAGCAAGCTGAAAACATGAACTAAAGTGGATACACGTCGCAGGGACGGACCCACGCGTCCTGGGAATGATGCAGCCCTGGGGGGCGCTCCCAGCTGAAAATGAAACTCGAAGGATGTCACCTAATGATGCTGAAGATGGAGGGATGCTGAAGTAGCGGACGGCATGCACTGCGGGAGATAATCTTCACGAGCCCCCCAGGCCCAGGGGCCTCGGGAGGCTCCGGAGGTGCTGGCGGCTCCTCGTGGACCATCTCCATCTCCGCCAGGACTGCGGAATGCCTAACCGCCTGAGCCTCCAAGATGCTCCTCATGAGGCGCTGATGCGCCGCAGCCGCGTTCGGCAGGCCGTAAGGCATGCGAACATAGCTATGAGGTGGGCCTTCGTAGCGCCCCACGCGTGAGGGCCAGAGGCGCTCCTGAGAGGCGGCTCGGTTGAGTCCTGGTATGTCGATGCAGACGCGCAGCCCACCATCCTCGCCTAGACGGGGAGCTACGGCGGGCAAGCGGCAGCTGCCACTCATGACTCTTGACTCCTGCAGCTCCTGAATGATCTCACTGATGAATTCCTGAGGGTTCGGCCCTGCTTGCCTTGCTTCCTCCTGAGGGAAACGTGCGTTGAAGCACGCCTCCAAGTGGTGCCCGAGCGCCTCCCTCGTAATCTTAGCAAAGTCGATGGCCCTCCAGAAGAGAGCCCCCGAGCCCTGCTCGAGGAGGGCAGTGGGTGCGCCTTCCTATGCGACAAAAGGAGGTGCCCCCTGAACGGGCATGGACCCTGAGGGGCCTGCCTCCCGAGGGGTCGGACCAGGCGATGTCTTCTTCTTCTTAGGAGCAGCCTCGGGAGGCCTCCCATTCCTGTGATCTGGGCCTTCAATTGATGCGGCTTGGAAGGCACGTTCCAGGGAACACACAATGTCTCTTTCTTCACAGGGCACAGTGATGACTCCGCCGCTTCCTGGCATCTTGAGGACATTATAGCCGTGATGGGTCACGGCCATGAACTTGGCCAGGGCTGGGTACCCGAGGATGGCATTGTACGGCAGGCGGATGTGAGCAACGTAGAAGTCGATGAGATCGGTGCAGTAGCTGTCGCACGTCCCGAAGGTAACAGCAAGGCGGACCTTCCCTATCGGAACCGTGGAACCATCGGTGACCCCTGAGAAAGGCTTGGTTGGCTGCAGCTGATTGTATGGCACTTGGAGATTGTTGAACGTTTCGACGGATAGGACATTGAGCCCTGCTCCGCCATCAATGAGGGTCCTGGTGACTTGCACGTTGCTGATGATTGGGGAACAAAGCATCGGGAGGACTCCTGCTACGGCCGCGCACTTGAGATGATCCGCTGAGCTGAACGTGATAGCACACGATGACCACCTAAGAGGGCGTGTGGCCTCAAGCTTGGGGAGGACCGCATTCACTTCGCGGGCAAACTGCTTGAAGATGCGCTGAGAAGCCGGGGCTTGTGCGCCGCCCAAGATGCAAGCGATTGCGTACGGCTCCTGGAAGCCTCCAGCTCCCTTGTCCTGGTGATGGTCTTCGTTCCTCCTTGGCTGTGGCGGCAGAGGAGGGAGGCCCGCATTGCCTTGTGGGCGATCCTCGCGAGGCTGATCTCTCCAACCCCCCTCGCGAGGTGGGTCCCTCCAACCTTCCTCACGAGGCTGGTCCTGCCAGCGGTCCTCGCGAGGTCGGTCACGCCACCCTTGGCGAGGGCCACAGTCTTCCCATCGTCCTCCACCTCTTCCTCCTCCTCGGCCATATCCCCTGTCGCTGTGCTCGGGGCATCGGCCGGCACGCACGTCTCGCACAGCTCGGAGCTCTTGGCATTCGTTGGTGTTGTGGGTGTGGAGGTCGTGGTACACGCAGTACTGGCTGCCCTTGGATGACTCAGGCTGATCTCTGCCTCGCTTGGTGTCGGGCTCTGCTGCAAGCACGGCAGCCCCCTTGCGCTTCACATCCTTGGTCTTGGGCTTCTTCTCTTCTGGGTCAGCGGCTGGCAGCTCGAGGAGGGACAGGCGCCCTTCCTCAGCCCTGGCGCACTTTGTCGCCAGATTGAACAGCTCTAGGGAAGTGCACATATCTTCATGGATCGCGAGCTCCTCCTTCATCTTGACGTCACGCACGCCGTCGGAGAAGGCTGAGATGATGGCCTCCTTGGACACCTTGGGGATCTTAAGGCGAGCGTTGTTGAAGCGCTGGATGAACTTCTGCAGGGTCTCCCCCGGCTGCTTCTTGATGCGGCGCAAGTCGCTCATGGCGAGGGCCGGTCATGCGGTGCCTTGAAGTTGGCGATGAATTGGTGCGCATCTCCCCGAGAGGATATCGTGCCAGAGCCGAGTTCAGGAGCAGTGCGGGCGCCGTCCTTGAGCGCCATGGGGAACCAGTTCGCCATGAACTTCTCGTCTTCGTTGGCGGCTTCGATGCCCAACTCGTAGAGCTGGAGGAACTCAGCAGGGTCAGCTGTGCCATCGTAGCGCGGGGGTAGGTCTGGCTTGAACTTGCCCGGCCAGGCCACGCTGCGCAGCTCGGCGGAGAAGGCACGGCAACCTGCAGTGGCTGCGGGAGCCCTTTGGTGATGGAGAGCTTGATCTTGCAGGTCTCTATGCACTGCGGTAAGTTGCAGCGCGGGGTCTTGATGCGCTGGAGCAGGTGCGCGCTCGTGCCGAGCCAGCGCGGGGAGCACGCAGGCAGCTTCTTGGGGACGAGGGATCTCTTGGCAGCTCTTCTCTTGTTGTGCTGGTGCCGGACGGAGTGGGTTCCGCCCAGGGGCCATGCACCTTGGAGCCAAGGCGCCTTCTTGATGGGGAGGCGGCTAAGGCGCCCCCGGAGCTTCGTCGCCCGCGCAGGGCGGTGCGCGGTGCAACGAGAGGGATGGCGCAGGGGAGCCCCCAGCGGTGCTGACAATCTCGGTGATGCAGGCGAGCCACTCATCGTAGAGTTTGTCGACGGGATGGTAGTGCAGGAGCTCCTGCGCCAAGAGCAGCGCTGCATGCGCGTCCGCAGGAGCGCGACAGGTGTGGGACGAGGAGCCGGCTGGAGTCAGTGATGGAGTGGCGGTGCGGCCTTCTCGCCGCACTGATGGATGCAGGAACGACGCCTGCTATTCGTTCCCCGCCGGGCCGGTGGCGGCGCTGACGGCAGGCAACGGGGAACGACGGGGGCGCCAGCCGACAGGGGCCATCTGGGCAACGTGAGTGGCCAGAGCGGCCCGGCGCTCGGCGCGGGCGCGACGTGTGTCTGACATGGATGGGATGGGCGGTGAAAACACGAGGCGACGAAAAGCAGATTCCGGCACACCCCTACCTGGCGCGCCAAATGTCGGATTTCGGGTTCCGGCAGACCCTTGAGGTTCGAACACTGGGGTGCACGCGGAGATCACACCCCCAGCCTGCCATGTTTCCCCGCCTCGCTAGGATCTAAACTACTCGAAGAACAACACAAGGGACACAAGATTTATACTGGTTCAGGCCACCATTGTGGTGTAATACCCTACTCCAGTTTGTGGTGTGTGGATTGCCTCTGGGGCTGATGAGGAATGGTACAAGGGAAGAACAACCTCACGAGGGTCTGTTCTTGGTTGGTGTGATGAACTACTAGGGGAGTTCAGTCGCCTCTCTCTCTCTCTCTGTGTGTCTTGGGTGCGGATCCGATCTGATCCCGATCCCCTACCCTGTGGGTGGCTAGTCCTATTTATAGGTGAAGGCCCTAGGCCTCTTCCCAAATATTGAGCGGGAAGGGCGCAAACAATTGGCCATTTTGAAGGGGAACATCTAGTACACTTATCCTGACTAAAGTTGGTCCTCTCCTGCCAAAAGACCCTGACGATGACGCTGGCTTGGGCTCCACGATGACCTCCGTTCTGCCGTCCTGCTGGTCTTGGTCTTGTTGCACCAAAATGGTCACCTTTGCTTGATACCCTTGCCTGCGCTTGCCCCCTTTGCACCAAAGGGGAAACAAGGAATCTATGCAGGCCGGCGCCCGCCTGGCCTTGGTCGTCATGGCTTGCGTCACGGGCACCTCGTGAGGTACCCCGCCTTGATCTCTCCACCTCCTCGTGAGCCAGCCTGACAAGGCCGTGCCTGAGGAAGCCTCCTGTGGTCCGCCCCGCGAGGCTTGGCCCCTCGCGAGGGTCTTGAGCATGTGTTGATGTAGATGGGCCACACTGGGCCACTCCTTGAGCCACGCGCAGGCCGCAGGCAGGCAAGTCTGGGTACCCCCGTTCCCAGAACACCGACAACATGCACTCTTTTGGTCCAGGTGGTGTCCATGGGATCCAGGTGGCTGTACATGTGCATGTTCGACGTGCAGATGGTGTCCATTTTTTTGAGGGATCCAAAATAAAGCGTCCCGGTCCATTTCAGGTTGAGAGTAATAAAACAAGCTGAGATGTAAAAGGCTTGTTTTTAGGTGTTAGGTTTGTGTTGCGTCGAGTCATAGTTATAAGTTGGTTAGGCTGCAGCTCGAGGATAAGCTGCATGTCCAGGTGGGGTGTAGTGTTAGAGTACATAATGGGCCTGGGTTGGCGGTATAGCCCGTTAGTCTTAGGGTTAATTAGAGATAAGGGTCGCTTGCTTAGGGGTCAAGTAAGCCTTGTTTGGGAGTCAAGTAAACCTCTCTATATAAAGAGAGGAGATGTATCAATCTAATTGTCGGTGGATGAACCCCGGGCAGGCAACGGAACCCGGATCCTCTTCAAAAACAATGGGGCTGGCGCCACCCCTCAATCCGGCACGCGCTTGGCCGGGTCGCTCGACCTGGCCGAGCCTCGCAACCCGGCCAAACTCTCCGACCCGGTAAGACGCGTCGACTCGGCCTCAACAACTAGTGCAAGGCAGCCGAACCCGGCACAACCAAAGCTTCCTCAACAAGCCAGCTCCACCTGTCGCGTGCCCCGCAATCCGTCCATGGGTCATCTCCCGTCCCATCTAGGCCGTACGACGGGACGAGTCTTCAATCAACGATGACCAAGGCAACAGTGCCCCGCCCATGCCTCTGGTCAGCCGGAGCGTGGCAACAGTGCCCCTCACCTACCCGCTAACTAGGGCCGGCGTGGCTACAGTGCCCCCACCCTAACCGCTGACGACAGCAAGCGGCGGCCTGGCGGAGAGCCACTGTACCCGACTCGACTTGGCCACGCCCTGACGATCGACAAGACGGTGCACAGTCCCCCTAGGCACGCGGGGCCCGCACCTAGGGGAACCCGGTGAACCGCAAGCCCTCAGCAGGACCCAGCCCGGGTCCCCGGACACCGACAATGTGGACCCACCGACTTGTAACATTACCATTGTACCCCTGGGGGTTGGTTTATAAAACCCCCCAGGAACCCGCGCTCATGGGGGCACGCATAGAGATAACAAGAGAAAGGCAAGCAAGCATAGAACTAGCCACCGAAAACAGCAGCACCAGAGAGAAGGAGGAGCCCAAGCCTTGGCCAGCTTCCTTCCTCCCCCATACAGCTCCAGGAGCAACATTGTACTATCGAACATCCAACCACACTCGGCAGGACTAGGGGTATTATCTCTCCGGAGAGCCCCAAACCTGGGTATGTCCGGCGTCCCGCGCCCGCTCATGCCAACCTCGCCTCTGGAGCCCACCAGCGCCCTCGAGCCTCCTCCTCTCTTTAGCCATCCCTTGGCATCTGTCGTGCCCGCTCATGCCAACCTCGCCTCTGGAGCCCACCAGCGCCCTCGAGCCTCCTCCTCTCTTTAGCCATCCCTTGGCATCTGCCGTGCGCCCACCACGACAGTTGGCGCCCACCGTGGGGCAGCTCAAGGAGCTGGCCGGGAGCATGCTTCAGACGGGGCCCTTCTCCTACACCGACGAGTCCATCGCGCCGGCGGACGACGTCATCAGCGCACTCACTGCCTCCTTCACCACGCTGTGCATCATCGACGCGTTCGCAGCCGACGAGTACCCCAGCGAGGTGCTCAGCTACTTCGACTCGCCCCTCTCCCTCGGCGGCGGCATTTCCGCCGGGGCGATGGACGTTCATGTGGAGGTCTTCGTCACCGGCGATGGCGCCTCCTCCTCGTCGAGCAAGACGAGGAAGGCCGCCGAAGCCAGGGCCGCAGTGGAACGGACCGAGCCGTCCGATCCGTTGCGCGCCGCGATGCAGAGCCTCCACATCCCCATCGGCACCTACGTCTACGCCACCAACATCGCCGAGGCCGGAACCTAGCTCGAGCAAAGGCGCCAGAAGATGCTGGACCTGTCCGAGAGGCTCGCCGCCACTCAGCATTGCATGGACACCGCTCAGCTGGAGCGCAATGCCGCCTACGGATTCACGCCTGCTGCGGCCGAGCCAAGCCGGGTCACCAATGTGCGTGCCCGGGGAGGAGCGATCGGCCGGGCTCTCGGTGCCGTTGTCGGTGTCAAAACCGGCGGATCTCGGGTAGGGCATCTCGATCTGTGCATCAAGGCTGATGGTAACAGGAAGCTAGGGACACAGATGTTTACCCAGGTTCGGTCCCTCTCGATGGAGGTAAAACCCTACTTCCTGCTTGATTAATATTGATGATATGGGTAGTACAAGAGTAGATCTACCACGAGATCGTAGAGGCTAAACCCTAGAAGCTAGCCTATGATGGTATGATTGTAATTGTGATTGGCCTTCTAAGGACCAACCTCTCCGGATTATATAGACACCAGAGAGGGCTAGGGTTTACATGGAGTCGGTTACAAGAAAGGAAACACAATATCCGGATCGCCAAGCTTGCCTTCCACGCAAAGGAGAGTCCCATCTCGACACGGGCCGAAGTCTTGAGTCTTATATCTTCACGCTTCAATAGTCCAGACGTTGTACACAGTCCGGCTGTCCGGATACCCCCTAATCCAGGACTCCCTCAGTAGCCCCTGAACCAGGCTTCAATGATGATGAGTCCGGCGTGCAGTATTGTCTTCGGCATTGCAAGGCGGGTTCCTTCTCCGAGTACTCCAAAGTACTTGTTACGATGAACAGTGTCCGGATCTGCAAGATGATCTTCACATGGCATAAATCTGATCTGCTGGCAGTCTTCACGCATCGTGCCCGTGCATTGAGGCCTTGTCCAACACGAACCGGCGTTTCTTACCCCACAATGACTCGTGTTACGAGGCGGTTTTGTTGGCACATCCCGTCGAGGCAGAGATCGTGTTCCTCTTATTACGGGATTTTCCATTAATATGGGTGTGCGTGACCCCACGATGGCCGTTGGTATAACTTCATGTGTTTTTAGATAAGCCTCAAACGGTCACACCGAGGACTCTTGATATTCACCCTCTTTATAAAGGGGTCGAGGCCTATGCCTCATTTCCACCTTCCTCGCGCCTTCTCGTACCTCAAGCTCTAACACCCGAAACCCAAGCTTCGACACCCCAGATCCTCCAATATGTCCGGATCCGCCCCTCATGGCCGATGGGTGGCCTCCTCGATTCAAAAGGAAGACATTGTGAGGCTTAGGGAGGTCGGACACCTGACCGCCGATATTCAGCACAGGCTTCCTGCTCCAGGGAAAGTCATCCCCACAACGGAGCCTAATGATTGTGTCGTTTTTGTCCCACACTTCCTCCGCGGCTTGGGCTTCACCCTCGACCCCTTTGTGAGGGGGCTCATGTTCTATTATGGGTTGGATTTTCATGATCTGGCTCCAGAGGCCATCCTCCATATCTCGTCGTTCATCATCGTGGGCGAGGCTTTTCTCCATCTCACCCCACACTTCGGCTTATGGCTTAAGACCTTCAATGTGAAGCCGAAGATGATCAAGGGGCGACATGCGGAGTGCGGAGGCGCCGTAATAAGCAGGAACGCCGATGCCCCGTGGCCAGAAGGTTCTTTCCCAGAAGTATCCGACGTATGGCAACGGAGGTGGTTTTATGTCACGGCTCCCAGAGGCACGAAGTGGGCGGCCGCTCCCGAGTTCTGCTCGGGCCCCCCGTCACAGCTAGCGTCTTGGACCAACGTAGGGTGGAATTGAGGGGCCCACTGGTGATGTACCAGTTCTGCAGAATCGCATCCGGGAGCTTCTTGAGAGGGACATTAACCTTGTCAGCATAATGCAAGTGATGCTAATCCGACGGATGTTGCCATGCCAACGCCGGCCTCTCCGGATGTGGGAGTTCAATCCGGAGGGTCCGCGGACTGTCAAGCACTTCTTCGTCTTGAAGCTCGAAGAGATGTGCAAATTATTCTTCGGACAAAAAGTAGAGTGTCCCGGACACCACCGAGGATGTGGGCCTAAGCTGCAATCGCCTAGATACCCGAGTAAGTAATCTTGACACTGGACACATTGTTTTGCGTTAGTCATGGTTGTTTATTCTGAAAATCCTCCATGGCCAGGAATGGCTCAGCAAGGCAGAGAGAATCAGGTGTCCGGCGCCACTTCCCGAAGGTTCGCATGGTCCCACCGTGGCCAAGATGCTTGACCAGGTACTCAGCAGGATGCCCTCGGGGAAAGACAAGGGGAAGAACGAAGAAACCGAACCCCACATGCTACGCATCCGAACCGTGGGAATTGTTACCTCCCCTGAGGAGGATAGTCGGGAAAGGGAGGCTAAGGCCTCCTCCCCGCGCGGGAAGAAGAGGGCTGCCTCCGAAGACTTGGAGGCAGAGATGCCCCAACCAGGGAAGAAGACATCCCTGGGGGGCCTTGTCCCGACGGGCACCCTCACCGCATCATGCCCTCCAACGGGCCAGCCCTCAACCGAGCTGTAAGTCAATTCACAATCCGAGGGTACTATGTTTATCCTAGATCAATAACCAGGATTCAACTTTTTGCAGTCCGGCCAGCGGCTCTTCTCAACAGGGTTCGTCTTCGGGGGACCTTCCTCCGGAGATGATGGAGAGCGAGACCCCACCCGCCTCTCCGACTCATGAAGCGGGTGACACCGAGGTGTCGTCACGGAGGAGTCCGGATCTGCTGAAGCCGGAAGCCAATATGTCAGCCGCCCTGAGTCTGGAGCATTTGGCTCACACGGGGGGCAATGGGAAGGGTCCGGCATAGTTCAATGTCCAGCCGGACATACTGACGGGCTTACTTGAGCAAGCTGCACTCTCAGAGGAGCACCGCTCATTAATGAGCGCGGTGCTCAAGAAGATTTCATCCGCTACAAGCGGCTTGAATGAAGCATTCACAAGCTGCTCAGAGGCTTTGAGGTACGTAATGAAGAATACACTATTTCTTTGGCTGTGAAGCACACGCTAGGTGTGCTCCATATAGATAGTAGCCCCTGAGACTCTGGTTGCCCGCCCTAGGCGTCAAACGGGGGATCATAAACCAATGATTGTGCTGTAAATATGTGCAGGTACCTGCGGGTCCGGACGCCGGCCGGTCTGTCGGTGTACTAAAGTAGGGGTACCTTAGTACCCCAAACTTGTGCACGGGCAGTCGCAGCGTCCCCGCGGCAAGGCTTGCCGGGCGGCCGCCAAGATCCTCCGTCATTCCTATTTGATGCCATTCAAGAACAAAGTGTTTAACTGAGAAGACAAGGCCCCGGCAAGAGGAGCTTGTCGGGAAGGACAAGGCCCCGGCAAGAGGAGCTTGCCGGGAGGGCCAGCCAAGAAACTTGCCGCGACGCCGCTGTCCCCAAAGAAGACCCGGGCGAAGCGATAAGCTTGCGGGGCGGCAAGACAACGATCATGCAAGGCGCTTGCCTGGCGGCTTCCACCCAGCCGCCCACGCCCAGCAAGACGTATTTACGACGTGTCGCTTCCCAAGATCGTTCTGGCGACGGTCGAAGCGGTCAGTGCAGCCAAGCGGTGCGAGGTGGCAAGTGGAGATGACGAGAAGGCCATCGTGGCGATCGGTGGCGCCCTAACGGTCGCTTTCTGCTGACTGTTTGGGCGACCGGGCGGCATTAAATGCCCTTGTCCCCGCCGTCGAGTTAGGTAGGGCATCAGAGATAGCGGTTGTACCAACCCCTGTTTTTACTTTTTTACCCCTCTCTGCGTTGCCACCTGTCGATGACCCCTTTAACCTATAAAAAGGAGGCCCATGCGCACGTAGAGGTGGTTCGACTCATTCGAAACTACGACACACCCACACTCTCGAGCAAGAACAGAATATAAACACAAAGCAGCAGTAGGAGTTTTATCTCTCCGGAGAGCTCCGAAGCTGGGTAAAATCCCTCGCATGCATCACCTCGATCTGCTCTTCGTGCGCCCTCTGCTCCCTGCCGGACCGAGAAGTGGCCCTGCCCCATAGGTGCTCGTTTCCCACGACATCTTTGGCGCGCCAGGTAGGGGGCGTCGAGGTTGTGCGAACCTGATCCGGTCTTCACGCGCGCTACATCAACGTCTTCATCGACATGCCACCGAAGAGGAAGGCTTCGGAGGTGGCCGCTCCGTCCACGTCGATCCCACCGCCGCCGGAGCAAACGGGCGGTGGGGTAGACGCCGGCGGAGGAACGGGCGTCGACGGGGGGACTCACATTGTCACCAAATCTAAGGACAAGCCCCTCAAACTTCGGCGTCCGTACATGCGCCGCGCCCCTCTCAGGAGGCGCGGGATCGACAACGCCATGGTGCTCCTGGCACCGTGCTCGCGTTGGAACAAGGCCCAGCCGGTGGATCGCGGGACGCTCAAGGCCAACATGCATGTCAACACGTTGGCACGAGCACGACACGGTTGCCTGGACGGGATGCTGCTCCTTCTAACACTGTTAGAAGTTTGAGCATATCCCGTTCCTCGCATCGTTCGCCTCCGCCGCCGAAAACCCCAGAAGAAGTGTTGGCTCGAGCCCAACTGCTACTAGACTACCCTCCAGCGCCAGACAAGATCGACGACTGGAGAATCACCATCCAGAGCCTCATCGGCTTCGCTTAACGGCGCATAAGCCCGGCAAGCAAGCACGCCAAAGCGCGCAAGACGCCCAGCGCAAGCCGATGGCGACAAGATCGGTGGGGTGCCACCACCGCACTCCCCACCCTAAGGGCTAAGATCGCCGACTCGCTGGGCCAACCTCGACACCGACTAACCGCATCGTCGGACCATGAAGCTCGCCGCGATCAACGCCAAGTTCTCCAAGAACGACGACAAGAAGACGCCAGACCAGATCAAGCATCAAGAGAAGCGCGACGTTAGTCGACAGCAGCCTGGGCCCATCGTTGATATGCATGCGCCCGGGAACCAGCGACTTGCAGACGCGTAGGTTGCCCTGCGCTCACTGTGAGCTGCGGCAGTCCAAAGGGCCCAAGACCAAGAACTTCGCCGACGCATACCGAGAAGTACGATGGCAGGATACATCCGCCGAGTTCCTTAGTGTTTACACCATCGCGGTGCAGCTGCCGGGCGCGACGAGAAGATCCTCGCCAACTATTTCCGGCCGGTGCTCAAGCCCAACGCCGATCTTGGCTCATGCACTTGCCGGACAACTCCATCTCTTCGTATGACTGTGCCATCAGTTTGTCGGCACCTTCACAAAGTGCCACAAACCCCATGGCCAGGAGAGCGATCTTCATCTGCTCGCCCGAAAGAAGGAGAACCCTAGCGCAAGTACATACAGAGATTCAGCTGTGTAGCGCAACATCCTGACGCCCACCCTGCCGGTTATCGGTGGCGTTCCATTAGAACGTGCGAATCAGCAGGATGAGGAAGGAGATGGCGATGTGCAAAATTAGAGATGTCACGAGCTATATGCTCGGCCGACTAAGTGTGCACGAGTGAAGAGGGGAGGAAACTCCCCGAGAGAACACAGGAGCAGAAGGATCTGACAGTGAGGACGCCCCTCCGGCAAAGAAGAACCGGAGGCGGAATAACAGAAAGAGGAAAGCTAAGGATGTGCTAGTTGTCGAGCAGTCCGACAATGGAGGTGGCGCCGAGAAGGCCAAAGCTGGTGACTCCGGCGAGGCTGTGGTGGCCGCCGACAAGCAGGATGGCTCCGGCAAGCAATACTGCAAGATCCACCGCACCAAGGGCCATGATCTCCAGGCCTGCAAAAAGGTTGAGCAGCTTGTTGAGCTACAGAAAGCTGAATACGAGCGCCGCGACAAGGAGAAGGCCCAGGAAGGTGGCGGAGGATCTGGCAAGAATCGTCTCGCCCGGGGAGGGCGCCGCGGCAAGGCCAAGCAGCGGCAAGGAGACAGGCCTCCCCGCGGCCGCGACAAGGACGAAGATGAAGATGAAGATGATGAGATAGATGAGGATGAGACCGACGAGCAGGAGTTTCAGAAAGCGACGGAGGTTTTGTGTGTAGACGGCGGTGCTTCTCTGCACACCTCGCACCGCCAACTCAAACAGTGGGTGCGGGAGGTGAATGCAGCAGAACCGTCAGTCGAGTCGTGCAAACCCCTGAAGTGGTCCAGCACGCCCATCATCTTTGAGGTTGAGGATCACCCTGATCGCATCACTGCGGTCGGGTGCTTGCCGATGTTGGTTTCGCCAACCATCCGCAACCTCAAGGTCACAAAGATGCTGGTTGACGGTGGGGCCGGCTTGAATCTGATCTCTTCCGCGGTGCTCAAGAAGCTCCAGATCCCCGACAGCGAGCTCGAAGAGACTGGTACCTTTCAAGGAATTAACCCGGGAAGGAGCAAGCCAAAGGGGAAGATCACACTGCCAGTGACATTTGGTAGTAAGCTGAATTTTAGGACAGAGAGAGTCACATTTGACGTTGCTGATTTCCCATTACCCTACAATGGGATACTTGGCCGTCCAGCGCTTGCCAAGTTTATGGCAGCCTCTCACTACGCCTACAATGTGCTCAAGATGCCCGGTCCGATAAGTGTCATTTCTGTCCAAGGCGACAAGAAAGATGCACTTATCTGTACCGACAAGATCTACCGGGAAGCAGCAGCCGCAGCAGAACGCAAACCACTTGCCGCTGAAGCTCCCGGGGGGAAGAGGAAGACCAAGTCCGGCAAGAGTAGCTCTGATGCCCACTCCGGCAAGCGCACCTCTTCGGAGTGCTGCGCTACCGTAGAGGATGCACCATCGAGCTCCACCGGCAAGTGCAAGAAGGCGAAGACAGCATCACCAGAGACCAAGAAAGTGGCCGCCAAGGAGGACGGCACTGGTGGTACCTTCACCATCAGTGCCACACTTGACCCTAAATAGGAAAGCGCTCTCGTTGCTTTCCTACGGGCGAATGTCGATGTGTTTGCATGGCAACCATCTGACATCCCCGTGTTCCTGTGAAAGTGATTGAGCACCACCTTGCCGTCTGTCCTCACGCGCGGCCCGTCAAGCAGAGAGTCAGGAAGCAAGCGGTGGAACGCCAAGAGTTCATTGCGGAAGAAATCAAGAAGTTGGAAGCAGCAGGCCTTGTCCGGGGAGTACTCCATCCAACGTGGTTAGCCAATCCAGTAGTCGTGCGCAAGGCGAACGGGAAGTGGAGGCTTTGTATTGACTTCACTGATGTTAATAAAGCTTGTCCCAAGGATCCATTTCCCTTGCCGCGCATTGACCAGATCGTCGACTCCACGGCAGGATGTGATTTGCTTTCGTTTCTTGATGCATACTCAGGATATCATCAGATCTTCATGGCAAAAGAGGATGAAGAGAAAACCGCATTCATTACTCCATGTGGCACGTACTGCTTTGTACGGATGCCTTTCGGACTAAAGAATGCTGGTTCAACATTTGCAAGAGTAGTCAGTCATGCTTTTGAGCCACAGCTGCACAGAAATGTAGAGGCCTACATGGATGACATAGTGGTCAAGAGCAAAGACAGAGCAACTTTGATCCAAGATTTGGACGAGACTTTTGCAAATCTGCAAGATCAATCTCAAGTTGAACCCCGAGAAGTGCGTGTTTGGAGTTCCTTCCGGCAAGCTTCTCGGGTTCTTTACTATCCTATAGGGATTGAAGCCAATCCGACAAGATCAAAATCATTGAGCAGATCGAAGCAATCAAGCGCCAAGGATGTGCGAAGGCTTGCCGGCTGCATTGCTCTCAAGAGGTTCATCTCTAAGTCTCTGGCAGCGCCCTGCCATTTTCAAAATTTTGAAAAAGCAGGTCCAATGAAATGGACTCGAAGCGGAGGCTGCGCCACAGACTTGAAGAGATACTGCCCTCCACTCAAAGATTTGTCGCACCTAAGCCACAAGAGAAGTTGTTGCTGTATCTAGCGGCGACCAATCAAGTGGTTAGTGCTGCGTTAGTAGCGGAGAGGGAGGTGGAGGATGAGCCAGCGGCCACGGTAAGCGAGTCCAGTGACAAGCAGGGAGCTTCCCCGACAAGCTCTGGTCCCGACAAGGATGGATCCATGCAACCGCAGGAAGAGAAACAGAAGAAGATGGTGCAGCGCCCAGTTTACTTTGTCAGTTCCCTTCTGCAGGGGGCTAGATCAAGATACTCTGGGGTGCAGAAGTTGCTCTTCGGCCTTCTCATGGCCTCGAGGAAGCTGCGCCATTACTTTCAAGCACATGAGAACACAGTTGTCACTCGCTTTCCATTAAAGAGGATATTGCAGAATCCAGAAGCAACAGGCAGGATCGTCGAGTGGGCACTAGAATTTTCAAGCTTTGGCCTCAAGTTTGAGAGTACCTCAACTATCCAGAGCCGAGCATTGGCAGAATTCATAGCAGAATGGACGCCGACACCTGATGAAGAAACTCCAAAAACAAGCATCCCCGTCAAGGAGGCAAGCAAAGAATGGATCATGTACTTTGACGGTGCCTTCTCGCTGCAAGGCGCTGGTGCGGGTGTGTTGCTTGTCACACCCATCGGAGAGCACCTCAAGTACGTGGTCCAGATGCACTTTCCCAAGGAGCAAGCAACAAACAATACTGCAGAGTATGAAGGCTTGCTTGCCGGACTCAGAATCGCAGCAGAGCTTGGGATCAAGAAACTCATTGTTCGGGGTGACTCGTAGCTTGTCGTCCGTCAAGTAAATAAGGATTATCAGAGTCCGTTGATGGAAGCCTACATTGATGAAGTGAGGAAGCTGGAAGAGCATTTTGACAGCCTGCAAATGGAACATGTTCCGAGAGCTCAGAACGACATTGCAGATGGCCTGTCAAAATGCGCCGCACTCAAGTTGCCTGTGGAACCAGGGATCTTTGTGCTCAAGCTGACTCAACCATCTGTGACACCATCAACTGGACAGAGCAAGAAGAGGAAGTTGGTTACTGGCGACTACTTTCCGGCAGAGCTCCCCGAAGCCGCCGCCAAGAAGGTCCCCAAGATCAACACAAAGAGTGCTGAGGAGCAGTCTGCTCCGACAAGCCCTAGGGTTTGTTTCGTTGAAGCAGACGCTCCCGGCAAGTTGTGTCCCGACACGCTTGCCGGGGAGCATCACGCTCCGGCTGAATCCCAGATTCTTGCCGTAGAAGCAGATGTTCCTGCAGCAGCATTTGCGCCTTTAGTCCTTGTCGTCGAGCCACAAGCTCCGGCATGGGCACAGCAGATCGTCCATTTCCTTCAAACAGGAGAACTTCCCGAAGAGCAAGAAGAAGCGGAAAAAGTAGCCCGGCAGTCAAGTATGTACCAGTTTGTCGATGACATACTGTACAGAAGAAGATTCAACGGAGTGAAATTGAAATGCATTTCCCGGGAAGAAGGATAGGAGCTGTTGGCGGAGATACATGGAGGCATATGTGGTCACCACATTGGCGCAAGAGCACTTGCCGGTAAAGCCTTCCGGCAAGGCTTCTTTCCGCCGACAGCCTCCGTGATGCAATCGCACAAGTAACCAAGTGTGAAGCGTGCTGTTCCACTCCAAACAGATACATCAACCAGCTCAAGCTCTCCAAACAATCCCTTTATCCCGCCATTTTCGTCTGGGGCTCGACATCCTCGCCCCTTTCCCGAAGCTGTCGGGGCTTTGAGTACTTGTACGTGGCAATCGACAAGTTCACAAAGTGGCCAAGGTGGAAGCAGTGAGGAAGGTGACAACCGATCATCATCAAGTTCTTGGTCAATTGTTTGCCGCTTTGAGTACCTAACAGGATCATCACCAACAATGGCACACAATTCACGAGCCGCACCTTCATGCACACGCCCAAGATCTTGGCGCCAAGATCGCTTAACTTCGCTGCTCACCCGAGAAGCAACGGTCAAGCGGAGAGGGCAAACGCTGAAGTGCTGCGGGCTCAAGACCGTAACTTTCGACGGGCTGCACAAGTGCGGAAGAAATTGGATCGAGGAGCTGCCGTGGTTCTTTGGTCGATCAGACGACGCCAAATCGAGCCATCGCCGTGACACCTTTGCTCGCTTCACGGAGCAGAGCCAGCTTCCCCACGGAACTCAGTATAACGGATCGCCTCGAGTGCTCGCTTATGATGAGCTTGAGCAAGAGCAGCTGCGGCAAGATGACGCGCTCCTCCTCGAGGAGGATCATCTTCGTTGTCAGAGCGAGCTGCTCGCTACCCGACAAGCTTTGCGCCGCTACCATAGCCGCAAAGTCAATGCCGAAGCTTCGAGGAAGGCGACCTTGTTCTTCGCCGCTCAATCCGCCAAGAGTTCCAACAAGTTGACACCGGCGGGAAGGCCCTTATCGTGAAGCGAAGTCACTAGGCCCGCGCCGTCCGCCTTGAGACCGAAGATGGCTTTCCGGTGAGCAACTCCTGGAACATAGAGCATCTTCGCAAGTTTTACCCATAAGGCGCGGTTGCCGGGACCCGTTCCGGCAACCACCATTTGTACAAACCTTGCCGCTGTTGCATGTAACCCTTTGTACAAAGCCCGGGCGCAGATCCCTGCATAAATAAAGATCAGATGCTCTGCAAATGTTGTCAAATTTCATGCTTTCTTTCTTTTTGCATGCATTATCTGACACTTTGTGCAGCAATTGCCCCCGGTAAGCAATAACGAGCCTTAAGGCTCCATATCTTTATTTTCTCTTCTTTCTTTTGCTCAAAAAGAAGGTTCCTTCGCCCACAAGTTCACCGGGGGGGGGGAGGAGAGGATAAAGGTGGGGACCAGGCGTCGTTCAAAGAAGTATAGCCTTGCCGGGACATAGACAACGGAAAAAGCTAAGTTGCCAAAGTTTGAGCACAATCAGTTTTTAAATTTTTAAGTTATCTTCCTTGAACGACCGTGCTTTGTATGGAAAACCTATGCGCGGAGGAACCAACTCGTGGCTAGTTGCGCCCTTACTTTGTTTCGAGTCCGTTCAACAACGTAAGCGTGCTGCGACTAGTTCCGACAAGGTTTCTTGCCGGAGGCAACACCGCCGGCAGGCTGCTGATGTTCCGCACTCAGCACCCGCGGCAAGGGTGCTTGCGTCGGCAAGTTCCCTAAAAGCGTAGGGTAAAAACATACAAGGGATAGGATCGAGTAAAGGAGATAACATAGCAAGCATTGCCCAGAATAAAGTTATAATACAAAAGTAACTTGTTGCGGCACTGACTAAATTGTTCTCATAACTTAAATAACAACGACAAGGAAGGGAGAAGAAGGGTGGCCTAATCCATGCGCTCGCCATCGATCCTCCTGACTTCATTCACCTTGTCCATGATGGGTGCGACAATGGCTTTGAGCTCTTCAAGATCAGCACCCGCCGGCAGCTTCTTGAGGACGCGGGTGAGGTCGAGGCCCGGGTTGCGGAAGAGTATCTTCACCAACACCTTCTCCAAGACCTTGGCGCAGATTGCGTGCGACTCGTTAGCCAACTTCTTTGGGATCCTTTCCCGGAGCTGTTGGAGAGCTGTCGCCACACCCTTGAAGAAAAGAGTAAGCTTGGCGTTGCACTGGAGGTTCTCGTTGGAAGAGTACCCGAAGCCCGCCAAGTCCAGTTGCGCTAGCTCCTCGTCGATGGTTGCAGCGATGTTGACGAGGCCCTCCGTCCAGAGCTCCACCGTAGCCCTGAAGGTGTTTTGGGTCTTAGCGGCCCTCGTCAGTAGCTCCACGTTGCCCTTGATCTCTTTCTTCAAGTCATCCTCTCGTTTCTTGGCGGCGTCCAGCATCTCCGTCAAGGTGGCCAACTTCAGCTCCAGATCAGCACTTGAGTCCTTGGCGGCATTCAGCTCCCTGGTCCTGTCGGCGAGTTGGACTTGCAGATCGCCATGAGCAAGGGCATCCTTCTCGCGCTCGCGCTGGAGTGCGGCAAGCTCTTCATTCTTCCCTTTCATGTCCGCCTCCAGCTGCGTCACCTTCACTTCCAGCCTTCTGGTGGCTCTCAAAGAGCTGCGCGGCATCCTTCGCCTCCTTGAGTGCCTCGCCAAGTGATTGCTCCCATGCGCCGAGCCCTCCTCGTGGCTGTCCAGATTAACCTTCTTCTGCGTCACCACCTTCCCGCCTAGACAGCTCCGGCGGCGAAGCCTCTGCTGCTTCCTCGGCTTCAGCCTTTTCAAGGATGAACGCCTTCTTCACCTCGACAAGTTGCGCCCTCTCCTCCGCAATGGATCGGAGGGCCTCCTGGTTGCGGCTCTTGAGCTCCTCCGCATGCTTCTCTATGTTAACTCCCTCCTGCGCGACAAGCGCTTCCCAGGACTCCAGCTTCGCTTGCCGAGCGCGGTAGAGTGACACTAACTTCCGGAGCAACTGCTCCTCCTCGTACTCGCCACCACTGCTGCTTGGTGCGTCAACCAATGTCAGGCCAGCGGAGGCGAGCACCTCCCCGTCAAACTCCTCTCCTTGACCGCGCCTGAGCTCGACGCCTGTGGAAGCTTGATGTAGACACCTCGCCGCCTTCAAGTAGGGCGCTGGCTGGGTTCCTCGAGTCTGGGCGCTGCATCAGCGGGCGGATGGGTCGGCGGTCGGTGTAGCGCTTGCGCCTCCTGCGCTCCGGTCGCCATCGCAATCGCCGGACTCGCCAGCTCCTGCGCCAAAGAGTCTCGGGCGGCTTTTTCGTCGGGCGGTTCATCAACGGCCTCTTCCTCGCCAAGCGCGGCGTCTTCAAGTTGCTGTGTGTCTTCTCGCCGGTGGCCTCGGGCCCATCGGGTCTGTGGAGAGGCGGATCTCGAGAACAGGAAGAGGAAGGAAAAGTCAAGCAAAGATCCAAAAGAAGATCAAGAAGAACCCAAGGAAGATTTCCGACAAGAAGGGTTACCTGTGGCTGGCTCAGGACCATGGGCTCCACCACCGAGGGCTCACTGTTCCGCCCCTTGTCCGGGACCTCTCCCTTGCCGGGAGCGCCCCTTTGTCGGGAATCGCCTTGGCGGGCGAGTTGAAGCGCATAAGACCTCCGGGCGGCTTCGTTGCTCTGATGGGCCTGTTCGCTTCCTACACAAATACATCAACAATCAAGATGTCAAGAAAAAAAGACCCATGCGCCGCCTACAACAGAAGTGAACCAAACACTTACGCTGGGGGCTGTGCTGGGGGCTGCTTCGAGGAGAGGGAATCGGGTCCGTCAAGGTGGTCTCGGACGTGTCTTCTGCCATCACAGCAGGATCATCCTCGATGACAACCACGGGGACCTTGGCCCTCTTCGCCGCTCTCTCGGTCAGAGTCCTGAAATGGAACGAGGTTCAGAGGGAAGCAGATCAGATGCAAGACAAGAAAACAACAAAAATCGAAGAAATACAAATACAACAAGAAGAAAGCCTTACTCCTCCTCCTATTCTTCCTCCTCCTCGGAACTCAGCGTGGAGAGGTTGAAGTCTGGAACCCTTTCTGCGCGGAGTGGCGGAGGAGTAGGCTCCCTTGGACGCTTGTCGGGAGCTGCGGCAGGATCAGGCGTGGCGGCCCGAGAAGACCCTGCCCCAGTTGCCAGCGCGGTATGAGGTGCTCCCGCAGCAACGGCACTTGCCGCGGTGGAGCGTGTCCCGCGGCGCTGCGGCTGTTGGCCCGTCTGCCGCCCTGCTGCGTCCCTCCTCCAAGGCGCTTCTTGGTTGAACTTGGGGCTGCGCTGGGGCTCCGCCATGCAAGTTGCTCGAGGACGGTTGGTCGCTTACGCGGGCGGGCTCGTTTCTTCGCTTCGGCTCCCTCGCCAACGACTCCGCAAGGTCCTTCGGTCGCCAAGGCTTGCCGCCGCCGCCTCGCCTCCTCCAACGTGAAGCCACCGCCCACGGCAGCTGCCGCCGCCTCTTCGCCCTGTATGGCGTGTACAATCTCGCCGCCGGTGGTGTCGCAGGAGGAGCTCGCTTGCCGGGCACGGACGGCCACCTCCACCAGGCTGTCGAAGAATTGCCGCACGACGTCGTCGGCGGGCTCCTTCCAAGTTGGGATGATCCCGTGCGAGTCGCACTCCGGCATCATTGCACGGATGCGATCAAGACTGGAGTTGTTGCACAAGGGGATGACACCCTGTGGAAGCCTGAACCACTCCGGATGGTTGGCGTCATGCTTGAACATCTCCTTGAGTATCCCGTCAAGCTCCAACACTGTGAAGTTGAAGTTGAGGCCTGGACGCAGCCTCATGATATCCGCCGGGCCGCCAAACAGCCAGGTGGGCCTCCCCCTCTCCTGCAGAGGGGCGATGCGACGGCGGAGAAAGTCCGCGCCAACGGCCCCGACTGTGAGCCCGGCAAGCCTGAGCCGCAGAATCCGGGTGGTGGCGATCTTAAGCTTGGCATCGTCCGCCCCCAGAGCGCTCCAGTCGCCGCCGCGCACTACTCGGGTCTGGCGCAAAGTGGTGAAGGGCTGCGGATCTACGTCGGCAATCCAACACCACTCAGCCCTCCACTCGTCCCATTTGCTGCGAAGCTCCCCCTCCAGATACACCTCCTTCTTGCCGACCCTTGAGATCCAGGAGAACCGCCCGACAAGGGCTCTCCTTTCTCGACCCGGGGGATGAAATAATGGCGGAAAAGAGCAACATTGGCGTGGACTCCGACGAAGTTCTCGCAAAGATGCGCGAACACCGCCATTGTCAGAACGGCGTTGGGGGTGAAGTCAAGGAGATGGAGACCGTATGTATTCATGACGTCGCAGAAGAAATCAAAAAAGGGCGGGCAGAGCCCGCAGTAGAAGAACACTGGAAAGAAATGGTACCCTTTTGGGCACCGCTTCGAGGTAGAAGCTTCGGCGGAGAGCACCGCGCAGCGGATGCGCCTGCCTCTCGCCGACCGAAGAGATAGAACTCCTCCGCAGCGCTTTGGGGTGAGCTCGGGGAAGCGCCGCTTTGCGCGAAGGCCGAGCCGCAGCGCCTCGGTCGACCAAGGTTTTTCCCAGCCTTCAGAGCTATGGCGGGGCGGTGGGGGAGCGCGGAGGCGTTGGCGGCGACGGCGGCGGCAGAGCGCTGCTTCTTCGCTTGGGGAAGCGGAGGGAGCGGAGCTTTCGAGGAAGAAACTGCAAGTGGCGAAGGTGGGGAACGGCCTGCTTCTCTCGCTTATAAACAGGGAAGCGAACGTTACGCCTTTCCTGATTTAAGAATTGCCCACGATCTCTCCCACGACGCTGCGGTTGACGCGTGCCGTTATGGGAGAGCGCGGCGGATACGGAGTCAGATTTGGTTTGGACCCAGGCCGCGTGTGCCTGTTCTGCTTTTGGGCCCGCCCAACAGCGCCGCACCGTATGGCCCAGCCCGGGCTCTGCTCGGTGAGCTAAAGTAGGGGTACCTTAGTACCCCGAACTTGTGCACGGGCAGTCGTAGCATCCCCGCGGCAAGGCTTGCCGGGCGTCCGCCAAGATCCTCCGTCATTCCTATTTGATGCCATTCAAGAACAAAGTGTTTAACTGAGAAGACAAGGCCCCGGCAAGAGGAGCTTGCCGGGAAGGACAAGGCCCCGGCAAGAGGAGCTTGCCGGGAGGGCCAGCCAAGAAACTTGCCGCGACGTGCCGCGCGTCCCGGCAAGACCCGGCGAGCGACAAGCTTGTGGGTGCGGCAAGACGACGACCGCGGCAAGGCGCTTGCCGGGCGAAGTTTCCACCCCGCCCCACGCCCAAATAAGATCGACGACGCGGTCGCCCCAAGATCGCTCTGGCGGCGACGTGTCGAGCGGTCAGCAGCCAAGCGTGCGAGGTGGCAATTGGAGATGATGAGAAGGCCATCGTGGCGATCGGTGGCGCCCTAACGGTCGCTTCTCGTGACTGCTTTGGGCGACCGGACGGTATTATGCCCATGTCCCCGCCACGAGTTAGGTAGGGGCATCAGAGATAGCGGTTGTACCAACCCTGTTTTTACTTTTTACCCTTCTGCATTGCCACCTGTCGGTGACCCCTTTAACCTATAAAAGGAGGCCCATGCGACGAGAGGGGGTTCACTCATTCAAACTACGACACACCCACACTCTCGAGCAAGAACAGAATATAAACACAAAGCAGCAGTAGGAGTTTTATCTCTCCGGAGAGCTCCGAAGCTGGGTAAAATCCCTCGCGTGCATCACCTCGATCTGCTCTTCATGCGCCCTCCGCTCCCTGCCGGACCGAGAAGGGGCCCTGCCCCATAGGTGCTCGTTTCCCACGACACAGTCCGTTGAAGTTGCCGAACTAATGAGGCAAATTGGATCGATTAACGCCGATATCACGCTGGTGAATGAGCAGCTGGACAAATCACAAGGTATGTGTCATGCCTTCCCTTGTATAGGAAAATATGATGGTGGCATGATATTGATGTAATATGTTTGGACTGCGGATGGTGTTGCTGCCGTGGAGGCCCTGAGGGCGGAACTTGCTCAAGCCAAGGAACAAGCCTGGGTGAGCAATGCGGCTGCCCTAAAGGCGGCCAAGGAATTGAGGGCCGAACAGGCTGTTCATCGCCGAAGCGAGAAAAAGATAGCTGAAATGGCTATTGAGTTAAAAGATGCCGCTGACCGGTATGAGCTCCTTAAAAAGGAACATGAGGATAATTCAGCCGAGCTGAACAAGGCACGGAATGCCACCAAGGAAATCCAGACCGAGCTCAGGGGTGCGTGGGAGGAGCTTCGACAGGCCGGTGAAATCGCGGCTGGGGGCTCCTATTTGCTGCAGACGAAATTTTTTGATCCGAAGTATGCTCCCCTGGATGGACACTGGAGTCCTGCGGACGCATATGGGGATTTGGCGAAGAGTACGGCTGACGCTGTCGACTTCTTCAAAGGTCAAGGTGACAAGGAAGTGGAGAAGCTTTTCTGGTCGCAATTCCATGCTCCCACTCACCCGCTGCCGTTGAGTGACAAGATGGCTGCTGTAGCGGAGCTTCACAGGCTGTCTGGGCTTGCAATGCGGTCTGTAATAGACCATCTTTGGCCAAAGGGGCCTAAACTGGACAGTAACTTTGGTTTGGTGTAACAGTTCCTTGGGGCCTCGGATTGATGCCATGAGGAGGTTAGCGTGTATAGAGGGTGCACAGATGGCTCTCGCCCGCGTTAAAGCCTATTTGACGGATATGGATGCCACCATTATAGCGGCCCAGGATCCGGTGGGGGGCCAATATCCGGCCGAGCACTACTTGGTGCAGGTCACAGAAGGTGCCCGTCTAATAGAGGCGCGGTGCTTGAAGAATGCCTTGTTCGAATGATGAACGAAATCATTGTAAAAACAATGTTTATTTTGATTATGAGGCTATATTTATACTATTTGCCTGAAAATATGATTATGTCCCCTATGCGGCCGTTTATATATATGTATATATAAATATGTAATCCGAAAGTTAGCAGTCGTTGGCTTCAGCCCCCACGCATACAATGCAGGGGTGTTCGAGAAGAAATATGCTTAATAACTCTTGATCCAACGTCTTGGTCCATTAAGGAGGTGATTGCACGTCGAACTAGGCAACCGGACTATATAGTTGTAACACTTTCGCTTAGCCGTGGGAGTCTAACATTGCGGCTACTATGTAGCCCCTGGTACTTTCGCGTGCATCCGAATACGGGCACGCATGTACATGACCGCGAAATGGCCCTTCGTTAATGCGGAGGAATCCTAAAGATTCTGGTGAGTCCTCGAGTGGTTGAACAGTCTCTCGCTGCATCATGACAGTCAGTTTTCGGCTTTCTCTAATGAGGTGCTCATCCGGAATAACCAGGGCACAATCGCAGTAGTTCTCCTTTGGCCACCTTAGCCGATAATAACAGAACGTAAGGCGAAAAACCAAGGAGCCGGGCAAACCCAACATTTGACCAAAGACATGATTCGGAGCTGATGCATATAAGGCCTAACTCGTGACACCGAACACTCCCGAAGGTATTCGGACTTTATAATAGATGATGGGCTCAAGAATGCCTATTCATTATAAACCCTGTGTTTCCAGGTACGTGCGTTAATCTGTCGTGGCGAAGTGCCAAAAAGGGTAGTATCCTCTGTGGGTATGGAACCCATGGGATGGTTAAACAACAAGAGGCAATAGAAAAGGTTTACACAGGGGCTTAATCTAAAAAGAAACCTGTTGAACGGGGCCCTACTGCACGTCTGTGCCTTTGTCTCCGTTGTGCTGTATCCTGGAAGGGTATCGCGCGAACGTTGTATGTGAAAAAAGAGAACTCATAGGAGGTTACAACGTTAGTATGCGATGGATAGTAAAAGTGTAAGCTATTGGCCTGCCTATAAGGTTGAGCCAAGTGTGGGGTTGTACTGGGTAGTTATAGCCCTTGGTATCCGTTATAGGATTACATATGCGGTGCCTTGGTTCGATCTGGGCTACCGAACTCGTCTAACCATGTCTGTGGTCTTAACGACCGGTCATTTTTTTTGGATGTTGGAGGTCGCTTATAGTCCGGCTGCAAGGGCCGTCGCGTGTTCCTCTACACGTGACGAGCGCTCTGTTATTCCGCTAACGGTGATGACGCTGCTACATCTCGAGCTTGCATTGGTTTTCCCCAAAGAGGAGAGGATGATGCAGCACAGTAGCGTAAGTATTTCCCTCAGTTTTTGAGAACCAAGGTATCAATCCAGTAAAAGTTCATGCGCAAGTCCCTCGTACCTGCACAACACGATAGCAACTCGCAACCAACGCTTAGGGGTTGTCAATCCCTTCATGGTCAGTTACGAGAGTGAGATCTGATAGAGATAATATTTTTGGTATTTTTGATAGATAGATGCAAAGTAAAAGTAAAGGCAAAGTAAGAAACAAAGCAAGTAAATAAAGTGATATAGATTGATATGATGAGAATAGACCCGGGGGCCATAGGTTTCACTAGTGGCTTCTCTCAAGAGCATAAGTAATCTACGGTGGGTGAACAAATTACTGTTGAGCATTTGACAGAATTGAGCATAGTTATGAGTATATCTAGGCAATGGTCATGTATATAGGCATCACGTCCATGACAAGTAGATCGAAACGATTCTGCATCTACTACTATTACTCCACTCATCGACCGCTATCCAGCATGCATCTAGAGTATTAAGTTAAAAACAGAGTAACGCTTTAAGCAAGAAGACATGATGTAGAGGGATAAATTCATGCAATATGATAAAAAACCCATCTTGTTATCCTCGATGGCAACAATACAATACGTGCCTTGCAACCCTTTCTGTCACTGAGTAAGGACACCGCAAGATTGAACCCAAAGCCATGCACTTCTCCCATTGCAAGAACTACCAATCTAGTTGGCCAAACCAAACGGATAATTCGAAGGGACTTGCAAAGATAACTCAATCATAAATAAAAGAATTCAGAGAACAATCAAATATTTTCCATAGATAATACTGGATCATAAACCCACAATTCATCGGTCTCAACAAACACACCGCAAAAAGAAGATTACATCGAATAGATCTCCACAAGACAGTGGGAGAACATTGTATTGAGATCCAAAAAGAGAGAATAAGCCATCTAGCTACTAGCTATGGACCCGAAGGTCTGAAGTAAACTACTCACACTTCATCGAAGGGGCTATGGTGTTGATGTAGAAGCCCTCCATGGTGGATGCCCCCTCCGGCGGAGCTCTGGAACAGGCCCCAAGATGGGATCTCGTGGATACAGAAGGTTGCGGCGGTGGAATTAGGTTTTTGGCTCCCCTTCTGATCATACGGGGATACGTAGGTATATAAAAGAGGAAGGAGTACGTCGGTGGAGCTCCGAGGGGCCCATGAGGTAGGGGGCGCGCCCTCCACCCTCGAGGCTTTCTTGACGGAGGGTCCAAGTCTCCTGAGTCTTATTTGATGAGTAAATCACGTTCCCGAAGGTTTCATTCCGTTTGGACTCCGTTTGATATTTTGTTTCTTCGAAATACTGAAAAAGGCAAAAAACAGCAATTCTGGGCTGGGCCTCCGGTTAATAGGTTAGTCCCAAAAATAATATAAAAGTGGAAAATAAAGCCCATTATAGTCCAAAACAGTAGATAAAGTAGCATGGAGCAATCAAAAATTATAGATACGTTGGAGACGTATCAAGCATCCCCAAGCTTAATTCCTGCTCGTCCTCGAGTAGGTAAATGATAAAAAAGAATTTTTGATGCGGAGTGATAATTTGGCATAATTTCAATGTAAATATTCTTAATCATGGTATGAATATTCAGGTCCGAAAGATTCAAGACAAAAGTTCATATTGACACGAAAATAATAATACTTCAAGCATACTAATCAAAGCAATCATGTCTTCTCAAAATAACATGGCAAAAGAAAGTTCATCCCTACAAAATCATATAGTTAGGCTATGCTTCATTTTTGTCACACAAAGATGTTCCCAACTTCTATACCCCCGATGACAAGCCAAGCAATTGTTTCATACTTAAATAATATCAAACTTTTTCAACCTTCACGCAATACATGAGCGTGAGCCATGGATATAGCACTATGGGTGGAATAGAATATGATGATGGGGATTGTGTGGAGAATACAAAAAAGAAGAAAGTCTCACATCAACGAGGCTAATCAATGAGCTATGGAGATGCCCATCGATTGATGTTAATGCAAGGAGTAGGGATTGCCATGCAAAGGATGCACTAGACCTATGAATGCTCAACAAAAGAAAACTAGTGGGTGTACATCCAACTTGCTTGCTCATGAAGACCTAGGGCATTTGAGGAAGCCCGTCGTAGGAATATACAAGCCAAGTTCTATAATGAAAAATTCCCACTAGTATGAACAAGACAACTTATGAGACTCACTATATGAAAAACAAGGTGCTACTTTGAAGCACAATATATGAGACTCACTACATGAAGAACAAGGTGCTACTTTGAAGCACAAGTGTGGAAAAAGAGATAGTAGCATTGCCCTTTTTTGGGCCTTTTTTTATATTTTGGCCTTTCTCTCTTTTTTTATTTGGGCAATGCTCTAATAATGATGATCATCACACTTTCATTACAACATATGAATTACAACTCGATACTAGAACAAGATATGACTCTATATGAATGCCTCCGGCGGTGTACCGGGATGGTGCAATGAATCAAGAGTGGCATGTATGAAAAATAATGCATGGTGGCTTTTCCACAAATACGATGTCAACTACACGATCATGCAATGGCAATATGACAAAAGTAATGCATGTCACGATGATGATGGTGGAAGTTGCATGGCAATATATCTTGGAATGGCTATGGAAATGCCATGATAGGTAGGTATGGTGGCTGTTTTGAGGAAGATAATAGGAGGTTTATGTGTGATAGAGCGTATCGTATCACGGGGTTTGGATGCACCGGCGAAGTTTGCACCAACTCTCAAGGTGAGAAAGGGCAATGCACGATACCGAAGAGGCTAGAAAAGGCGGAAAGATGAGAGTGCGTATAATCCATGGACTCAACATTAGTCAAAAGAACTCATATACTTATTGCAAAAATTTAGAAGTCATCAAAAATCAAGTACTATGCACATGCTCCTAGGGGGATAGATTGGTAGGAAAAGACCATCGCTCGTCCCCGACTGCCACTCATAAGGATGCACAAGCCAGGTACACTTCATGTTTCAAATTTGTTACACAACTTTAACCATACGTGCATGCTACGTGACTTGCAAACTTCAACACAAGTATTTCTCAAATTCATAATCACCCAACTAGCACGACTTTGATATTATCACCTCCATATCTCAAAACAATTATCAAGCATCAAACTTATCTTAGTATTCAACGCACTCAAAAGAAAGTTTCACATATATTGAATACCAAGTATATTAACATTAAGCAAATTACCATGCTATTAAAGACTCGCAAAATAATCTAAGTGAAGCATGAGAGATCAAGTTTCTTTAAAACAAATCCACCATCGTTCTCTAAAAGATCTAAGTGAAGCACTAGAGCAAAAATTATCAAGCTCAAAAGGATATAAGTGAAGCATTATGAGCAAAACTATCAAGCTCAAAAGATATAAGTGAAGCACATAGAGTATTCTAACAAATTTCAATTCATGTATGGCTCTATCAAAAGGTGTGTAGGGCAAGGATGATTGTGGTAGACTAACAAGCAAAGACACAAATAATACAAGATGCTCCAAGCAAAACACATATCATGTTGGTGAATAAAAATATAGCTCCAAGTAAATTACCGATGGAAGTGGACGAAAGAGGGGATGCCTTTCGGGGCATCCCCAAGCTTTGACTTTTTGGTGTCCTTGGATTATCTTGGGGGTGCCATGTGCATCCCCAAGCTTAGGCTCTTGCCACTCCTTATTTCATAATCCATCAAAAGAATTCACCCAAAACTTGAAAACTTCACAACACAAAACTCAACAGAAATCTCGTGAGCTCCGTTAGAGAAAGAAAACAAAAGACTACTTCAAGATACTGTAATTAACTCATTCTTTATTTATATTGGTGTTAAACCTACTGTATTACAACTTATCTATGGATCATAAACTATTTTACTAGCCATAGATTCATCAAAATGAGCAAACAACACACGAAAAACAGAATCTGTCAAAAACAGAACAGTCTGTAGTAATCTGTAACTAACGCAAACTTCTGTAACTCTAAAACTTCTACCAAAATAGGAAGTACTGGACAATTTGTTTATTTATCATCAGAAAAAAGAATCAACACGAAAGCACTCTCCAGTAAAAAATGACAGCTAATCTCGTGAGCGCTAAAGTTTCTGTTTTTCAGCAGAATCAAATCAACTATCATCGTAGGTTATCCTATAGGTCCTACTTGGCACAAACACTAATTAAAACATAAAACCACATCCAAACAGAAGGTAGATGGATTATTTATTCCTAAACAGAAGCAAAAACAAAAAACACAGAATAAAATTGGGTTGCCTCCCAACAAGCGCTATCGTTTAACGCCCCTAGCTAGGCATAAAAGCAAGGATAGATCTAGGTTGTGCCGTAATAATAAGATAGATCTTGAAAGCTCATCTCGTATTCCCTACGTTCGGCAGCAAGTTTCCTTTGAGGCAAGCAAAATAATCAAAAGGGCTAAATTTAGCGGGACAAAAATCCCCAAGATCAATCACGGGAGGAACGGGTTCCTCCCTTGGCCCTTCATAGTGCACAACTATTTCATCACTGAAAGCATTCTTTTGGCAAAATGTTGTGAGCTTATACTCGAGAGAGTATCCTAGCTCATTATTTCTAAGGGAAAAATCATTATTAAGCTCGTTAATGCAATCAACTAAGACATTGATAGGGACCTTTTTTCTAAGGTTTTCATTGAAAGTGACATAGTCCGAAGATTGAAAACGTCTAATTTCCTCTTGATCATAGAGGATTGCTTCTATGGGTGGACGACCGGCGTCCACCCTATAGTGCGAAAAGATTTCTTTGGCTTCTCTTATGATAAATCTAAATTCATGATCCAAAAATATAGTAACAGCGCGCTTAATAGAAGAGTGCTCAATATTAGAGAATTCTAAGAAAATTCTCTGTATGCAAGGGTGCATATGCATAAATTGTCTTTCAAGTTCAACCACAAGCATAGCTATAGCATCCGCAAGGCTACTGGTTCTATGAAGAATAGAACATCCCATGGAAGGTAAAGCACCGGCACAAGTAAAGATATCTTGAATAACGCCTTTGCCAATGATGTTACCACTACCGATTCGAAACTTTTTGGTATGCAAGATAGGAGGTTCATCGGCCGGAGCCTCGGGATTTTCTGAATTATCATTGTTGTCCATACCGACGATAATCTCCCCAATTTCAGACATAGCGGTAGAAAAAGTAAGGCGGAAGAAAGCAAAAAAAAGGAAAAGGAGGAGGAGATTGGGAAAGAGAGGGCAAATAAACCGGCAAGGGTGAAGTGGGGGAGAGGAAAATGAGAGGCAAACGGCAAATAATGTAAGGCGAGAGATAGGGATTGTGATGGGTACTTGGTATGTTGACTTCTGCGTAAGCCTCCCCGGCAACGGCGCCGGAAATCCTTCTTGCTACGTCTCGAGCTTGCATTGGTTTTGCCCGAAGAGGAGAGGATGATGCAGCACAGTAGCGTAAGTATTTCCCTCAGTTTTTGAGAACCAAGGTATCAATCCAGTAGGAGGTCACGCGCAAGTCCCTCGTACTTGCACAACACGATAGCAACTCGCAACCAATGCTTAGGGGTTGTCAATCCCTTCACGGTCACTTATGAGAGTGAGATCTGATAGAGATAATATTTTTGGTATTTTTGATAGATAGATGCAAAGTAAAAGTAAAGGCAAAGTAAGAAACAAAGCAAGTAAATAAAGTGATATAGATTGATATGATGAGAATAGACCCGGGGGGCATAGGTTTCACTAGTGGCTTCTCTCAAGAGCATAAGTATTCTACGGTGGGTGAACAAATTATTGTTGAGCAATTGCCAGAATTGAGCATAGTTATGAGTATATCTAGGCAATGATCATGTATATAGGCATCACGTCCGTGACAAGTAAATCGAAACGATTCTGCATCTACTACTATTACTCCACTCATCGACCGCTATCCAGCATGCATCTAGAGTATTAAGTTAAAAACAGAGTAACGCTTTAAGCAAGATGACATGATGTAGAGGGATAAATTCATGAAATATGATAAAAAAACCCATCTTGTTATCCTCGATGGCAACAATACAATACATGCCTTGCAACTCTTTCTGTCACTGAGTAAGGACACCGCAAGATTGAACCCAAAGCCATGCACTTCTCCCATTGCAAGAACTACCAATCTAGTTGGCCAAACCAAACGGATAATTCGAAGAGACTTGCAAAGATAACTCAATCATACACAAAAGAATTCATAGAAGAATCAAATATTTTCCATAGATAATCCTGGATCATAAACCCACAATTCATCGGTCTCAACAAACACACCACAAAAAGAAGATTACATCAAATAGATATCCACAAGAGAGGGGGAGAACATTGTATTGAGATCCAAAAAGAGAGAAGAAGCCATCTAGCTACTAGCTATGGACCCGAAGGTCTGAAGTAAACTACTCACACTTCATCGAAGGGGCTATGGTGTTGATGTAGAAGCCCTCCATGGTGGATGCCCCCTCCGGCAGAGCTCCGGAACAGGCTCCAAGATGGGATCTCGTGGATACAGAAGGTTGCGGCGGTGGAATTAGGTTTTTGGCTCCCCTTCTGATCATACGGGGATACGTAGGTATATATAGGAGGAAGGAGTACGTCGGTGGAGCTCCGAGGGGCCCACGAGGTAGGGGGGCGCGCCCTCCACCCTCGTGATCGCCTCATGGCTTTCTTGACGGAGGGTCCAAGTCTCCTGGGTCTTATCTGATGAGTAAATCACGTTCCCGAAGGTTTCATTCCGTTTGGACTCCGTTTGATATTCTGTTTCTTCAAAATACTGAAAAAGGCAAAAAACAGCAATTCTGGGCTGGGCCTCCGGTTAATAGGTTAGTCTCAAAAATAATATAAAAGTGGAAAATAAAGCCCATTATAGTCCAAAATAGTAGATAAAGTAGCATGGATCAATCAAAAATTATAGTTACGTTGGAGACGTATCAGACGCCATGTGGACTGGGCATCCTAAGTGTAAGGTAGCCATAGTGCGGCAATGCGTTGAAGCGGGCGAAGGCCGTTCTTCTGAGCACTGCGTGGTAGTCGCTTTGGAAGGGTGCGATGATGAAGAGTAGTTCTTCTCTTCTGGAGTTGCCTGGAGAGCCGAATGTTACGTCCAGTATGGCGGAGCCCCTGCTATAGGCTGCGACACCTGGTATCACCCCTTCAAAGGTGGTGTTGCTTTGGCTGATTCTGGATGGGTTTATCCCCATCCTGCGGACAGTGTCCTCGTATATTAAATTGATACTACTGCTGCCGTCCATGAGGACCCGGGTGAGACGGTATCCATCGATTATTGGGTCAAGCACCAAGGCCTCTGATCCTCCGCGCCGAATACTAGTCCGGCCGTACAAGTGATCGAAAGTGATGGGATAAGACATCCAGTGGTTAGGTGTGGGTATGATGGGCTCTATATCGTGTGTGTCTCTATGCGTGCGTTCGTGCCCTCTCATGGATGTATGAGTCGCGTGGATCATGTTTACTATTTTAACCTCTGGCGAGAATTTTTTCTGTCCTGCAGTGTTCGGCTGGCGAGGTACATTCTCGTCCTCACTTGGTGTTTCCCTTCCCTTGTGTTCGGCATTCAATTTGCCAGCCTGCTTGAAGACCTAGCACTCTGTGTGTGTGTGTGGTTTGCAGGCTTGTCAGGGGTGCCATGGATTTGGCACAATCTGTCTAGGACTTTATTCAGTCCGGACGGTCCCTCTTTACTGCCTTTAGATGGCTTGTTTTGTTGATTAGGTCGAAAGCCACTGAATCCGGCATTAACCGTTGTGTTATCCGGGCTCTCTTCCTTGTTTTGGCGTTTATTTTTATTACGCCGTGGCTTCCCATTGCCATCCCTTATTTCGGATGTGCTGGGGTCGCTGGTGCCTTTACGGGCTAGCCAGCTATCTTCTCCCGCGCAAAAGCGGGTCATAAGGCTTGTTAGGGCTGCCATTGTCCTTGGCTTTTCTTGGCCGAGGTGTCTGGCGAGCCACTCGTCACGAATGCTATGTTTGAATGCCGCTAAGGCTTCGGCATCCGGACAATCAACAATTTGATTCTTCTTAGTGAGAAATCTGTTCCAAAGCTTGCGGGCAGACTCTCCGGGCTGTTGGACTATGTAACTTAAATCGTCAGCATCCGGAGGCCAGACATAAGTCCCTTGAAAATTGGCCCTGAAGGAGTCTTCGAGTTCTTCCCAGCTCCCAATTGAATTTTCGGGGAGGCTTTTCAACCAGTGTCTAGTTGGTCCCTTTAGTTTGAGGGGAAGGTATTTGATAGCGTGGAGGTCATCCCCGCGAGCCATATGTATATGTAGGATAAAGTCTCTATCCGCACTTCCACAGGTGCTGTTCCGTCAGATGCCTCTATGTTCACAAGTTTAAAGCCCTGTGGAAATTCGTGGTCCAGTACTTCATCAGTAAAGCACAGGGGGTGAGCAGCCCCTCTGTATCTAGACGTATTGTGGCATGCCGTCGACTGTTGTTGTGCTCAGTGTTTATTCTGAACTGGTATTTGGTTGGTGTAATCGTTGTGGTGACCATAGTCCCTCGCCGGGGTGTGTCGTTTAGATCCGTAGATGGACCTAGCTGCGCCAGCTCTCTTATCCAGGTGCTCACGTAGGTCGTGTGTGGCGTCTGTAGCTGCTTTGTTGTGGTTATGGAGTGGTATGTCTAGTCTCTTGGTCGTGTTACTCTTTGATGGAACGGCCTCGTCGTCGAATTCTGGCAGTAGCTTACGTTTTGGGTACCTCTTTGTATGGCGATCGTCACCATATCTTTCTTCAGTGTCAAGCACTTTGTTCCATCTGCGATTGAGCGTTTCCTGTGTGGCTTTCAGCCGTTGCTTCTGCTTCTCCAGACTTCTCGCTGTGGCCATAAGCTTTCTGTGGAGGTTATCTCGTTCCACGCATTCTTCCGGAATGACGAATGCATCATCATCTGGACTATTTTCTTGTCCTGGGCCGGTTTGATGAACTCGTCCCTCTGGATCATTGTCTTCAGGCGTCTACTCCGAACTGTGTTTGGCGTGACTTGGTTCGTCCTGCTCCATCACTGGTTTCCTATGGTCGTTGTTGCCTTCGGGGTTGGCCGGAGTATCGATCCTTCTGGCGCTCTTGCTGGTATTTTTACTGTTGCTGGATTTGGAACAGCGTCTGCACCGTCGCTTTGGCTTTTGCCCGGGGGTTTTATCTTCCGGATTGTCACCGTCGTCCTCCTTGGGCGTATCCACCATGTATATGTCGTGTGACGAGGCGGAAGTCAGGCGCCCCATAGGTTCTGAATCTTCTCCTGCATCGTCGTCCATACCGTTGATGGCTTCGTCGTCAAAGTCAAGCACGTCGGTTAAATCATCAACCGTGGCTATGAAGTGGGTGGTGGGTGGGCAGCGACTCTCGTCGCCTGCTTCCCGCTCGAGCCGAACATAGTTCAATCGAAAGCCTCCTGACAAAGAGAGAGACTTTAATGAGTTCAGCATGTCGCAAAAGGGTGAGTGCTGAAAGATGTCCGCAGTGGTGAACTCCATTACCGGAGCCCAACCAGGTTCGGCGGGCTCGGGAACGCGCGGACTGGATCCTACAACCAGATATGAATCCGGGGATCCGGAGTCACAGGCACCCTCAGAAGCGAGGCCTATGTTCGGCTCCACCGCCGATGAGGGTACGGCCCGCGGGGCGGGGTCCATCCCTCCGTCCCTAGCCAACGCAGCCTGCTCCGGATTTGAGTCCGGGGCTACCGCAGGGATGATATCCCGAGCGTTGTCCGATAGCAGGTCCAGGCCATGCTTGCCGTGACTGTCCGGTTCTCCTGGCGCGGGCCCGAACCCGTCGGAGATCAAGTCTCCGCGGATATCCGCCGTGTAGTTCAGGTTTCCGAACCTGATTTGGTGGCCAGGGGCATAGCTGTCAATCTGCTCCAGATGGCTGCTTAATTGGCCCATGATCTTGGCCAAACACGAAGATCTATCCGGGGAGGAAAGTCTCACCCTGGACCGTGTCGCTGACGATAATTGAAGGAGCCATCGAGCCTTGCGGTGACGTCACAGAGGAACTCTCAATGAAAGCACCAATGTCGGTGTCAAAACCGGCGGATCTCTGGTAGGGGGTCCCGATCTGTGCGTAAAGGCTGATGGTAACAGGAAGCTAGGGACACAGATGTTTACCCAGGTTCGGGCCCTCTCGATGGAGGTAAAACCCTACTTCCTGCTTGATTAATATTGATGATATGGGTAGTACAAGAGTAGATCTACCACGAGATCGTAGAGGCTAAACCCTAGAAGCTAGCCTATGATGGTATGATTGTAATTGTGATCGGCCTTCTAAGGACCAACCTCTCCAGTTTATATAGACACCGGAGAGGGCTAGGGTTTACATGGAGTCGGTTACAAGAAAGGAAACACAATATCCGGATCGCCAAGCTTTCCTTCCATGCAAAGGAGAGTCCCATCTGGACACGGGCCGAAGTCTTGAGTCTTATATCTTCACGCTTCAATAGTCCGGATGTTGTACACAGTCCGGCTGTCCGGATACCCCCTAATCCAGGACTCCCTCAGCTGTCCCGACCGTCGACGAGACCCCAGCGAAGAACATGCGTGCTGCCCAGGCAGCCGCACTTGGCCTGGACTAGCTCACGGGTGAGGAGCTGAAGAAGCGCATCAGGCGGATGCGCGAACTCCTCAACGCGGCCAACACCAAGTAGGACCACCTCAACCAGCTCGCCAAGCCGGCGGGATCCGGCTCCGCCCGTCTTGGCGGACCCGGCGAACTTCTACATACAGCTTCCTCGCCACCCGGCGAGGTGCACTCCGGCCGAGCCCGGACTTGGCGCGATCCGGCCGCCACACCCGCCGGCGGATTGGGCGACGAGCCCGTCCCAGAGATCTAGCACGGACCCGGCCAACATGGCCAGCATCCGGCTCCAACCGACCTGGCCCCCCGTGGCTGGCCGCAAGCCGACTCGGCCCGCGCACCATTGACGACGCTGATGCTAGCAACTGCGTCGATCAGCTCACTCGCTCCCTAGAGGTGGAGGAGAGCGGCGCCATCGGGCTGGCGTGCTTCGGCCCACGCATCTGGGAGGAGCCCTTGCCCAAAGTGTTCATGCTCCCCCGTGACACCCCCAAGTACAACGGGACCGTGAAGCCAGAAGACTGGCTCACCGACTACACCACGGCCATTGGCATCACCGGTGCCAATCGTCGTCTCGCCATGCGCTATGCACCGCTCATGCTCCAAGGATCGGCCCGCACAGGGTTGAACAGCCTGCCGATGGACAACATCAACACGTGGGTCGATTTCGAGGAGGCCTTCGTCCGCAACTTCACGGGGACCTACAAGCGACCCGGCCGCCCTAGCCAGCTCGCCATGTGCGTGCAAGGGCCTACAAAGACCAGTCGCGAGTACCTCGCGCGCTGGACTGAGCTTCAGAATAGCTGCAAGGGCGTTCATGAAGTCCAGGCGATCCAGTACTTCGTCAGCGGGTGCCGAGACGGCGCCCTCCTCAAGCACAAGCTCTTACGCACCGAGTCGGCCACCATGGACGCGCTCATGGTGACGGCGGACAAATACGCCAACAACGACTCCGCCATGAAGATCCGGGTGGCGCCGAATGAAGCAGGCAAGGAGAAGCCGGTACCCCCTCTGAAGCCGGCCGGCGAAAGTACCCGGCAGCAGCACCACCAGAACAACAAGCGCAAGGCTGACCAGCCGACGCAGCGCCACGACAACCGGCTCGTCGCGGCCATCGAGCCCGCGGCGGACCCGACAGCAAATCGCCGGCAGACCGACAAGACGGCATGGCAACCCGCCATGAGTTTCAAAGTGATGCTCGACGCCCCCTGCAAGCACCACAGTGGCGCAAGACCCTCCACGCACACGCTTCGGCAGTGCGCCATCACCAAGCGCATCATGAGGGGCGACGTCCCGCCTCCTCCGACTCCGACTCCAGGCGCGGGGCCGAGTCCGGGTGGTTACGCCCTCGTCCTCAACCCCACCATCATCGTGCGGCGCACATGCATGTTCTCCCGAGTCCTCATCGACGGCGGCAGCAGCATCAACATCCTCTACCGCGACATGATGACCAAGCTCAGCCTCAAGGCTAAGGACCTGGAACCAACCCGGACGATCTTCCACGGCATCGTGCCCGGCCTCTCCTGCTCTCCCATTGGCCGGGTCCGGCTCAATGTCTTGTTCGGTGACAGCTGCCACTTCCGACGTGAACCAATCTAGTTCGAGGTGTTGGACCTGTCCAGCGTGTACCACGCACTGCTGGGCCGGCCCGCGCTCGCCAAGTTCATGGCGGTTCCCCATTATGCGTATATGAAGATGAAGATGCCGGGTCCCAAGGGCCTCGTCACCATCACCGGCGATTATCACAAGTCCCTACAGTGCGCCCGAGACGGCGCCAAGTTGGCCGAGTCACTGGTCATTGCCGAGGAGTGGTGCCAGCTCGACCGGATCGTCGCTCTGGCAGGCGAGGCCTCCGCTGCGTCGATCCCGACCCCCGACCCGGCCGATGAGGCCGCCTTCAAGCCCTCCAAGGAGACCGAGAAAGTGAAGCTGAACCCGGAAGACCCCAGCTGCAGCAAGTACGTTGTCGTAGGCGCCTCTCGACAGCAAATAGGAAGGCGAGCTCGTTGACTTCCTCCGTGAGAATCGGGATATCTTCGCATGGACCCCCAAGGACATGCCGGGTATCCCGAGGAAGTATGCCGAGCACAAACTTCACGTCCGCAAGGACGCCAAGCCTGTCCATCAACCCCTACGACGATTTTCCGAAGAGAAGAGAAGAACCATTGGTGAAGAGGTCGCCAAGCTTTTGGCGGCCGGCTTCATAATGGAAGTGTTTCAACCCGAGTGGCTAGCCAATCCAGTCCTCGTCCTGAAGAAGAACAAGACCTGGCGCATGTGTATCGATTACACCAGCCTCAACAAGGCATGTCCCAAGGATCCGTTCGCTCTCCCGCGGATCGACCAAGTCATCGACTCGACCGCCGGGTGCGAGCTCCTGTCCTTCCTGGACGCTTACTCCGGCTACCACCAGATCAAGCTGGACCCGGTCGATGCCCTGAAGACGTCCTTCATCACGCCCTTTGGGCGTATTGCTACATCACTATGTCGTTCGGCTTGAAGAACGTCGGTGCCACCTTCCAACGCTGCATGCAGAAATGCCTGCTGCCGCAACACGGCCGCAATATCCACGTGTACATGGACGACATCGTGGTGAAGACCAAGCGGCACCTCACGCTCCTCGACGATTTGAAGGAAACATTCGCCAACCTCCGCGAATCCAAGGTCAAGCTTAACCCGGAAAAATGCGTCTTCGGCGTCCCGGCTGGAAAGCTACTCGGTTTCCTCGTCTCGGAATGCGGCATTGAGGCGAACCCGGAGAAGATCATAGCCATTGAGCGCATGCGCAAGCCGGCTCAGCTAGCGATGTTCAGAAGTTCACCGGATGCTTGGTCTCGGTTAGCCGGTTTCTAAGCCGGCTGGGCGAGAGGGCGCTACCCCTGTACCAGCTGATGAAGAAGACGAGCCCATTCGAATGGAACGACAAGGCAGATGAGGCCTTCCAAGACCTCAAGCGCATGCTCTCCACCGCACCAGTCCTGGCCGCGCCGACCGACAAGGAGCCGCTGTTGCTCTACATAGCCGCGACCTCGCGGGCGGTCAGCACGGTGCTGGTGGTCGAGCGACCAGAGAAGGGCAAGATCCAAGCCATCCAGCGCCCAGTCTACTACCTGAGCAATGTGCTCTCCATCTCCAAGAAGAACTACCCGCACTACCAGAAGATGTGTTATGGCATGTACTTCACCGCCAAGAAGCTGAAGCAGTATTTCCAAGAGCATGTCGTCACCGTGGTCAGCACGGCGCCTATCGAAGAAATCATTGGGTACCGGGATGCCTCTGGCTGGGTCGCCAAGTGGGCGATCCAGCTAGCCGGCCACACCATCCTCTATGAGCCCTGCACCACAATCAAATTTCAAGCCCTGCCCGACATTCTCGTTGACTGGACCGAGACCCAGTACTTGCCACCGCCCCCCCCCAACTCGACGCATTGGCGCATGCACTTCGACGGGTCCAAGATGCGACTCGGCCTGGGGGCCAGCATCGTACTATCGTCCCCGAAGGGCGACCGGCTCCGCTACGTGCTCCAGATCCACTTCGCCGCCTCCAACAACGTCGCCGAGTACGAAGCCCTTGTGCACGGCCTCCGGCTTGCCAAGGAACTCGGCATCCGGTGCATCCTGTGCTACGGCGACTCAGACCTGGTAGTGCAGCAGTGCTCCGGCGAATGGGACGCCCACAACTCCAACATGTCAAGCTACCGCTTCCTCGTCCAGAAGCTGTCTGGATCCTTCGTGGGCTGCGAGTTCCTCCACGTCCCGCGTGCGGAGAACGAAGCAGCCGACACGCTCGCCAAGATTGCCTCATCCCGACAAGCCATCCCATCCGGCGTCTCCCTCGAGCACCTGCGCAAGCCGTCCGTCAAGCCATCACTGGACTCCGAGTCCATCCATGTTCCAGATGACCCGGCCGCACCTCAAGCCAGCCCCAGGGCTGCTGAACCCGGCCCGGGGGCTGCTCAGCTCGGCCCGGCCACCATCACCCTGGACCCGGCCGTCGCCATCCCCGACCCGGGGGATGCCCAACCAGGCTCGGGGGCTGCCGACTCGGAACCCACCCTGGTGGCCGTCTTCGCCGTGGTTACGGCTCTATCTTGGGCCCTCCCAATATTATAATTCTTAGAGAACGGGGTTCTCCCCATGGACAAGACCGAAGCTCGGCAAGTGCAGCGTTGGGCGTCTGCCTACAGCATCATCAACAACGAGCTCGTCAAGCGCAGCTCCACCGGCGTGTTCCAGCGCTGCGTCGAGCAGGAGCAAGGCATCGACATCCTCCTCGACATTCACCAGGGCGAGTGCGGGCACCACGCTGCATCGCGATCCCTGGTGGCCAAGGCGTTCTGCCACGGTTTCTACTGGCCCACGGCCCTCCAAGATGCTAAGTCGCTTGTCCTCAAGTGTGAGGGATGCCAGCGCTTCAGCAAACGCAGCCACCAGCCGGCGTCAGCACTCCGCACCATACCGATCGCCTGGCCCTTCGCGGTTTGGGGACTCGACATGGTGGGACCTTTCAAAACCACTCGAGGCGGCATGATGCACCTGCTGGTGGTAGTGGACAAATTCACCAAGTGGATCGAGGCAAGACCAATCAAGAAACTAGATGGGCCAACAGCCGTTCGGTTCATCAAGGACATAGTGGTGCGCTACGGCATGCCGAACAGCATCATCACCAACAATGACACCAACTTCGCCAAGGGCGCGCTCAAGCAATACTGCTCTATCTCTTGCATCCGCCTCGACCTAGACTCCGTTGCACATCCGCAGTCCAACGGGCAGGTCGAGCGGGCCAACGGACTCATCCTGTTCGGTGTCAAGCCACGACTCATCGAGCCACTCATCCGCTCACCCGGCAGCTGTCTTGACGAGTTGCCGGCCATTCTCTGGAGTCTCCGCACCACGCCGAATCGGTCGACCGGGTTCACCCCGTTCTTCCTCGTCTACGGAGCCTAAGCCGTCATCCCGACCGACGTCGAGTTCGACTCGCCGCGTGTCATGATGTACACCGAAGCGGAAGCCAGAGAAACCCGAGAAGATGGCGTCGACCTGCTTGAAGAAGCACGCCTTCTGGCGCTCAGTCGTTCGGCCATCTACCAGCAAGGCCTAAGGCAATACCATAGCAAGAAGATCAAGCCCCTCGCGTTCCGCGAGGGCGACCTCGTCCTCCAACTCGTCCAAGAGCAAGCAGGCCAGCACGAGCTGTCCCCTCCATGGGAGGGCCCATTCATCGTGAGCAGGGCCTTGCGCGACCGCAACGCCTACTACCTCATCGATGCACACAAGTCAAGGAAGTGCAAGAAGGACACCTCTGGTGAAGAACGACCCGGCCGTGGAACGCGGAACTCCTCCGCCCGTTTTACAGTTAGCCACACGAGTGTATGTATCGTCGCCTTTTGTAAACGCATGAAACTATGGGGTCTCCGAACGAGACCCGGGGGCTGCCTTTTGTCGACCAATTTATTGTGTCCCTATTTTCCTACATCACTATGCCACTGAACCCGGCCACCGGTCCGACTCGCTCGACCCGGGGGCTCGGGGGTTGGCCAGCTCGGTCGCCACCCCGCCGCCTTACTTGGTGATTCCTAATACAGTTAGGATGTCGTGGTCCCCTACTTCGCCCTAAAGCCACAGATCCAGCTTTGGCTGTCGGCTGGCAAGCACAACGGGCCAGATCTCCTTTACGCTTCATACACTAAGTCAAAGGCTGCCGGGTCGATCAACCCGGCCCGCCACTCATCAAACAAACAACCGCATAGCTGGCTGCTCCCAACCGGATTCGCCGGATTGCCGCCAACCGGCCTAGTGGGTGTTTCGCTCGCGCTCAACGTTTCAAAGGGCCCAAGTCTTGCGCTCTCCTCTCGAGGAATCGAACTCCTTGTCACCGACCGGAGCCTCGTCCGTCTGACTCGCGTGGGGAGGGGGAGGTTAGAGAAAGGAAAAGTGCATGAAATCGGTCCAAAAAAGGGAAGGCAAGAGCAAAAACACTCACGAAATTTTCACACGAATATTTAAGAAAAGGCCCACGGCCCGAGTTCATTACACCCTAAAAATCCCCAGTGAGTGGGTGGACCTGCTACTTAACAAATTTTACATAGAATGTCTCAGGCATCTCCAGCGCCGCGTCGCGACGTCGACGGCTCTCCCCTGGCGGCCTCCGGTTCCAACGAGGCGTCGTTGTCCTCCTCGGCATCCCCATCACGGTAGACGCCCGTCTCCTCCGAGCTTCCCTCCGAATTGTGGAGAAGCAAGCCGTGGTCATCGCTGTCCATGACCCTGTCGTCTTCCGTCCGCTCCGGATGGAACTCGTCGTGGAAGGCGAACTTGGCGATGTAGCTGGCCCGTGAGGCGATCCGGCCTGCTTGCTCCTGCAAGAGCTGCTCCAAGCCGGACCGCTGGCCCATCAGTGCATCCAGCTGCAGGTTCGGATGCCAAGACAGCGTGAACCGGAGCGCCATCTCGGCACCGGCATAAGCGGCGAGACGTGCCACTCGCGGAGCCGGTCCGGCCCCATCTCCAACCAACGTGCCAGCCGCGTGAAGCTACTCAGCTCGACGGAGTCCGGCCAGAGGGCCATCGTCATCGCGGTGCCGGCCTGGGACAGCCGGCCCATCCGCATTCCCAAGACCCGCATGCGGGACTCAACGGTGGCGATGATCTCCGGGAAGGTCCACGGCACCCGCGGATCCGTCCCGGACCCACCGACTCCGATCGGGTCACGCTGATAGCGGACGGCTTCCTCTGCCAGCCGCTGCATCTCCGGGAAGGCCCCTACCACAAAAGGAGAAGCATATCAGAAGAAGAAGAACAAGGAAGAAAGGCCGGATCCCGACCCGGCAAAATGCAAGAAAAATCACTTACTGGAGAAAGACTCTTCCAGGTGCAGCACTTCGAGCAACGTACCACGCCGCTCCCGTTCAATGGCGCGGTCGCGCTCCTGGAGCGCCTTCTCCAGATCGGCCGCCTTGGCAAGGGACGCCTTCAGCTCGGCGTCCTTGTCGTCGGCCGCCTTCTCGGCCGCCTCGCGGCGACGGGCCTCGTCCTGACGGGCCCTCTCAGTCGTGGTGACCTGCCCCCGCAGGCGATCCACCTCGGCCTGGAGCCGGCCCTTGTCGTCGGCCAGCTAGCCACGCTGCTGGTCCGCCTCCACCAGGGCCTGCTGCGCCTCCACCACATTGGCAGCTTCCGCCTTCAGAAGCTCCACCTCGGCCTCGAGGCGGCTCTTGTGACCCGCCAGCTGCTCATGCAGCTGGTTGGCCTCGTCGAGAGACCGCCGGGCCGCGGCCGCCTCTACCCTTGCGTGTGCCGCCTCGATGCCAAGACGGCCGGTGTCGGCAACAAGCCGGTCATAGTGATGACTGGCCCAGAGTAGACGAGTCCGCCAGGACAGCACCTCGGCTGCGAAAAATAAGAGTTCAGCAAATGAGAAAGCAAGACTTAAGATTTGGCCCAACTGTTACATAGTTGGCCCGAATCTCGGGGTCTACACCCAGTGGGTGCGCTAGCGCGCCCCCACTAGAAAATAGCGCAAGGATACCTGCGGCGATGCGAAGCTTCTCCTCCTTGGCGGCGAGCTACTCCTTGAGCTCCCGGTCCTTGCCAAGGAGATGGTTGAAGGCGGCGACCCGGAAGGCATCGAGATGCTGAAGAAGGCGGAGGTCAGAACAAGGCCAACGCTCTAAAGATTCGACCCAACTACTACGTAGTTGGCCCGAACCTCGGGGGCTACACCTAGTGGGTGCGCTGGCGCGCCCCCACAAAGAAGAAATTGCAAGAAGGAAAAGGCTTACCAGAACGACGCGCTTCAGGTCGCGCGTCCGCTCCTCCTCGGCCTGGGCGAAGGCCTCGAGCCGGTCTGTCCGGCCACACAGGCGGCGGCTGACGGCGTCCAGCACCACCTCCTCCTGGGTCTGAGGCCTGAAGACCACGGCGCCCTCGCTCAAGGCCCGGCTGCTGCGCGCGCGCGGCCAGCGCCCTCCTGCCGGGCACCAAGGCGTGCTTCCCGCTGGTCGCTCCCAACGCGGCCAGCACCTCCTCCGACGCCCCTCCGGCGCCGTCGGCGACCAGACGCGGGGGGCCTGCGTCGCCGCCTCCAGTCCGCACGCCGGGATGGCCTGCTGCGCCACCACCGGCCCGGCTGCCGAGGTGGCCTCCGGCACCGCCGCCCACAGTGCCTCTTCCAAGACGGTGCCGCCTCCACCACCATCAGCCCCCGATCGCTCGACTAGGTCGACCCGCGGCGGGGTATCATCCTCCACCTCCACGACCTCCCGGTTGAGGACCACCACCACAGCCTGGCCTTCACGGCCACGCTCCCTCACCGACGACGGCTCAAAGACCGTCGCCGCCACCACCGTGCCCTCCGGCATCTCGCGCCAGGCCGGCTCCGCGCCAGCTCGCGCCCATGCCGCCGCTGCATCGGTCCAAGCCCGGACCGACGCCGCCTCCAGCTCCGCCTCGGCCATGTTCTTGTCCCGCCAGGCCAAGCCTTCGGCGTCGTTCGGGTCCAGGCCGAGGTCCGAGTCGGCCCGTCCCTCTGCCTCGGTCTGGTCGGCAGGGTCGGACCGGCTCCTGCGGAACGCGGTCCCTTCGGCGGCCGCCATCGCCCTCGCCAGCGCGATTGGCGACCTGAAGAAGAAGACAGAATAAGCAAAAGAAACAAGGCCAGTTCAACAACCTGGATGCATGCGGAAGATAAAGCTTACCCCGACAAGACCGGGACCGGGGTTGGCCTCCCATGCCCAGCGCCGCGCTTCCTCTTGGCCGGCCTCCTGGCTCCGCCCCATGCGAAGACCCGGCTCCGCCCGCGTCGCCGCCTACCCCGCCCAACGCCGCTGCACCAACGACTAGCGTCAGCATCGCCCGTACCATGCCATGGTCAGCAATTCAAGACACATGAAGAAAAACACAAGACTTACCCGCGCGACGCCCAGCGCCAGCATCGGCCTCGGCCTCTTCCTCCCTGGCGTGGGCCGCGGGCTCCTCTGGCACCACCGGCGCCACCTCTGATGGAGCCCGGGCGTAAGGATGCCGAATCGCGTTCAAAAGCACCTCCCGCATCGCGCCAGGATGGATGAGAAGGTGTGCAACAGCAAAGTAAGGTGACCAGACACTCACCTACGGCGCCGGGTTTGACTCGCTATGCGGCGCCCTGCTGAACCGCCAGTCCTCTCCAAGGTTGGCATTGGAGATGTCGTTCACGCCGCGCGCGATCTGCTCCGCAGATAGCCGCGTCGACCCCATGCGGTTGGGGTCCTGAAGGCCGACCATTTCTCCGATGAGGAAGGAGCGCCTCTTCTGCGGGAGGACCCGGCGCATGATGAACGCGGCTAGGAGGTCGGTGCCGGTGAGCCCCTCCTGCGTCCTCATCACCGTTACCCGCTCGCAGAGATTGACAATATCCTGCGACATGTGCCTGGGCAAGTAGCCCCAGTTCGTCTTCGCCCATGGCGGCGCGATGGCGAAGGCCGGAAGATTGATGCGATCCGCACCCAGGTTGCGGACGTAGATGTAACGCCCCGGATTCGTTGCGCCAGGTGTCTGCCAGTCATTCACCGTCGTTGCCATGTCATTTGCTTGCGTGTTGCATTTTGCCATGTCATCTTCTGCATTTCATATCATGTCATCATGTGTATTTCATTTTGCATACGTGTTCGTCTCATGCATCCGAGCATTTTCCCCGTTGTCCATTTTGCAATCCGGCACTCCTATGTCCCCCGGCGTCCCCCTTTTGTCTCTCGTTGTGAGCGGGTATTAAATGTTCTCGCAATGGACCGAGTCTTGCCAAGCGGCCTTGGTATAGCACCGGTAGACCGCCTGTCAAGTTTCGTGCCATTTCGAGGTCGTTTGATACTCCAACGGTTAATCGGGTAACCGTAAAGCCCTCTTTTGTTGCAGCCCAACACCCCTTCCAAAGTGGCCCAAAACCCACCAAACTCCCCTCTATGCTCTCGGTCGTTCGATCACGATCGCGTGGCCGAAAACCGCTCCTCATTTGGACTCTCCTAGCTCCCTCTACCTATAAAACTAGCCCCTCCCCCGAAATTCGTCCAAGTCCCCATATTATTGCATTATCATGCCATGTTCATCGCATTGTATCTCTGCATCAGTAGCTCTGTTTTGTGTGTGTTATATGTCAAATTGTTCGCCTCGACGAGTACTTCATTTCATTCCATTGCATCATTTTCATTTGAGCTCATCTTGATGCCCGAAATGCTGTTGGAAGAGTGCATGTTGATGTTAATCTGCTGAAATTGTTATAACTTGCTCATTTGTCATTTTTGCCATGATTGATGTGTGCATCCTATGAGGTTTATGTCTACATTGGTTTTGATCTATGCCATGCCATCTTTCCAGGGGTGTATGCCATGTATTTTTGTGATCAATGTGGTGACTAGCACAAGCATGCAAACTAGGCTTCGTGATATTGCTGATTTTAGACCCTGTTCTGCTGTTATTTTGATGCCATGTAAACTTGATGCTACAGAGAGATCCATGCATATTTTGAGATACTTCAGTAAGGGTGTTTTGAACATATGGTTATTGTCTATCCACTCATGCCCTTTTTTGCAATTATGGCGTAGCCTAGCATGTCATTTGAGTGCTCTACTTTTGCTTCAAAATGTTTCTTGACAGATTGTTTACGTGTTATTCAATTTGGCCAAGCTTGCTATAGTTGATCCTTGCATGCTATGGACTTGTTCTTGACTTGGTTTGTTTCACAAACATGTCTTCTTGATGATGATATGCTTATATTGTCATGCAATGACTTGTGGTGAGTGAATCAAGCTTGTTAAGTAGTGTACTTGCTGTTGCTGTTTTGCTAGACTGAATCTGTTATTTCGTGATGCTATATAAACATGTTGCTACTAATCATTCTATGCATAATCTGGAGATGTTCTATAAACATGTTTTGATCTACATGTTATTCCCTATCCATCCATGCCGCTGGTAGCATTTATAACTTGCTGTAGGTTGTTCATATCTTGCTCCAAAGTTGCTAAACGATGTTGCTATCAGCCTGTTAACATTAAGTTCACTAGTTCCCACGTGTTTTGCTAGTGTTCCATGCATCCTATGACCTTGCTCTTGCCATGCTTAGCTTCACAAACATGCCTTCTTACTGTTGGTTGCCTTGCCATGCCATGTATTGCTCTGTGGTGAGTGGTTCAAGCTAACGAACATGCCTATTTTTGTTGTTCCTGCCATGTATGAATCTGTAATATAACTTGCCATGTTTACATGGGTGCCATCATATTTTCTGATCCTTTTTGGCTCATGGTCAGTAAGGGACTGTTGTTCTATGCAATTAGTAGATTCAAGCCATGCCTTTTTTTGCCATGATATGTTCCTGTAACATGTTGTTTGCTTGCTCTAAACATTGCAACCTGATGTTATTTCTGCCAAGTCTGAAACTGTTATTATTTGCAATCTTACCATGTGTGTTTGAGCATGTTCTAGTTGTTTCTGGAGATAGCCCAGTGTTCATGTTTTGTTTTCATTTACCAGTACTTCATGCCCATGCCTTTTGTTATTATGTTGGGGTGCTGTAGCATGATGTTTTGATGCTTGTAAGATGCCTAGTTGCTGTTATGGACAGATTGTTGTTATATCTTGTATAGTGTGCATGTGTTGAACCGTTGCTCCGTTTTGAGTGTGCTCTATATGAAACTTGCTTGATTTTGCATGTAGCTTCATATTACCATGTTGCATCCTTGTTTTGGTGTGCTTGCTTTATGTTTGTATGCATTTTTCATCAATGCCATGTTTAACTTGTTTTGCTCATATCTTCTAGGCCGTAGCTCCGAATCTAATGAACTTTATATGTAACTTGACTAGAATTTCGTGTAGATCATCTTGGTGCATCTTAACTTGGTATTAACTACTTGAACATAATGTTTTTTCAGTTCTGGACCAATTTCGAAATATGCATATGAGGACTTACCGGAGTTGTTATATGTTGTTCCCGGCCTCATTTAAACTTGCTTTGATGTGTTGTTCTTGTTTGCATCATCTCTTGCCATGAGTAGCTTCATGTAGCCTTCTCATGCATCATGCTTGTTGTGCATCATGCCTTGTTCTTGTGTGGTGTGTTTACCATGTTGTGTGCTTCTTCTCGATAGTTCCCGTTTCGTTGCGATCGTGAGGACTCGTTCGTCTACGTGTGGTTCGTCTTCGTGGCTTCATCTTCTTCATGGACTCGTTCTTCTTCCTTGCGGGATTTCAGGCAAGATGACCGCTACCCTGGATCTCACTACTATCATTGCTATGCTAGTTGCTTCGTTCTGTCGCTATGCTGCGTTACCTATCATTTGCTCTTCAAGCCTCCCAAATTGCCATGAACCTCTAACCTTTGACACCCTTCCTAGCAAACCGTTGTTTGGCTATGTTATCGCTTTGCTCAGCCCCTCTTATAGCGTTGCTAGCTGCAGGTGAAGTTGAAGATTTCTCCATGGTGGACAGGATTTTGGTTGGGATATCACAATATCTCTTATATTATTAATGCATCTATATACTTGGTAAAGGGTGGAAGGCTCGGCCTTATGCATGGTGTTTTGTTCCACTCTTGCCGCCCTAGTTTCCATCATACCGGTGTTATGTTCCCGGATTTTGCGTTCCTAACGAGGTCGGGTGATTTATGGGACCCCCCTGACAGTTCGCTTTGAATAAAACTTGTCCAGCAAGGCCCAACATTGGTTTTACCATTTGCCTCACCACCACCTATATTTCCCTTGGGAGTAATTAACCCAAGGGTCATCTTTATTATAGCCCCCCCGGGCCAATGCTTGTCTAAGTGTTGGTCCAAACTAGAGCACCATGCGGGACCATTCCTTGGCAACTTGGATTAAATCGGTTGCACATGCGCTTAGCTTATCCGGTGTTGCCCTGAGAACGAGATATGTGCAGCTCCTATCGGGATTGTCGGCGCATCGGGCGGCTTTGCTGGTCTTGTTTTACCATTGTCGAAATGCCTTGTAAACCGGGATTCCGAGACTGATCGGGTCTTCCTGGGAGAAGGTCTATTCCTTCGTTGATCGCGAGAGCTTGTCATGGGCTAAGTTGGGACACCCCTGCAGGGTTAAACTTTCGAGAGCCGTGCCCGCGGTTATGTGGCAGATGGGAATTTGTTAATGTCCGGTTGTAGATAACTTGACACTTGATCCAAATTAAAACGCATCAACCGCGTGTGTAGCCGTGATGGTCTCTTTTCGGCGGAGTCCGGGAAGTGAACACGGTTTCTGTGTTATGTTTGACGTAAGTAGGAGTTCTGGATCACCTCTTGATCATTACTAGTTGACGACCGTTCCTTTGTTTCTCTTCTCGCTCTCATTTGCGTATGTTAGCCACCATATCTTGCTTAGCCGCTGCTGCAACCTCACCACTTTACCCCTTCCTTACCCATTAAGCTTTGCTAGTCTTGATACCCATGGTAATGGGATTGCTGAGTCCTCGTGGCTCACAGATTACTACAACAACAGTTGCGGTACAGGTTATGCGATGATCTTGGCGCGAGAGCGATGCTTGCTTGCTTGAGTTCTTCTTCCGCTTCTTCTTGATCGGGGATAGGCTCGGTCGGCAGCTGGGCTAGCGGGTGGATGTTGTTTGAGTTTCTATTTATGATTCATCCGTAGTCGGATGTTGTTCTTGTATGTTGTATTGTTGTATTCATGTGGCATTGTATGCCTTTTGTATGTATCCCCATCTATTATGTAATGTTGATGTAATGATATCCATCTTGCAAAAGCGTTCCAATATGCGGGTCTATCCTTGATGGGACCTTCGAGTTCCTTTTGGATAGGGTCGCATATTGGGCATGACAAGTTGGTATCAGAGCCACGACCGACCCTAGGAGCCCCCTTGATTGATCGTGTAGTTTGGTCGTTGTTGAGTCTAGAAGAAAAACTGTTTTCGGAGTCTAGTTATATCGGAGAGAAGGAATTCGTTTTACTCCTCAGCCCCTTTGTCGCTTTGGTGAGGAATCTTGACGTAGGTGTTTTGAATTATTCCTCTTCCCCTTCAAATTTTCTTTAGGTTCGCGCAGTTGGTTTTTCGATCGTTGTTCCCCAGCTCTTTTATCTGGTGCATTTCTTGTCAAGTTGACTCGAGCCTCTTCATCTTTGAGTTCAATCCTCAGTTGTTTTCTTTCCCACCCGCCCTCCCTATTCTTCTTCTCGGAACCGGAGTCTGTAATCGAGTACCCATCCTACTCGTGCGAAGTCTTTGTTTTCTATCCTCATTGTTTTCAACCGGTGTTTTCTCTTCAAGATATTTGTCGTTTTTCCCCTTCCAGCTGCCTGTGTTTTTTTTCCGCCCTCCCCCCCTTTTCTTCCCGGAGTCTGACTCTCTCTCGACCATCAATTTCATTCGTGCGGAGCCTCTTTAGTCCTTCGTCAATTATTTCAACCGGTGAATTCTCGTCTCGGTGGACATTCTTCATTTTTTTTTCTCCGGTGGATTCAATTCTAGTTTTTTCGGGTTGTTCATATTCTTTTTCCTCGGCGCAAGTGTTTTTCCCTGCTCGTTCGCCTCTCACCAGTTTATCCTTCCGGAGTGCTCAAGACATCTCAGGAGATTCGTCTGTGTTTCAATTATTTCGAGGTTGTCACCTCATTCAAATATTTCAATTGTTCCTGTGCATCATCTTCCTGTTCAACAATCCTTTACAACCGTATTTTTCTCTTCAGTGGGCCATAACCCACAGGTCTTTTCCCAGGATCTTACCTGACTCTTCTAATTCCCCCGGAGTCATTCATAATTCTTTTCAAGTGTGACGTAAGAATGAATTTCATCAGTCACATGCCTTCTCCAAGATCGATTTCAAATTCTTTTCATTGTTGGCTCAACCTCTTCGCTTTTCATTCTCCCAGAGTATCTCAGTAATTTTGGTGGTGTTTTCCGTCGCCATTTGAAGACCGAAGAAGAGTTTTTCCTCTAAATCTTGTCCGTTCCCCGGAGATTCGCGGTGCTAGCTGGATGTTATCCTATCAAATTGTTTTCCAGACGTGCAAATTCTTTTCATCCATCCGGAGCATTTCAGGAGTTGCTTTCTCTCTCGATCATCCGGAGGCCATTTTTTCGGAAGATTTCTTCGTTCTAAGTTTTCAGATTCGTTCTCCAATTATTCTATATCCGTTCCCTTTCATTCGTCTCAATATTATTCCGGTGCTTCGTTCAAGTATTCTTCAATCAGTTCGCAGTCTCTTCGTTCTTTTGCATCTAAATCCCCCTCAAGCATATTTGTCTTCTAATTCTTCCCGGTGATTCAGTCTCTTTCGACAGTCATTTCCAAATTCTAACGGTGGTTCTTTCAGATTTTTTTTCCTTGCTTATCATATTAATTCATTCGTTCTTTTCAATCTTACCGGTGGTTCATGAAGACCTTCTCAAGTTTGCGATATGTCACTTCTCAATCCTTTTTCAAGAAGAATAAGTAGTATGCAAATCCATTGCTTGTCATCAATGTAATTTGATGAAGGATAAGCATACAATAAATCTTATTCTTATTTCATCCAAGTGATTAATCCTTTCCATCAGAGTTTGTTCTTGATGAATAAACTCTAGTTCCAAGTGTTTTCATCTTTTTTTTTCCGGGGTTCAAATTTCCTCGCCCATCTCGTCGGCACCTCCATCTAAATCATCGCAACGCTCATCTATTCTTTCATCCTTCATTTTATCTCGTCATCCTTTTGTTACCGGAGTTCTTCATGGTGATTCTTCATGATTTAATTCATTCTCCTAAGAGTTCATCAAGTATCATTCCATCCTCTCAAGCTCGTGTTCTATTCCTCCCATTTTTAGTCGGAGTGTTGCCTAAATCCTTTCGGTCTTATTCGTTTCTTTTCTCATTCTAACCACTCCGGTTAGAACGAGTGGTTTCATAGTCTATCTTATTCTGTGAGCTTTCGATTCTCGCCATTCTCGTTGTTCCTCTCTTCTTCTCGAGTGCTCTCGATTCTTTGCTTCTTCTCTTGAGTTCTTGTTTCACCTCATCCCTTTTCCCTTCCGTCTCGGTCCTAAGATCTCGGGACGAGATTTCTTGTTAGTGGAGGAGTGTTGTAACGCCCCGGATTCGTTGCGCCAGGTGTCTGCCAGTCATTCGCCGTCGTTGCCATGTCATTTGCTTGCGTGTTGCATTTTGTCATGTCATCTTCTGCATTTCATATCATGTCATCATGTGCCATTCATTTTGCATACGTGTTCGTCTCATGCATCCGAGCATTTTCCCTGTTGTCGGTTTTGCAATCCGGCACTCCTATGTCCCCCGGCGTCCCCCTTTTGTCTCTCGTTGTGAGCGGGTATTAAACGTTCTCGGAATGGACCGAGTCTTGCCAAGCGGCCTTGGTATAGCACCGGTAGACCGCTTGTCAAGTTTCGTGCCATTTGGAGGTCGTTTGATACTCCAACGGTTAACCGGGTAACCGTAAAGCCCTCTTTTGTTGCAGCCCAACACCCCTTCCAAAGTGGCCCAAAACCCACCAAACTCCCCTCCATGCTCTCGGTCGTTCGATCACGATCGCGTGGCCGAAAACCGCTCCTCATTAGGACTCTCCTAGCTCCCTCTACCTATAAAACTAGCCCCTCCCCCGAAATTCTCGGTCTAAACCCTAGCCCGCTCCTCATACCCACCGGACATGTCCGCTCCTCGCGGACATGTCCGCCGCCCAACTAATCCGGAGCCGCCACGTGGCGTCCTCCGCCCGCGCCGCGCCGCCCGCTCAGCCCTCGCGGGGCCCGCCTGGGGCGAAACCGCCCGCCCGGGCCCGCCGCCCGCCGCGCGCCGCGCCTTCACAGCCGCCCGCCCGCCCGCCTCCCGCGCGCCCGCCCGGGCTTCGCCCGCCGCCGCCCGCCGCCTCGCCGTCGCCCGCCGCCTCCCGCCGCGGCAGGCAGCCTGTCGCCCAGCCCCATCTTTTCCGCGCGCCGCCCATTGCCGATCAGCGCCGCCGCCGATCGCAGCTCCTCGCCCGCTCCGGCCGCCCCGGCCGCCCGAGCTCCCTCGCCGCCCTCGCCTCCTCTCCGTCGCCCCCGGCCAGATCCGGCCAAGGGAGGGCCGGATCCGGCCGTCCCTGACCTCCCTGGCCACCTCCCGCGCCTCCCCGGCGTCTTCTCCATCCTCTCCGGCGAAGCTCCGGCCGTGCATCGAAATCCGTGCAGCCCCGAAGGTTGACCCCGAAATTCGTCCAAGTCCCCATATTATTGCATTATCATGCCATGTTCATCGCATTGTATCTCTGCATCCGTAGCTCCGTTTCATGCGTGTAGTATGTCAAATTGTTCGTCTCGATGAGTACTTCATTTCATTCCATTGCATCATTTTCATTTGAGCTCATCTTGATGCCCGAAATGTTGTTGGAAGAGTGCATGTTGATGTTAATCTACTGAGACTGTTATAACTTGCTCATTTGTCATTTTTGCCATGATTGATGTGTGCATCCTATGAGGTTGATGTCTACATGTGTTTTGATCTATGCCATGCCATCTTTCCAGGGGTGTATGTCATGTATTTTTGTGATCAATGTGGTGAGTAGCACAAGCATGCAAACTAGGCTTCGTGATATTGCTGATTTTAGACCCTGTTCTGCTGTTATTTAGATGCCATGTAAAGTTGATGCTACAGAGAGATCCATGCATATTTTGAGATACTTCAGTAAGGGTGCTTTGAACATATGGTTATTGTCTATCCATTCATGCCCTTGTTTGAAATTATGGAGTAGTCTAGCATGTCATTTGAGTGCTCTACTTTTGCTTCAAAATGTTTCCTGGCAGATTGTTTACGTGTTATTCAATTTGGCCAAGCTTGCTATAGTTGATCCTTGCATGCTATGGACTTGTTCTTGACTTGGTTTGTTTCACAAACATGTCTTCTTGATGATGCTATGCTTATCTTTTGTCATGCAATGACTTGTGGTGAGTGAATCAAGCTTGTTAAGTAGTGTACTTGTTGCTGTTTTGCTAGACTGAATCTGTTATTTCGTGATGCTATATAAACATGTTGCTACTAATCATTCTATGCATAATCTGGAGATGTTCTATAAACATGTTTTGATCTACATGTTATGCCCTATCCATCCATGCCCCTGGTAGCATTTATAACCTGCTGTAGGTTGTTCATATCTTGCTCCAAAGTTGCTAAACGATGTTGCTATCAGCCTGTTAACATTAAGTTCACTAGTTCCCATGTGTTTTGCTAGTGTTCCATGCATCCTATGACCTTGCTCTTGCCATGCTTAGCTTCACAAACATTCCTTCTTACTGTTGGTTGCCTTGCCATGCCATGTATTGCTCTGTGGTGAGTGGTTCAAGCTCACGAACATGCCTACTTATTGTTGTTCCTGCCATGTATGAATCTGTAATATAACTTGCCATGTTTACATGGGTGCCATCATATTTTCTGATCCGTTTTGGCTCATGGTCAGTAAGGGACTGTTGTTCTATGCAATTAGTAGATTCATGCCATGCCTTTGTTTGCCATGATATGTTCCTGTAACATGTTGTTTGCTTGCTCTAAACATTGCAACCTTATGTTATTTCTGCCAAGTCTGAAACTGTTATTATTTGCAATCTTACCATGTGTGTTTGAGCATGTTCTAGTTGTTTCTGGAGATAGCTCAGTGTTCATGTTTTGTTGTCCTTTACCAGTAATTCATGCCCATGCCTTTTGTTATTATGTTGGGGTGCTGTAGCATGTTGTTTTGATGCTTGTAAGATGCCTAGTTGCTGTTATGGACAGATTTTAGTTATATCTTGTATAGTGTGCATGTGTTGAACCGTTGCTCAGTTTTGAGTGTGCTCTATATGAAACTTGCTTGATTTTGCATGTAGCTTCATATTACCATGTTGCATCCTTGTTTTGGTGTGCTTGCTTGATGTTTGTATGCATTTTGCATCAATGCCATGTTTAACTTGTTTTGCTCATATCTTCTAGGCCGTAGCTCCGAATCTAATGAACTTTATATGTAACTTGACTAGAATTTCGTGTAGATCATCTTGGTGCATGTTAACTTGCTGTTTAACTACTTGAACATAATGTTTGTTCAGTTCTGGACCAATTTCGAAATATGCATATGAGGACTTACCGGAGTTGTTATATGTTGTTCCCGACCTCATTTAAACTTGTTTTGATGTGTTGTTCTTATTTGCATCATCTCTTGCCATGAGTAGCTTCATGTAGCCTTCTCATGCATCATGCTTGTTGTGCATCATGCCTTGTTCTTGTGTGGTGTGTTTACCATGTTGTGTGCTTCTTCTCGATAGTTCCCGTTTCGTTGCGATCGTGAGGATTCGTTCGTCTACGTGTGGTTCGTCTTCGTGGCTTCATCTTCTTCATGGACTCGTTCTTCTTCCTTGCGGGATTTCAGGCAAGATGACCGCTACCCTGGATCTCACTACTATCATTGCTATGCTAGTTGCTTCGTTCTATCGCTATGCTGTGTTACCTATCATTTGCTCTTCAAGCCTCCCAAATTGCCATGAACCTCTAACCTTTGACACCCTTCCTAGCAAACCGTTGTTTGGCTATGTTACCGCTTTGCTCAGCCCCTCTTATAGCGTTGCTAGCTGCAGGTGAAGTTGAAGATTTCTCCATGGTGGACAGGATTTTGGTTGGGATATCACAATATCTCTTATATTATTAATGCGTCTATATACTTGGTAAAGGGTGGAAGGCTCGGCCTTATGCCTGGTGTTTTGTTCCACTCTTGCCGCCCTAGTTTCCGTCATACCGGTGTTATGTTCCCGGATTTTGCGCTCCTAACGCGGTCGGGTGATTTATGAGACCCCCGACAGTTCGCTTTGAATAAAACTTGTCCAGAAGGCCCAACATTGGTTTTACCATTTGCCTCACCACCACCTATATTTCCCTTGGGAGTAATTAACCCAAGGGTCATCTTTATTATAGGCCCCCCCGGGCCAATGCTTGTCTAAGTGTTGGTCCAAACTAGAACACCGTGCGGGACCATTCCTTGGCAACTTGGATTCGCTTACACTGACGCTTAGCTTATCCGTGTTGCCACGAGAACGAGATATGTGCAGCTCCTATCGGGATTGTCGGCGATCGGGCGGCTTTGCTGGTCTTGTTTTACCATTGTCGAAATGCCTTGTAAACCGGGATTCCGAGACCGATCGGGTCTTCCCGGAGAAGGTCTATTCTTCGTTGATCGCGAGAGCTTGTCATGGGCTAAGTTGGGACACCCCGCAGGTTAAACTTTCGAGAGCCGTGCCCGCGGTTATGTGGCAGATGGGAATTTGTTAATGTCCGGTTGTAGATAACTTGACACTTGATCCAAATTAAAACGCATCAACCGCGTGTGTAGCCGTGATGGTCTCTTTTCGGCGGAGTCCGGGAAGTGAACACGGTTTCTGTGTTATGTTTGACGTAAGTAGGAGTTCTGGATCACCTCTTGATCATTACTAGTTGACGACCGTTCCTTTGTTTCTCTTCTCGCTCTCATTTGCGTATGTTAGCCACCATATCTTGCTTAGCCGCTGCTGCAACCTCACCACTTTACCCCTTCCTTATCCATTAAGCTTTGCTAGTCTTGATACCCATGGTAATGGGATTGCTGAGTCCTCGTGGCTCACAGATTACTACAACAACAGTTGCAGGTACAGGTTATGCGATGATCTTGACGCGAGAGCGATGCTTGCTTGCTTGAGTTCTTCTTCTGCTTCTTCTTCGATCAGGGGATAGGCTCCAGGTCGGCAGCCTGGGCTAGCAGGGTGGATGTTGTTTGAGTTTCTATTTATGATTCATCCGTAGTCGGATGTTGTTCTTGTATGTTGTATTGTTGTATTCATGTGGCATTGTATGCCTTTTGTATGTATCCCCATCTATTATGTAATGTTGATGTAATGATATCCACCTTGCAAAAGCGTTCCAATATGCGGGTCTATCCTTGATGGGACCTTCGAGTTCCTTTTGGATAGGGTCGCATATTGGGCGTGACAGTAGAAGAAGGAGTTCTGCCTTTTCTTGGCAGAATCCTCTAGTGGGATCTTGGGGAAGTCCGCCCGCGACCGCTTCAAGATGACGGCGGCGCCGCAGTCGGTGAACTCCCCGGCCGATAGGCTCTGCTGCTTCAGGGAGAAGAAGCGCGCCCAGAGGTCGATCGTGGGCTCGACCCCCAAGTACCCCTCGCAGAGGGTGACGAAACCGGAGAGCTGGACGATGGTGCCGGCGCCGAGATGATGTGGCTGGAGCCCGAAGAACTCCAGGAACACGCGGAAGAAGGTGCTCACCAGCAGCCCAAACCCGCACTTGAAGTGCGTGAGGAAGACCACGCGCTCCTGCTCCTCAGGCCGAGGCCTCTGCTCACCGCGCGGTAGACGGACACCACGTTCGTCTCCCGCGGCAAGCGCCGCGTCGCCCGGAGTTGGGTGATGTCCTCGGTGGTGACATTCGAACCCATCCAAGAGTTTGACGGCAGTGCCATGATCGGAGGAAGAAGAAAGAAGATGGGTGAAGAAGGAGTTCTGCTCGGAGCAGCGGGCACCGCTGTGCGTCGGTTGTGTAGAGCGGAGCAAGAGCAGGAGGACAGGAGAGAGCGAGCAAGAATGATGTCCGCCGCCCCCTTGCCCCCCTCAATTTATAACCCTTGGTTCGAACGTGGGGGAGTGGGATCGTCTGCATGCGCCCGTTCCACTACCCCGCAATAAGTGCGCACGTACACGCGCAGTACCTGCCCGGGGAAGAGCAACCGGCCCCCGGACGCCACAATAAATCCGCGCGCATGGGCCAAGGGCGCGTGGTGGCGGGCCCAGCCGTCGCCCGATCCGTCCGCAGCGTGTGGCTGTCAGCCCTCCGACTTCCGGGCACCACGTGGCGCCCGCGCGAAGCCCGAGGGATTGCCCCAAGATTCGACGGACTCCTCTATTCCCTCCACTGCCGGGATGCAGCGATCCGGTTTCCGAGAAAACTGGCACATAGTGGGTGTTGCCGGACCCGGCGCTCGCAGAATCCGCCTTGCTTAAGGGGGAAACTGCGAAGGCCCACTCATCCGAAGACGGTGGACCTTCACAGCTTCGGGGACTACTATCGGGAGGATGAACCCCGGGCAGGCAACGGAACCCGAATCCTCTTCAAAAACAATAGGGCTGGCGCCATCCCTCAATCCGGCACGTGCTTCGCCAGGTCGCTCGACCCGGCCGAGCCCCACAACCCGGCCAAACTCTTCGACCCGGCAAGACGCGTCGACTCAGCCTCAACAACTAGCGCAAGGTAGCCAAACCTAGCACAACCAAAGCTTCCTCAGCAAGCCAGTTGCCCCGCAATCCGTCCACGGGTCAGCTCCCGTCCCATCCAGGCCGTACGATAGGACGAGTCTTCAATCAATGATGACCAAGGCAACAGTGCCCCGCCCATGCCTCTAGTCAGCAGGAGCGTGGCAATAGTGCCCCTCACCTACCCGCTGACCAGGGCCGACGTGGCTATAGTGCCCCCGCCCTCACCGCTGACAACAGCAAGCGGCGGCCTGACGGAGAGCCATTGTACATGACTCGACTTGGCCACGCCCTGACGATCGACAAGACGGTGCACAGTCCCCCTAGGCACGCGGGGCCCGCACCTAGGGGAACCCGGCGAACCGCAAGCCCTCAGCAGGACCCAGCCCAGGTCCCCGGACACCGACAATGTGGACCCGCCGACTTGTAACATTACCATTGTACCCCTGGGGGGTTGGTCTATAAAACCCCCCCAGGAACCCGCGCTCATGGGGGCACGCATAGAGATAACAAGAGAAAGGCAAGCAAGCATTGAACTAGCCACCGAAAACAGCGGCACCAGAGAGAAGGAGCAGCCCAAGCCTTGGCCAGCTTCCTTCCTCCCCCATACAGCTCTAGGAGCAACATTGTACTATCGAACATCCAACCACACTCGGCAGGACTAGGGGTATTGTCTCTCCGGAGAGCCCCGAACCTGGGTATGTCCAGCGTCCTACGCCCGCTCATGCCAACCTCGCCTCTGAATTCCACCAGCGCCCTCGAGCCTCCTCCTCTCTTTAGCCATCCCTTGGCATCTGCCGTGTGCCCACCACAACACTAATCAAGCAAGAATTAAGAAGGAAATCCCTTCCCCCTTGCCCGGTCGTGGCCAGAAAGGCCCCCGGTAGGCCCTCTCGCGCCCTCCTTCTAGCAGCCCCATAACAGGTAATCAACATATTCATGCAGTGAAGATGTCCGCTAATGCTCTTGAGGGGGTTCAAGAGACTTTTGTAAATAATTTGTTACTTCGCAAATCTTTCCGAAAACTTGTGTCTCTACCTGGGTAGGATGCGTCCCCCCTTTTTGAGATAGTGTTCCCACTATTCCCTCTATAATTCCATGCAATATTGGGATCAATTTCGATAAAATTACCTTTGGCAACACAATTCAAGAGTTGTCTATGGGACATATCTAGTCCAACATAAAAATTGCAAAGTAAAATCCTGAAATTCACCTCTAAGGTGCAGTTATGATAAGATTCTATCATCCTATACCAAGCATCTTTTAATTTTTCTCCTTGTCTTTTCTTGAAGTGAAGAACTTCAAACTCAGGAGACAAAGGAGCGGACAAAGGACTAGCCATAACAACGAAAATAAAATAACTAACACACGAGCACATAAGAGGCAAGCGAAAGAGAGGGGAACGGAAAAGAGAGGGCGAATAAAACAGCAAGGGTGAAGTGGGGAAGAGGAAAACGAGAGGCAAATGGCAAATAATGTAATGCGAGGGAAATGAGTTTGTGATTGGTACTTGGTATGTCTTGACTTGAGCGAAGACCTCCCCGGCAACGGCGCCAAAAATCCTTCTTGCTACCTCTTGACCACTGCTTTGGTTTTCCCTTGAAGAGGAAAGGGTGATGCAGCAAAGTAGCGTAAGTATTTCCCTCGGTTTTTGAGAACCAAGGTATCAATCCAGTAGGAGGCTCCTCAAAAGTCCCTCGTACCTACACAAACAAACAAGAACCTCGCAACCAACACAATAAAGGGGTTGTCAATCCCTTCACGGAAACTTGCAAAAGTGAGATCTGATAGAGATAATAAGATAAGATAAATATTTTTGGTATTTTTATGATATAGATTGGAAAGTAAAGATTGCAAATAAAAGTAGATGGAAAACTTATATGATAAAAGATAGACCCCGGGGCCATAGGTTTTACTAGTGGCTTCTGTCAAGATAGCATAAATATTACGGTGGGTGAACAAATTACTGTCGAGCAATTGATAGAAAAGTGCATAGTTATGATATTATCTAGGCATGATCGTGTATATAGGCATCACGTCCACAACAAGTAGATCGAAACAATTCTGCATCTACTACTATTACTCCACACATTGATCGACTCCTGCGTGCATCTAGAGTATTAAGTTCATAAGAACAGAGTAACGCATTAAGAAAGATGACATGATGTAGAGGGATAAACTCAAGCAATATGATGTAAACCCCATCTTTTTATCCTCGATGGAAACAATACAATACGTGCATTGCTGCCCCTGATATCACTGGGAAAGGACACCACAAGATTCAACCCAAAGCTAAGCACGTCTCCCATTGCAAGAAAGATCAATCTAGTAGGCCAAACCAAACTGATAATTCGAAGATACTTGCAAAGATAACAAATCATACATAAAAGAATTAAGAGGAGATTCAAATATTGTTCATAGATAATCTTGATCATAAATCCACAATTCATCGGATCTCGACAAACACACCGCAAAAATAGTTACATCGAATAGATCTCCAAGAAGATCAAGGAGAACTTTGTATTGAGATCCAAAGAGAGAGAAGAAGTCATCTAGCTAATAACTATGGACCCGAAGGTTTGTGGTAAACTACTCACACTTCATCGGAGAGGCTATGGTGTTGATGTAGAAGCCCTCCATGATCGATTCCCCCTCCAGCGGAGTGCCTGAAAAGGCCCCAAGATGGGATCTCACGGGTATAGAAGGTTGCGGCGGTGGAAATAGGGTTTCATGGTGCTCCTGGATGTTTTCAGGGTATATGAGTATATATAAGCGAAGGAAATTGGTCAGGGGAGCCATGAGGGGCCCACGAGGGTGGGGGGCGCGCCTACCCCCCTGGGGCGCGCCGGGCACCCTCGTGGCCGCCTCGTTTGTTGCTTGACGTCCACTCCAAGTCTCCTGGTTTGCATTTGTTCCAAAAAGAGCGCTGCCGAAGGTTTCATCCCGTTTGGACTCCGTTTGATATTCCTTTTCTTCGAAACACTAAAATAGGCACACAAAAACAGCAATTCGGGCTAGGCCTCCGGTTAGTAGGTTAGTCCCAAAAATGATATAAAGTGTAAAGTAAAGCCCATAAACATCCAAAACGGGTAATATAATAGCATGGAACAATAAAAAATTATAGATACGTTGGAGACATATCAACCATCTGCCTCCCCCACGCAGGGAGAGGCACGCCTCCCCGCCGCCTGTCGAGCATCCGACTCTCGAAGGCTGGCTGGGCCCCGCGAAGGAGCCGGAGAGAATGACGCCCACCACCGGATAGACCAACTTGCTCGGTCCCTGGCGGTAGAAGAAGAAGATGCAATTGGTCTGCCTTGTTTCGGCCCCCGCATACGTGACGAGCCCTTCCCCAAAGGGTTCTCGCTTCCACGAGACGCTCCCAAGTACAATGGCTCCGTGAATCCAGAGGACTGGTTGGTTGACTACTCCACAGTCGTCAACATAGAAAATGGCAACAAGCGTGTTGCTGTGAAGTATGTTCCGCTCATGCTCCAGGGCACGGCCCGGACATGGCTGAATAGCCTCAAGCCGTACAACGTCAACAGCTGGCTGGATTTCACCGAAGTCTTCATCCGCAACTTCACCAGCACCTACAAGCGGCCGCCCAAGCCTCACCAACTCTCCATGTGCATCCAAGGCCCGACTGAGTCTACCCGCGACTACCTGACGCGTTAGGCTGAGCTGCGCAACTCCTGTGAAGGGGTGCACGGGGTTCAAGCCATAGAGTACTTCACCGCCGAGTGCAGAGAAGGCACCTTACTCAAGCACAAGCTCCTCTGCGACGAGCCGGCCACCCTAGACGAACTGCTGATCATAGTGGACAAGTATGCCACGGCCGACTCCTCCATGAAGTCAGAACTCCGAGTGGATGCGTCCGGGAAGGTGCCCCCTCCGGCTCCCCAAACGCCGGCTGGTGACACCAACCGGCGCCAGCCGAACGAGAACAAGCGCAAGGCCCAGCAGTCGACTTCCAACAGCCGGCAGGTAGCAGCAGTCGAAGATCAGCAGCCGGTTGGACATCCCACACCCAAGCGTCAGCGAAGCGGTAAGGGAGAGCATGGATGGCCCGTGCAAGTTCCACAGCGGCGCAAAGCCATCCAACCACACCACTCAGAAGTGCAACTGGCTCGCTCAGATCGCCAAGGGCGAGGCCCTCCCGCCTCCCCCACCAGCCGGCCCAGCAACTCCGGCCGCTCAGCAGCCGGCAGCTCGACCTATCGGCGCCATCCAAGACGAGTTCCCTGATGAACATGCCGCCTATGTCGTCTTCACAAGTGAAGCCGGGGACAAGCACAACAGACATCAGCAGCACCGAGAGGTGAACGCTGTCAGCTCACAGGTTCCCACCCGCATGCACTGGTTCGAGAGGCCCATCACTTGGAGCCAAGCTGACCACTCGGCTGTGATGCCCTCTCAGGGTTCATACGCCTTGGTGCTAGAAGCAACCTTTGCAACGGAGAGGTGGACTTGCCGTTTCGGTCGAGTTCTGATAGATGGCAGTAGTAGCATCAACATCCTGTACTGCAAGACCATGGAGCGGTTGGGCATCAAGGCCAAGCAGCTTCAGCCAAGCCGGACCGTCTTCCACGGCATAGTTCCCGGCCTTTCCTGCTCTCCAATTGGCAAGATCAAGATTGATGTCCTCTTTGGTGACAGGGACCACTTCCGCCGTGAACCAATATGGTTCGACGTGGTCGACCTAGACAGCCCCTACCATGCGCTCTTGGGCCGCCCTGCGTTGGCCAAGTCCATGATGGTCCCACACTATGCTTACCTTAAGGCCAAGATGCGGGGCACCAAGGGCATCATCACCATTGCCGGCGACTACCAGAAGTCACTAGATTGCACTGCCGCCAACATCCGGCTGGCCAAGTCCCTCGTCATCGCTCAAGAAAAGCGTCTCCTCGACCGGATGGTGTCCATGGCCAGCGAGAAGCCGACGGTGCCGACTGATCCCAAGGACATGGAAGCAGGTGCCTCCTTCCTGCCGGCCAAAGAGACCAAGCGGATCCCCCTGGACCCGACGCACCTGAAGAGGTTTGTTGTCGTAGGCACTGGCCTCGACAGCAAATAGGAAGGCGAGCTCATCGATTTCCTTTGTGAGAATCAAGACATCTTCACATGGTCCCCCAAAGACATGTCGGGTGTCCCGACGGATTTCGCCGAGCACAAACTGCATGTAAGGCCGGATGCCAAGCCGGTGAAGCAACCCCTCCGCCGCCTATCGGAAGATAAGAGAAGGATCGTTGGTGAAGAAATCTCCCAACTTCTGGCAGCCGGCTCCATCATGGAAGTGTTCCACCCGGACTGGCTTGCCAACCCAGTCCTCGTCTTGAAGAAGAAGAACAAGGGGTGGATGTGCATTGAAAATACTAGCCTCAACAAAGCCTGCCCCAAAGATCCGTTTGCTCTGCCTCGGATAGATCAAGTGATTGACTCCATAGCCGGATCGAGTTGCTGTCTTTCCTTGACGCCTACTCCGGCTACCACCAGATCAAGCTGGATCCAGCTGATCGCTTGAAGACCTCCTTCATCACACGATTCAGCGCTTTCTACTACATCACCATGACGTTCGGCTTGAGAAATGTCGGCGCCACATTCTAGTGTTGTATGCAAAAGTGCTTGTTGAAGCAACTCGAACGCAATGCCCACGTCTATGTGGACGACATTGTGGTGAAGACGGAGAAGCATGGTACCCTGATGGAAGACCTCAAGGAGACCTTTGAGAACTTGCACTACTAGGGAAAAGCCTAGCAGCAGCGCGGGTTTTGGGCCTATCAGTAGCGTGGGCAGGAGCGCTACTGATAAGGCCCTACAGCTAATGCTTAGCAATAGCGCGCCTGGACCCACGCTACTGCTAAATTGACTTAGTAGTAGCGCTTCTTCAGAACAGCGCTACTGGTAATTAGTAGTAGTGCTTCTCCTCTCCCGCGCTACTACTATTATTTAGTATTTTATTTCTTTTCTATTTCATGTTATATTCACACACCTTTACACAAGTTTTCATACAACAGGAATTTAGAGATTGTTTTTACATCATAATGAGTTATTACATCATGGGGTGAAAGAACCGTGGACTAGTTTCAAGTGGATGTCCATCCACTTGAAACTAATCCGCGGTTCTTTCACCCAATGATATAATATCATCATCATCGTCATATCATTAACAACTTATCATCATAATACATCATTGTCATATAACACCTCCTCAAGATCATCATTTTCATCATTGACATCACATAACACCTCCTCAAGATCATCATTATCAACTCTAACACATTACCACATAATAAACATATTGTACCTCATAGGACCTATTACATTCGATTAAGACCTACTACATTTTCTAAGGTAAAATAGCAAAAAACAAGATAGCCCTGACTCTCCATTATGGAGAATGGAGATTAGCCTGTCTCCAATTCTTGCCTTTCGCTAAATGTTACTTCCAAGAACCTCCTTGCGAATGTCCATACATTTCTTCCATTCTTTGATGAACATGTGTTCACGGGTTTTAGAAATCCGATATGCACAGTGAGCTCCGTGATTTACCCGGCAAGTATGTTCAGAATCGAGAGGCGACCATGCAGAGACATCGATGATGCACACAATCCATCGGGAGTTTCATTGAAAAACATAATAATAACTTCGTAGTTAGCAATGATGTACTAGTTTTAGAAGTATGCAAAAGATGCACGGATGTCGCAATAGTAAAAAATCTTACCAGGGTATCTCCAGAGAAGTTACCGTGGTTCAACACATGCACTAGTGGCACGTATTCACCATAATTTGGAGGAGTTCGATAATAGTCATTGTAATTCCCAAGAAGAGTACAAAATGCGATCAGATGATTTTTCTCCTTATATGTTAATTCGGTGCCATCGGTGTAGTGGGTTTTATCGATCATCTTCCGCATAGTCTTTGAAGAATCAAAATAAGTTGTCAATGGAAATAAGCTATCAACTATTTTGAAATAAACAATATAAATTAGTTAATAACTATGTTTGAGAAACTCACATAGCGGTACAATCGGAAGCGTATCAACAAGGACCCAAATGTCCATATTGTCTTCCTCGATGTCAGGATCACCAAGATCCATGGTGACAATCATACCCTCATAAAAACCATACATTTTGCAAAGTGCGTCCCAATTTTGGCAACCAAAATGGGTTACGCTCTGAGCATTGCACAGATTTACTTCAAAATCCATATCATGATGGGTCCTTAGGTGTATTTTCTTTGTTTCGAAATTTTCATGGTCTTCAAAACCCATCCTCTCCAAGACATAGCGTCTTGCATGGCATGGGATAAGCTAGTCGAATTGTAAAATATGAAAAATAGACGTTGAAATAGTTGAAGTCATGCTTAATTACGAAAAAACACTTGTCGTTGTTATGCATCGCTTCACAATCGAAGGTCTCCTCGAGCTTAATGTTGAAGCGCCGATCTTCGCCCAGCCGAACGAACTGTCGCACATACCTCGATCGTCGTGGCACCAGCTACACTCCCGGAGACCGCTGTCGTCCGAGTATGACATTTCCTACAATCATAATTCAAAGATTAAACTTGTACATATTCTAGCACAAGTCATGCCATAATTCACGAAAAAATCCGGCATGACCTTTGCTAAAAAAGGACATATCGAGCGCCTGAAATTTGCCGGAACGGAAATTAATCAACACTCCGGCAAAACATAGGCCACTCGGAGATGTAAACTAAACATGAACGACCACTTGGGAAACCACATATCCTATTTGAGCAACAACACAACATATACAAGGATATTTGGCTGGTCTCACATCGATGTCAGAGGGGGTCGGTGACTGGGACGATAGCGGGGATGTCGGAGGGGGTCGGTGATGGGGACGACGGTGGTCACCTGAAACCATATAAGTTATCACTAATACATCCCGAATAATTGCTTAAACTAAAAAATAACAACAAATATGACATGTTCAACTAGTTTTATTAATTCAACTAGTTCTTACTAAATATAAACTTACTATAAATAGAAAAAAACTAGGTCTTTCTAAAAATAAAGTAGTTCAACTAGTTATATTAATTATCTTACTAAAAATACATTAGTTCTATTAATTCAACTAGTTCAACTAGTTTATTAATTTACTTACTAAACTAGTTCAACTACAACTAAAGTAGTTCAACTACCACTACTACTACTAAAAATCTAGTACTAACTAAGCAACATCTAGTACTAGCTATGAACCCTAAATTAACATCTACTACTACTAAATCTAGTACTAACTAGTGGCAGGGGGTGGGGGCGACGGAGAGGTAGCTAGGGGCGGCGAGGTCGAGGGTGGTGGGAGGAGGGCTGCCGGTGGAGGAGGGAGGAAGGGCGGCCGCGGGCGGAGGAAGGAGGGCGGCGGCGGAGGAGGGAGGGGCGGCCGCACGCGGAGGGAGGATGTGCGAGGAGGAGGTAGGAGGGACAGAAGGAGGGGAGTACCTCGGCGGCGGACGGACGAAGGCGGCGGCGGCGATGCACGACGACGGTTACGCGGGCGAGAGTGGGAGTGTGAGTGAGAGGGCCGGTCGTGCGCGTGGGGATAAGGTAGGGATAGTTGTAGCGCGTTTGCCAAAACGCGCTACAGCTAATCTGAATAGCAGTAGCGCTGTTTATTGTAGTGCGCTACTGCTATAACTAGCGGGGGGGCGAGGTCATGGCAACTATAGCAGTAGCGCTGTATGCGGTGGACGCACTACTGTTATTTTCCTGTCAGCAGCGCGTTTTGATAGCACGCGCTGCTGCTAAATAGCAGTACCATGGTATTTTGAAGAGCGCTGCTGGTAAGATTCTGTGTATAGGCTTTTCCCTAGTAGTGTTGTGCCGCTTTCAAATCAAGCTCAACCTGGAGAAGTGTGTCTTCAGTGTACCAGCTGGCCAGCTCCTTGGCTTCCTCGTCTCAGAACGCGACATCGAGTGTAACCCCGTGAAGATCAAGGCCATCGAGCGGATGGAGAAACCCACCAAGCTACATGACGTCCAAAAGTTCACCAGGTGCTTGGCATCGCTCAGCCGCTTCATCAGTCGGCTGGGCGAGAAGGCACTCCCTCTGTACCAGCTCATGAAGAAAACCACTTGCTTCGACTAGAACGACCAGGCGGACGCCGCCTTCCTCCAACTCAAGCACATGATGTTAACGCTGCCTATCCTGGCGGCCCCGGCTGCTAAAGAGCCTATGCTCCTCTACATCGCCGCCATCAACCGAGTCTTCAGCATGGTGACCATCGTCGAGCATCCAGAAGACGGCAAGGTCCAGTCGGTCCAGAGGCCGGTGTACTACCTGAGCGAGGTCTTGTCTGCCTCCAAGCAGAACTACCCCCATTACCAGAAAATGTGCTACAGCGTGTACTTTGCTGCCAAGAAGCTGAAGCAATATTTCCAAGAGCACTCCATCACGATTGTCTGCACCTCCCCCCTTGCCGAGATCATGGGCAACAGAGATGCTTCAGGCCAAGTGGCCAAGTGGGCTATTGAGCTGGCTCCCTACACCATCCTCTACCATCCCCGCACCACCATCAAGTCCCAAGCGCTGGCCGACTTCCTCGTCGACTGGGCCGAGTCCCAGTACCTGCTACCAGCGCCAGATTCTACGCATTGGCAGATGCACTTTGATGGATCAAAGATGTGCACCGGCTTGGGAGCTGGCATCGTCCTCACCTCTCCCGAAGGCGACAAGCTGAAGTACACATTGCAGATCCACTTCGCCGCCTCCAACAACATAGTAGAATATGAGGTGCTCATCTTCGGGCTCCGACTGGCCAAAGAAGTTGGCATCCGCCACATCCTCTGTTACGGCGACTCAGACTTGGTGGTCCAGCAGTCGTCCGGCGACTGGGACGCCAAGGACGCCAACATTGCAAGCTATCGCTTCCTCGTCCAGCAGATGAGCGGGCACTTTGATGGATGCATTCACATACCACGAGGCGACAACGATGCAACAGATGCCCTTGTCCGCATTGGCTCCACCCGGCAAGCCATACCAGCTGGCGTCTCCCTTGAGTGCCTGCACAAGCCGTCTATCAAGCCCTCGCCGGAGTCCGACTCCATCTTCATGCCAGCTGACCCCGAAGCAGTCGATCTACCTCGGGACTTCAGCAGTCGGCCCGGGGACTTCACCAGTCGGCCCGGGGACTTCACCATGCGGCCCGGGGGCTGCAGCACCAGTACCCGGCCTATAAGCTCCAGCAGGTGGCCCGATGGCTGCTACAGTCGGCCCGGGGACTTCATCGCACTACTAGGAAAAGGGCTATAGATAGGATTGATTCTAATGGCGCACCGTGGAGGCAGTGCGCCACTACTATATACTAATGGCGCACCTGTTCCTGATACGCCATTAGAGTGGAAGACACTAATGGCGCACCGTGGACAGGGTGCGCCATTAGTATGAATTTTTTTCCATTTTCCCATACATACTAATGGCGCATGAGGTCTACAATGCGCCATTACTATATATAACTTCTAATGGCGCACTCAGCTTAGGCTGTGCGCCATTATCAGATCCCTCCATCTCGATCTCGATCCTCTCCATCTCGATCTCGATCCTCCATCTCGATCGCACCCGCAAGACCTCCCCGCTAGCTCCACCCATCGCAACCTCCCGCTCCACCGCCGAGCACTGCCCGCCCCACAAGACCAAGACTTTTGAACATATTTTTAATTTTTTTTTACTATTTTTATAAAAAATATTACACTGTTATAATTTAAACAAGTTTGATAAACACAAATAAATATAAAAACAGCATTTAAAATGCATAAAAATATTATCATTATGATTTAAACAAGTTTGAACATATTTAAACACAAATAAATATAAAAACACCATTTAAAATGCATAAAAATATTGGGGATCCTGGGAATCGAACCCAGACCTCCCGTGTGTGTGTGTGCGTCTTGACCACGGGCTAGTGGGTGGGTTCATTGTAGATAGGGTTGGGCTGTAGATATGGCTACTAGGCTAGGTTAAAACAAAATTCTAATGGCGCGCAGTGGTGGTGCGCCATTAGAATAGTTGTACTTATGGCGCACCGGGTTGCAGTGCGCCATTAGAAAGCTTCCTCCTCCACCTATTCCCTCGGCCTCTCTCCTCCCTCGCCAGATCCCCACTCGACCTAACGTATGCCGCCGCCCGCCTTGACCCACGACCGCCTCCCTGACCCTGCGGACTCCACCCCACCCCCCCCCCCGCCCCCCCCCCGCCCCCCCCCACCACCCCCGCCCCATTCCCCGCCCACCCCCCCCCCCCGCCGGACTCCACCCCGCCTCCAAGGCCCCCCCGCCCCCGCGCCCCCACCTGTCGGACTCCACCCCGCCGCCCCGCACCCCGCCCCACCCCCGCCGCCCGACCCTCAACGTCCTTGCCTTCCTCCTCGTCGTCGCGCCGAGCAGCAACCGCAAAGACCAGACGCCCCGACCATCCTCCTCCCTTCCCCCCTCCTCCTCCCTTGCCCTCACTCCGCACTGTGGCCGACGGCCCTTCTCTCTCTCGCAGGCAAGGTCCTGGCGCCTCTACAACACCGACGCCACACCGCCGATCCACGTCACCTCACAACCCGGCCTTTGCAGAGCTCGCCATTGTCTTCCTCTCGGTGAGATGCACCGGTTCCCCTCCCTCCTTTCTATTAACTGAACATTTTCAGGTTTAGGTTCTGTTAACTGAAAAAGTTTAGGTTTTGTGGTAACTGTAGTATTATACTTGCTCTAGAGCATTCCAAGACTTTGGGATGCACCCAGTCATCTAGTATCTTTCTCCAATCTATAGCATGCATCTATGAAATGGGAATGCATTCTAGTTATTGAGACAAGACACTATATATCTCTGGGATATACTACTTCTAATTAAGTACACTAGTGTAAAAGACGCTCTTATATTATGGTCGATGCTTGCCTCAGCTGTATGCATTTGATTTCAGACTATATAGCTTGTATATGCAAAGTGCAAAAGTTTCAGAGCAATGCTGTACTTTTTTATCTGTTAGTTTCTTTGGCATGTTTTTATTCAAGTGAAACCAAACCCCGAGAGCAACACATTTGCTTCTTATTGTACATGAGTATATATATGTATTGTCTTGACACATCCGTCGATGTAATTAGAATGTATAGGTGAGTTAAATAGGTTTGATTTTCGCTTTATGGGGTGGTAGAGGCAGCATCCATGCATTTTGGGTAGCTAGTTGTTGTTTTTGTTGTATTGCAAGAAAGGATATAATGCCCGCTGAATGTGCTTGAGGAAGAAGAGTAAAAAGTGATGGGAATTGCATGCCTAGAAAGTTGTTCACTTATTGTCATCATATTTAAAATCAGCTGTTCTAGGTAAAGTAGGCTCGAGAAAAACCTTCCGAAAAAGCTAAACAAGACAAATATACTGCTATTGGATCCATGATTTAATTGTGTAGCATTCTGTCTGGAGGCTCTAGTGGAGGATGGATTGGGAAATTATGTTATTATTTAAGAAAAGACTGTGTTCACTGATATATTTAGAGATCACCTAACGGCAGCCAGTAGGTTGGCTAGTAAGATATCATCAAATAAATCCTATAGTTATTGTCTCTGTTCATGCTTATCTCTGCACAAATAGTTGTTGCAACGGGCTATTGGAACTTTCGATGCTCAAAACTTGCTTCCATGCTCTGCTTCAGATAGCACACAGACAAGATACTACTCCATATACTACTAATACTACTACTGTATTTCATTTCAAAGTTCAAAATGCTGGTACTAAGATTTTCATTTCCAATGAGTGATGTTTTTCCTAGCAGCAGAAAAATAGTAGTAGCCATGTACTAGGAGTGCATTTTTATTCTAGGGTGATGGATAGATCTAGTGAGTACTGAATTTCAGTTAACTGTTATGGACAATTGTCAATTTTCTGTAATGATGATGGAACATTATAAAGCATTAATTGTACTGCAGTGTATATGAAGTATGATGATCATCTTGCTAGTTTGCTGGGTTTTGTCTCCGACCATTGTGTCGTGATGAATTTGCAGGTACCCCGAGAGGCCCTTGAGTTTGCCCCATATGTCCTATTTTCAGCAAAGGTCATGCTGAAATTTTCCGTGAATTTTAGCATGACTTTGCTAAAAATAGGACATATGGGGTACTTGCGAATAATGCATGTTTTATGATCTGTTGTAAGGGTACTAATTGGTCTCTTCTGCTGCTTATCAGAGATGGCGGGAAGCAGCCACCGCCGATCTGCGACACCGCGGTACGAGTTGGATGCTTCCGAGTTCTTCACTATCATACTTGAGGCTTCAGTTGGATCCATGACGCTGGTATATAAAACGAGAGAGATCTCCCCTTCACCCATCTCATTATGATAGCTGTTGTTTGCTACATCACTCATTTTCCCAAACTGCAGAGGCTGCCTGACAGTTTTATGAACATGCTGATGGGTGAAGATCCGCCAAATAATGTGAAGCTGCGACAGGCCGGCAGCGGGTTTCGCAGGCAGTGGGATGTGCAGTTGGCGATCAAGAAGGGCCACATGTACTTGTCTCGTGGGTGGGAGAACTTCTACCGTGCCTCACGACCTGCAGTGGGGTACTTCCTTGTCTTCAGTACGACGACTCACGCCAACATGCTCATCGTGAAGGTGTACAACAAGACTATGTGTCGCATGCGATCGCCGCCGATGATGATGCCGACGCGTTCGCCTCTTCTTATTCCTCAACATTTGGCTTTGTCTCACATCGATTGTTAACGGTCATTGTTGCATTTTGGACGGTAGGAGCAGCATAATGATCATCAAGCTACAAAGCAAAGCAGCGACTATGGTTGTAGCGAAGCAAAGAAGCGATTCTCGCACCAAAGATAGACAACAAGAAGGATGATCCGGACTGGAGTGCGGGAGAAGAGGAGCAGAGTGAGGATGAGGAGCTGCATCATGACGATGGGCATCAGTGAGGATGACCTAAGCGGTGGTGGTGGCTGACCAAGGGCAAGAGATGGTGGTGGCTGACCATGGGCAGGAGATGGAGGTGGCTGAGGATGACCTAGCGATGGTCGTGCTCAAGGTGGCCTCGCGATGGTGGTGGTGCTGACAATGACCACGCACCGGTGGTGGCGCCGCGATCCCACGCTTGGGCGACATGACCACACCAATTGTGGTAGAAGACTACATCCCACTACCTCCATCGCCTCCACCGCCTCGCCGCCTAGGCGCATCAGGAGATGAAGGAGAAGAAGGAGAAGAACTGCCTACTTTGTCGTGTATGTCGATCTCCTATAGGTTAGCTATCCAAAATGATATATATATACTTAGTTACCTATGTTATCTCTAATATGCTTAGTTTCCTATAGGTTAGCTTCATTTTACCTAAGTTGGCTATAATATACTAACTTAGAGCTTATATGCTTAGTTTCCTATAGGTTAGCTCCAAAATAACTTATGTTAGCACAAAATGATCAAGTTTACATAATAAGCTTATAGTCTTTTCTTAATCTTCTTCTTTTCCAAAATGACATAGGTTAGCTTCATTTTACCTAAGTTGGCTCTAATATACTAACTTAGACCTTATATGCTTAGTTTCCTATAGGTTAGCTCCAAAATAACTTATGTTAGCACAAAATGATCAAGTTTACATAATAAGCTTATAGTCTTCTTCTTATTCTTCTTCTTTTCCAAAACTCTTCTTATTCTTCTTCTAGTGTTCTTCCTCTTCTAGTATTCTTCTAGTCTTCTTCTTTTTCTTCTTCTAACTTCTTGTTTATCATTTTGCAGATTTGATTTAATTGACGGAAGCTTGCGTGGATGGGGTGCTTCTTTTCCATTTGTGTTTTTATTTTGTATCAATGTGAAACTTTTGTGAATTGATGGATAACGGTGTTGGATGAACAATGTGAAACTTTTGTAACGATTTGAACTATGTGTTGGCTATGTACGTATGTATATATGATGAAACTTGTGTGTTGGATATGATTGCTATATGGATGCTTGTTGTATATATATATGTGTTGAATATCTCATATGTGAAATAGTGACCTGAGATTAAGAAGAAAAGAATTAAAAAGATGTTACTAATGGCGACTACAATGTGTCATACTGTAAGTATAGCAGATTATAGTGGCGACCGTGAGCGGACTAATGGCGCACTACCTGCGCGCCATTAGAATACAAGATTCTAATGGCGCACATGTGGTGCGCCATTAGAAAAAAATTCTAATGGCGTGATGCCAGTGGCGCACCAGCCATGCGCCATTAGAAGGCAAAACTGGTGCGCCACTAGCATGCCTTTTCCTAGTAGTGTCGGCACCATCAGGAGCGGCCGACCCCAGCCCGCCGCCTCCCACCCCGGCCACCCTCGTACCAGTCGTTGTATTCATAGTGGTGGCGGCCCCATCTTGGGCGCAGCCCATCCGCAATTATCTGGTCAGCCGCGTGCTACCAGTGACCAAGTGTTAGCCCGACAGATCCAGCGCCGAGCAGGCGCCTTCACCATCGTCAACGGAGAGCTCGCCAGGCGGAGCATGACCAGTGTTTATCAGCACAGTGTGGAGCCGGAGAAAGGCATGGAAATCCCTCGGAGATATCCATCAAGGCGAATGTGGCCACCATGCCGCCTTCAGGTCCCTCGTAGCCAAATCCTTCCACCATGGTTTCTTCTGGCCAGCTGCTTTGGACGATGCCAAAGGGTTGGTCAAGAAGTGCAAAGGATGCCAGAAGTTCAGCACCAAGCAACACCAGCCGGCCTCCGCCCTCAAGACCATCCCCATCACCTGGCCATTTGCCGTGTGGGGTTTGGATATGGTGGGTCCTTTCTGAAAGTGCTAGTATCAACTAGAGGGGGAGTGAATAGGCGATTTTTATGAAAGTCTTCAAAACTTAGAAGTTTCAAAGACAAACAACAGAAACAACCTAATTGATATGCAGTGGAAGATAAACTACCCTAAACAAGCCATAGTCAAGTATGTAATGATGTGAAAGTACAGGACTAATAGCAGTTAGGTAGTAAGGATCAAGATGGAAGATAGTGTGAAGCCAATCGACAATAGTACTCAAGCAATGAAGTCAAACAGATGAAAAGATAGGCAATGACTTCATGAAGACAAACTAAAGTAAAGTTGGGAAGGGATAGAACCAGTTGCTTGTTGAAGACACAGGATTTGTTGGACCAGTTCCAGTTGCTGTGACAACTGTACGTCTGGTTAGGGAGGCTGAGATTTAACTCAGAAGACCGTGTTCCACCTTATTCCCTTGAGCTAAGGACACCCAGTCCTCGCCCAATCACTCTGGTAAGTCTTCAAGGGAGACTTCCAAACCTTCACAGACTTCGTTCACCGGCAATCCACAATGACTCTTGGATGCTCAGAACGCGACGCTAACCGGCTTGAGGATTCACAGTCCTCAAGTGTAATAAGTCTTCAGGTCACACAGACAGAAAGACTTCAGTGATGCCTAACACTCTTTGGCTCTGGGTGTTTGGGCTTTGTCCTCGCAAGGATTTCTCTCTCTCAAATGCTTCGAGGTGGGTTGCTCTCAAACTACAAAAGCCGTGCACAAACTCTGAGCAGCCACCAATTTATGGTGTAGGGGGTGGGCTATTTATAGCCACTAGGCAACCCGACCTGATTTGTCCAAAATGATCCTGGATCACTAAGGAACTGACACGTGTTCCAACAGTGAGATTTCAAACACACGCGACAACTTTACTTGGGCTACAAGCAAAGCTGACTCATCCGGCTCTGGATAAGATTTGCTCTCCTTGTCTTCGCTCGAAGACATAGGATTTGGGTTGAGCATCACTTCAGTCACTCTGACTTAGTTCACTTGGACCCCACTTAACTACGGTGGTTCCTATGACTCAACAAAGAAGAAAATGAAACAACGAAACCACACAGTCTTCGCGCTCCATAGTCTTCACACAATGTCTTCTCATGTCATAGTCTTCAATATGAATATCTTCTCATACCACCATTATCTTCAATGTCTTCATACATTTTTAGGGGTCATCTCCGGTAGGTAAACCGAATCAACGAGGGACACTACCTGCGTTATCCTGCAATTCTCACAAATGCATTAGTCCCTCAACCAACTTTGTCGTTAATACTCCAAAACCAACTAGGGGTGGCACTAGATGCACTTACAATCTCCCCCTTTTTTGTGATTGATGACAAACTGGTTGAAGTTTTCAACGGGGATAAAGTATCTGAAATTGTAAGGATAGGAAATTGTCTTCATAAGTTGCAAGGGCTCCCCCTGAAGATGTGCATATAAGTAATTTGCTTTTGGAATGCAAATGCACATGGCAGGTTGTACTTGAGGAGATCCACTTCAACTTATGAAGATAATTCATCATGCATGAAATGATATAACAAGTAGAATGACATGCATAATGAAAAATGGACGTTTGCAGAATGATCTAAGTGCGGAAGTTATCATCGCACATGCGGAATTTATCATCGCATCATAGTAAAGCAAATAAGTAGCAGACGACCATCAAGTTTAGGTGTTACAACTCAAAGAACCAAATGTTTCAAAACGCAAAAGTTGTAAGCACGCGGCAAAATGTAATGCAACCGCCCATATGAACCCGCTTGAAGACTATCAACTCATACGCTTCTCCCCCTTTTGTCAGTAATGAGCAAAAAGGTTTGAAGACATAGAGCATCTACTCGTCATGAGTAGGGGAAGCAGCTGGGTCGTTGTCGTTGGTTGGCGGTGCAGATGTACTCGGTGCAGTGTCGATGCACGCAGTAGCAGGAGTTGGTGAAGTAGCATCATCTTCATCATCGATCACTCTGGCATTTACCGTTGCCGCGGAAGAAGAATATTCAGAGTCTTCAAGAGATGGAGTTCGACGCAGGGTAGCAGTCCGTGGAGGAGTGGAGTCGAACTGGAATCTTTCATTGAAGCCATCATCTTGAAGATCAGCTTCAGCACTGAGTAGGGTCAAACTCTTCCATGATTGTCGGCAGGTTTCAAGAGCAACAAAGGCATTCTTGGTGGCAAGGTTGCGAATGCGCTTGACATCCACCAAGAGGCTTTGCATCTGTCGCTTGAGCCAGAAATTATGCTTATCCTGTTTCTAATGAAGGGCCACAAGAAGATCTCGGTCATTGAGAGCGCGAGAACGCTTCCGAGGCCTTTGCGCGATGGTGCTTTCAGTAGCTTCAGTGGGTGCTCGGTGAGGCAGACGAGTGTTACCAGCCAGTGGATAGATTCTTGTTGCTGCTTGAACACCTTCAGTAGGCTGAGTGAAGCTTTGGTGCTCAATGTTCTGAAGACAAAGCGGCGTCTTGGCAGGGTCAGAGTATATAGCATCAACTGACATATCAACCTCTGGTAGAAATATTATATGATTGCGAGCAGAGGGCTGATAATTGATGATGAGTGTCGCTGATGAGGCGCATGACCCATGGAGCATAAAACTTCGCACCAAATAGGTCGATCCGAAGCACAAGTTGATCGATGAAGAATTCTCGAGTGTTGAAGCTGATGCCATTGAGAATATAGAAGACCAAAGTCTTCATAGCTCCTTCAAGCTTGGTCACGATGAGTGTCCTTGATCGCCATAGAGTTCGCCGATGATATGATATATGGCGAGGCAGATACTCAAGGTCTTCAACAAAGAAATGTGTGGGATACTCAGCGTCAGATGGCAAAGGCTTCATCATGCTCAACATCTGGCTCATGTTTGGTTCTGGCTTGTGAAAGATGCTCTCCACGGCATTGCGGTGTAGCTGACAGTTAGGCTCATGCAGTTCTCCAGGAGTGGCTAGCCCAGTAAGCTCGATGATATCCATAGCTTTGGCTTCATGATGAACATTTCCAGTCATCCACTCGAGAACCTAAGTCTTGATGTCTCTGTAGTAGCCGCGAATGTGCAGAGTGGCATAGAATTGAAGCAATAGCTCTTCATTCCAATGTTCTTTATCCGTCACAAAATGGAGCAGCACCAAAGATCACGAAAGCAATCAAGTGCTTCTTCCAAGCATGGCAGTCCAGCAATAGCTTCAAAGTCAAGACGCATATGAGGGAAAATGCCCTTGATCATATAACACGCAGGAGTAATAGCTTCTCTCTTGATAGCTCCGAACCGATCCGATGAAATCCTTGGCTTGGAGTAGGGTTCTTGGCGCTGTCAAAAGAAGGTATTGTGGCTCTTGAAGCCATTAGCATTGAAGGACCCGGGAGTTGGCAACACTGAAACCTTGGCAACCGTGGCTTTGGCTTCTGGACCTGAGGCCTATGCTCAACATGATAGTCAAATTGGGGTCCCGAGGCGTATATGGAGGCACCAGAATGGGCCATCGGACAGTGGTAAGCTGACCGTGATTGTATGCTTGCTTAATAGTGTGAGGCCTTGGTGGCGGAACAGGAGCAGGGGTAACATCAGAGGAGTCAGGCTGCACAACTGGTGCTTCAGGAGCAGTTGTCATATTGGCTTCCGGTGCAGCATCCTCATTGGCTTCTGGTGCGGCAACCTCATTGGTTTCAGGTTCTGTGCCCACCCTTGCTTCAGGCACACTAGTTGGTGCAGGCTCCACATTAGCGTCAGCCATGACTACGTCATTGGCTTCATTGGTGTTGGTGGTGGCAGCCTCAACATTGTCAACCTCCTCTTGATGAACAGGAGGGTCGGGCACATGCACGTTCTCATCTGGAACAGCTTATTCTTCAATCGCTGGGGGAGTAGGTACACGAACTTCTTCTTCATTTTCTTTGGCTGATGCAGCCGGAATGTCTTCAGCAGCATGTGCTTCAGACTCGGAGACGTTCACTGTGGGAGCTGGTTCAGAAAATACTTGGCGTGCAACAAGTGAACGTTGCACGTCTCCTTCAGGAACGCTCGACAGAGGGACTTCAGGCCTTTGTCCTCTGCGAAGCCTACGAAGAGCTGGCTTCACCTTTGGAGATGGAGTTGGCTGGGCCTGAAAGTCTTCATCCTCTTCTTGCACTGGGGGTGTAGCTTGTTGTTGGTGGGGAGTACTGGGGGAGTCTTGTTGTTGTTGTGGGTGATCAGCCCACGATGCATCCTGAGCAATTGGCGTCAAAGGACGACCAATGCTGATGAGTTCGCTGTTCATTCGAACAGGCGATGATACCACTTCATGCTCGATCTGAGGAAGAACTTCATCATCAGCTACATTGTCATCATGACCAATGTCTTCAGCAGCGGTGTGTTCAGCTGCTGGAATATCTTCAGCTGCATGAGCCTCTGTGGGAGCAGGCTCATGGACTACCATCCTTCGTTCTTGATGTACTGATATAGGGCGGACCACGGAAATGGGTTCAATGACTAAGGGCTCTGTGGAAGCAGCCCTAGTCTTCTTGGTCTTGCGCTTCTTCTTGGAGGGCTTCAGTATGCTTTCTATTTCTGGCTTCAGCCTCTGCAGCCCTCGTCTTCTTCTGATCTGAAGCGGTTGTGGTGACCTTTGGCTTCGAGCCAGTCATGCTGCTCGGGAAGATAATGCGAGGGGCTTCTTGGCTTGAAGGTTCTGGCTGATCAGCAGGGCGCTTGTTCTTCTTCTTTGCAGCCATCCTGGGGTCAATGCCAGGACGACCAAGGGACTTGTGCTTCTCAGCCTCATTGTAGGCAAGCACACACTTATCAGCCAAAAGCTTCATGCGTTCTCGAGAGCCCTGAGCTTCTTGGCATTTCTTGAGAAAAGCTTCTTTAAGCTCATTCAGCATGACCTTGAAGTTTCTGACGTCTTGAACACTTAGCTTGGCCACATGCTTCTTGAATTGATCCTTCTCATAGTCAATCTTGTTTTTGAGCTCAACGATGCGCTGAGCGAGAGCTAGCTCAGAAGCAATGGTGCCAATGAAGGCGACACTAAGGCCAATGGGGAGCTGTAAATCTTCAAAGCTGACGTTGGGGGTGTCGAACCACTCATCAATGAAATTGTGAATGATTGCCACATCAAAGAGAGGCAAGTTGCTGAAGATTTCTGCTTCTTCCTTGCTCTTTATCAGCTGTTCAAGAGCATCATCAGCAAGATCTTCATCACTTGATAGATCAATGGGTTCTTCACGCAGAATGGCAGCAGGAGTCAAGGCTCGTTGATCAGATGGTCTGACAAGTTGTTTCTTCTTCTCCGTTCTCTTGGAGACACGGGACTGATCTTCAGATTGCACACTGGCTTCAGGAGGTGCAGTAGCCAGTGGCTTCGCACGTGAAGTCTTTGGAGGTGCAGCTGAGGTTGAAGCCTTTGACTTCTTTTGCTTCTGTGGCTTTGGAGGAGGAGCTGGGGCTTCATCAGAGTCAGCACCATTGTCAGAATGATCTACTCTGGTGCCTTGGACCATAATGTAGGTGATGAGGCCGTCAAGGTTGGCATAGGGGCCAATGACATTGGGATTAGCATCACGGGAGCCGTCAGCACGGGGAGCAGAGGGACCTGGGTTGAAGTCCAAACCCAAGGACTTCTTGTTCTTCTTGGCGAAGCCACTGCAAACTGGTAGTGGCACTTGAAGAGAGAGTCATCACGACACCATAGTAGTGAGGTGGGATATGCGTTTGCTGGTTGTGGCCCACGGACCATACAAGGATAGAAGCCTTGTTCAATGGCTTCAGCTCGGCTCTTGGGTTGAAGGCCTTGATAGAGGATATCACCCCAAGGTCTCTTGATGGCATTCTTCTCTGCATATTCCTTTGTCACAAACCTGTACTTGAACCACTCCTCAGCCCAATAGCGTCGAATCCATTGGATTCGCGTCTTCCTCTGATGATAATTCTCTTCAGGATCTGTCTTGTACAGTTCTGCTAAGTCATCAGGCAGATCTTTAGATGTTCCTTCTCTGCACTATCTGCCACCCTTCCTTGCTGATTTTTCTACAGCCATGAACTTCAAGCTGAAAGGCTTCAATACGTTTAAAGACTTCAGAGATTTGCGCTTGCTGGTCAAGCAGGAACTGGCTTCAGGAGAATTTATATGATGTTGTAAGTATTCTGCAAACAAATGCAGACTATGAGAACCAAGGGATTCTCCCACGGACATGTACCGTGACAAAGATTAGAGATGCGAGGAAGGGAAGAGGTCATATGCATTCTCAGAAGATTTTGAAGATAAATCAGTTTGAAGACATTGACCTCATGATGCGAAGACATTCACTTATATAGGTGAGTTGGTTCCAGATTTGTACCAATCCGTGAATAAGTACAAGTGAGGAATCAAACTAGGCAAGAAATCTAAGTGAACTGACTAAGCAGTATGAGATGCAGACGGAATAGATCTAGCTTGAATAGGCAGAAACTACTTTCGGTAAACAGGATGAATCTTGAAGATCAAAAAGGTGGTAAAAATAGAGTTATAATTACCACACGAAGAACTGCTAGATGGAGGAATAGGAGACCGAGAAGTTCAGCCCACCGTGCCCTAACTTGGCGACGGAGGACACCTACAGCGACGGTGGAGAGGACGATGTCCGCGGCCGGCGTGAGGACGGCGTCGGAGAAGTTGCGGCAGCTAAGCGCTTCGTCCCCGGTGTCGTCGCGATCTAGCGGTGGCGCTAGGGTTTTGACGGAGATGGAGAGGTGGGAGAAGGATTTCTTTACCGCAGGGGACAGGTATTTATAAGTAGGTGAGAGACACAGTGCAATTACGCTGGTGCCCCTGGCGGTTCATATTTGAGGGGTACGTGGCAAGCATGCAACACACTCAGGGTTGTCCCACGTTCCCACGCCCGCCAGGCATGTCGGAGAGTTGTTCCGCTTCTCCGGATTTCAACAAGAAAGATAAGCCATTTAAAACAGATTTAATGTTTGTCTCTTTGCCTTCTGCGACTAGGACGCAGAGAAGACATTCGACAGCTTCAATAGAATGCATATGATTTGGACAGATAGATTTTGAGATAGGAAGCATAGAGAGGTTAGGGTCCCATCACATTCACTTAGTTCAAAAGATCCAATCTTGAAGACATAGCTATAAGTGAATGCTGTAGAGGATGTAACACTAGTATATATATATATATATATATATATATATATATATATCGATAAGCAAGCAAATCATCATAGTGCGAAAGTCATGAAGACAAATTGAAATCAAGACAAACCAAATGCAAAATCATTGCAATATAACGCCTTGAGTGAAACACTTCAAACAAGAAAAGTTGGTGGTATGCTACCCACCGTATAGGAAGTATTAGACCTGCACACGGCGCACAATTATCGTGGCGCTCAAGTCAAATTCCATGTTAATATATTCACACTCGAGTGTAAATCTTCATTGATTGAAGATATACATTACTTTGTGTGTTGCACATCTAAGTCATCAACATGCATAAGTGTTAGGATGTGTGCCTGATCACAGGACATTAGAGGATTCCAAGATATTTAGCTCACACCGTAACTTGCAAAACCTTTTCTCATCCAAGGGCTTTGTGAAGATATCGCGCCATTGCTCTTCAAAGTTGACGTGAATGATATCGATATCTTTCTTCATAACATGATCTCTGAGAAAGTGATGACGAATTTCAATGTGCTTTGTCTTTGAGTGTTGGACTGGATTGTTGGCTATTTTGATGGCACTCTCGTTGTCGCAGAAGAGAGGTACTTGTTTCAGGTTGATGTCATAGTCCTTGAGAGTTTGCTTCATCCATAGAAGCCGAGCACAACAGATCCAAAGAAGAATGTATTCAGATTCAGCAGCTTGAGAGTGATACACGCTTACGCTTCTTCAAGACCAACAGACAAGTGATCGACCAAGAAAATGACATGTGCCGATGTAGACTGCGATCCACCTTGTCACCAAAGATAATCAGCATCCGAGAATCCAACCAAATCGAATCTTGAGCCCTTGGGATACCATAATCCGAGTGTTGGGGTGTAAGCCAAATATCAAGAATTCGCTTCACGCCTAAGTGATGCGATTCCTTTGGTGCCGCTTGGTATCGAGCACACATGCAAACACTAAGCATAATATCCGCCTAGATGCACATAAATAAAGCAAAGAACCAATCATGGAGCGGTATACATTTTGATCGAACTCTTTACCATTGTCGCGGGACCAAGATGGTGTTTGGTCGGCATTGGCGCTGTAGCCTTTGCGCCTTCCATTCCAAACTTCTTCGCACAATCTTTGAGGTATTTCTCTTGAGATATGAAGATGCCATTCCTCTGCTAACGAATTTGAAGACCAAGGAAGAACTTCAGCTCACCCATCATGGACATTTGATATTGTTCTTGCATCATGTACCCAAACTCATCACTTTACTTCTGGTTGGTGCATCCAAGATTATGTCATCCACATATATTTGGCACACAAACAGTTCACCATCATATGTCTTCGTGAAGAGAGGGATCGAGGATCCGTGTTTGAAGCCTTTGCTCTTCGAAGTCTTTGATTGTATCATACCGTGCACGTGGGGCTTGTTTGAGGCCATACAGGCCTTGTTGAGCTTGTACACCATATCGATGTTTTGGATCTTCAAAGCCGTGGTTGTGCGACATATACTTCTTCTTCAATCTTGCCATTGAGAAATGCACTCTTTACATCCATTTGATATAGCAAGATATTGTGATGATTAGCGTAGGCTAGCAGTATGTGAATAGCTTCAAGCCTAGCAACAGGAGCAAATGTTTCATCGAAGTCAATTCCTTCAACTTGAGTGTATCCTTGAGCCACAAGACGTGCTTTGTTTCTGACGACTTGACCATGCTCATCTTGCTTGTTTCGATATATCCATTTTGTTCCAATAATGTTATGCTTGCAAGGATTAGGTCGCTTGACAAGTTCCCAAACATTATTTAGCTTGAACTGTTGAAGTTCTTCTTGCATTGCTTGAATCCATTCAGGTTCCATAAAAGCTTCAGCAATTTTCTTGGGTTCTGATATTGACACAAATGAAAAGTGCCCACAGAAGTTTGCTAGCTGTGTTGCTCTTGATCAAGTGAGCGGACCAGGTGCATTGATGCTGTCAATTATCTTCTCTATTTGAACTTCATTTGCAACACGAGGATGAACAGCACGAAGATTTTGCTCTGGTTGAGCATTGTCATCATTGAGAGGATTGTCTTCGGTCTGAGCATTGTCTTCAGGTTGATTTGGTGCAGAGATGATAAGTTCCTCTTCAGTGTGCTTCAGAGGGCATGATTTCACCAGTTCCCATCAGCTTGATAGACTCGCTTGAAGGAGCTTCATCAAGTGTACTTGGCGTAATCTCTCTCTGTGAACCATTGGTTTCATCAAATTTCACATCCACAGCTTCAACGATCTTGTAGAGATAAAGGTTGAAGACTCTATAGGAGTGTGAATCCTTTCCATAGCCAAGCATGAAGCCTTCGTGAGCCTTAGGTGCAAATTTTGACTTGTGATGGGGATCCTTTATCCAAAGATCTTGCTCCAAATACTCAAGTAATCGACGCTCGGCTTCTTGCCAAGAAGTAGCTCATATGATGTTTTGTTCAAGCTTATGAATGTACACACGATTGATGATGTGACATGCTGTATCAATAGCTTCAGGCCAGAACTTTCTTGGTGTCTTGTACTCATCTAGCATTGTTCGAGCCATTTCAATGAGGGTTCTGTTTTTGCGCTCAACAATGCCGTTTTGCTGAGGTGTGTATGGAGTAGAGAACTCATGAGTGATTCCCATTGTATCCAGGTACAGATCAAGTCCAGTGTTCTTGAATTCAGTGCCATTGTCACTTCTGATGTGCTTGATCTTCACACCATAATTGTTCATTGCTCGATTTGCAAAGCGCCTGAAGACATCTTGCACTTTAGTCTTGTAAAGAATTATATGAACCCATGTGTATCTTGAGTAGTCATCAACAATGACGGCCATAGAGACAAAGCAGTTGTTGTGAGGGTGGAGTAGTGAGTAGGTCCGAACAAGTCCATGTGTAACAGCTCAAAGGGTTGAGATGTTGTCATGATTGTCTTCGAGGGGTGCTTTGCCCTTGTCATCTTTCCAGCTTCACAGGCACCACACAGATGACCCTTCTTGAACTTGACATCTTTGATGCCTATGACATGCTTCTTTTTGACAAGTGAGTGTAAGTTCCTCATGCCAGCATGTCCCAGCCTTCGATGCCAGAGCCAGCATTCTGAAGCTTTTGTGAGAAGACATACGGCAAGCTGTGGACCTGCTGAAAAATCTACCATGTATAGATCATCTTTTCGATACCCTTCAAAGACTAGAGATTTGTCAGATTCCATTAGTACAAGGCAACGATATTTGCCAAATATCACAATCATGTTCAAGTCACAAAGCATTGAGATGACATTGTTGAAACCAAGGGATTCAACAAGCATCACTTTATCCATGTGTTGATCATTTGAGATTGCAACTCTACCTAGACCCAATACTTTCCTTTTACCAGTGTCAGCAAATGTGATGTGACTCTTGTTGGATGGACGTAAGGTTGAGTCCATGAGAAGACTTCGATCACCAGTCATATGATTTGTGCATCCACTGTCCATAATCCATTTTGAAGCTTTTGGTGATGTACCCTACAGTGCAGTTAGGAGGATAGGCTTCACAAAAGTGTTGTGAAGCATATGCATTTAATACATATAGGGACAGTCACAGCTTATAACAAAGTTAGGACATAGTTTGACTGATAAGAAATTCAGATGTGAAGCATATAGAATGATATTTTAACGTGCGTCCACGATAAGTTTTAGGTCCCCAGAAATAGTATCGGACGCCATTGATTGCTGGCTGGAGACCATTTTCTGCAAAAGAGAGTTAGTTCTTCTTTGCCACCCACATTTTCAGTGGGGGCTTAGAAGCAATGAGTCTAAGTGCAGCATCTGAGAATTTTGGCTTTGGAGCCCTAGCAAATAGCCTTGCAGGAGATGAATGATACTCATCTAAATAAGCAGAAGAGTTCTTAGTCCTATGAACATGGCGGTTCGAAGATACACGCTCATATTCATAAGTCTGAGCATGATTTCCCTGCAAAACATTGGCGTTAGGGTGACTCATGTGAGTCATGTATCTGTATGAAGCCTTTGGGCCATATGAAGCTATAGGTCTGGGGTTTGTCTTCTTCCTTGGTGGTGTCATGACGACATTCACAGGAAGATTCTCAATGTACCGCTTAGGTACCCAGATCTTCTTCATAGGTGGTCCATTCCTGCAGTTAGTACCAATGTACCTGGCAAACACTTCACCATTCTGATTTTTGAACAGCTTATAGTTTGCATCAAAGGATTCATCAATGATAATAGGATTAGCACAGGTAAAGCCAGATAACGTGGATGGATCTACTGAAGGTTCCTTTGCAGCAACCCATGTGGTTTTGGGATACTGCTTAGGCTTCCAGTACGAGCCATCAACATTCATTTTCCTTTCAACCCAACACCCTCTTTCCTAGGGTTTCGGTTCGAGAATCTGCTTTTGAGGACATCGCAGAGAGTCCGATGTCCCTTCAAACTTTTGTACATCCTGTTTCAAGCAATGTCTTCAACATGTAGCATTTTCATTAGCAACAAAGAAGTGGTATCCTCCGCAGAGGGGTTAGTAACCACATCAGTAGGTGAAGACAATGAAACAATAGCGAGAGTGGAACATTCAAAGAATGAGATGTAGCGTTATCACGCCAATGCATTTTAGACATGGTGGTTCAAATCCATCCTGAGCGGAACTGATCTATTGAGCGCGAAGTGAATCTCGCTCCTTCTGAAGATCTTCATAATCCACTCTTATCTTTTCAAGGTCTAGCTTTCTTTGAAGACATTCAGATGAAAGCTTCTCATGATCAGATAAGAGAGCATTATGTTGATCTTGAAGGGCGTCAAACTTAGCATGAAGTCTTTGAAGACTATCAGCCAAAGCTTTTGACTGATCCATTTCTTCACCCAACATATCATCGCTCTTACTAAGCATGTCTTGAACCTTTTCTAAGATTCTTTGTTGTTTAGTGGCAAGGGAAGCAAGCTTGTCATAACTGGGCCCAAATTCATCACCTGATTCATCATCACTAGATTCAGAGAGATAGCATTCAGTTACCTTATCACCCCTTGCCATGTGGCATGATGAGGATGATGATGATTCAGGTGCAAAGGTCATCTCCTTGAGAGATTCCTTGTAGTCCTCAAACCGCGGATCATGACGAGTGTGATGACCTTCGTATACATCAGAGAGCCGGTCCCAGATTAGCTTCGGGTGATTGAGGTGCATAACATTCCTGAACTGATTTCGGGACAGATGACAGCAGATGACATCCTTTGCTGTAAGGTTCAATAGTGTATACTTGCGAATGTCATCAGCCTCTGCCATCTTGCATAGATCAGTGAGTCCAATCTCAGTGGCAGTCCATAGTTCGCTATCCATGGACATGAGTAGCTTCTTCATCATGGCCTTCCATCTGGGATACTCATGACCGTCGAAGGTGGGACATGATATGTTCCTCAATCCTGCAGTCGACATAGCTGAAACTCCAGGTGGTTAAACCGAATCACACAGAACAAGGGAGTACCTTGCTCTGATACCAATTGAAAGTGCTAGTATCGACTAGAGGGGGGGTGAATAGGCGATTTTTATGAAAGTCTTCGAAACTTTGAAGTTTTGAAGACAAACAACAGAAACAACCTAATTGATATGCAGCGGAAGATAAACTACCCTAAACAAGCCATAGTCAAGTATGTAATGATGTGAAAGTACAGGACTAATAGCAGTTAGGTAGTAAGGATCAAGATGGAAGATAGTGTGAAGCCAATCAACAATAGTAGTCAAGCAATGAAGTCAAACAGATGAAAAGATAGGCAATGACTTCATGAAGACGAACTAAAGTAAAGTTGGGAAGGGATAGAACCAGTTGCTTGTTGAAGACACAGATTTGTTGGACCAGTTCCAGCTTCTTTGTGACAACTGACGTCCGGTTAGGGAGGCTGAGATTTAACTCAAGACCGTGTCTTCACCTTATTCCCTTGAGCTAAGGACACCCAGTCCTCGCCCAATCACTCTGTAAGTCTTCAAGGAGACTTCCAAACCTTCACAGACTTCGCTCACCGCAATCCACAATGACTCTTGGATGCTCGGAACGCGACGCTAACCGGCCGGAGGATTCACAGTCCTCAAGTGTAATAAGTCTTCGTGTCACACAGCATGTAAAGACTTCAAGTGATGCCTAACACTCTTTGGCTCGGGTGTTTGGGCTTTGTCCTCGCAAGGATTTCTCTCTCAAATGCTTCGAGGTGGGTTGCTCTCAAACTACAAAAGCCGTGCACAAACTCGAGCAGCCACCAATTTATGGTGTAGGGGTGGGCTATTTATAGCCACTAGGCAACCCGACCTGATTTGTCCAAAATGACCCTGGTCACTAAGGAACCGACACGTGTTCCAACGGTCGATTTCAAACACACGCTGCAACTTTACTTGGGCTACAAGCAAAGCTGACTCATCCGGCTCGATAAGATTTGCTCTCGTTGTCTTCGCCAAGACATAGGATTTGGGTTGAGCATCACTTGACCACTCGACTTAGTTCACTTGGACCCCACTTAACAATGACGGTGGTTCCTATGACTCAACAAAGAAGAAAATGAAACAACGAAACCACACAGTCTTCGCGCTCCATAGTCTTCACACAATGTCTTCTCATGTCATAGTCTTCAATATGAATACCTTCTCATACCACCATTATCTTCAATGTCTTCATACATTTTTAGGGGTCATCTCTGGTAGGTAAACCGAATCAACGAGGGACACTACCTGTGTTATCCTGCAATTCTCACAAACGCATTAGTGCCTCAACCAACTTTGTCGTCAATACTCCAAAACCAACTAGGGGTGGCACTAGATGCACTTACACTTTCAAGACAACACGCGATGGCATGACTCATATGCTCGTCGCCGTGGACAAATTCACCAAGTGGATAGAAGCCAAGGCAATCAAGAAGCTGAATGGTCCGACTGCTGCCACATTCATCACCGACATCACTTTTCGATATGGCGTTACCCACAGCATCATCACCGACAACGGCACCAACTTCGCCAAAGGCGCCTTGGCCCATTTCTGCGCAAATCAGGGCATCCGACTGGACTTAGTGTCTGTTGCCCACCCGCAGTCAAACGGCCAGGTGGAATGAGCAAACGGCCTCATCTTGTCCGGCATCAATCCCCGCCTGATCAAGCCGCTGGAGCGATCGGCCGGCTGCTGGATCGACGAGCTGCCGACCATCCTCTGGAGCCTTTGGACCTCGCCCAACAGATCAACCGGCTTTACGCCCTTCCTCCTCGTGTACGGTGCCGAGGCTATCATCCCCATGGACATCAAGTTCAACTTGCCTCGGGTCACCATGTACACAGAGGCGGAAGCAAAAGAGGCGCGAGAAGACAGCGTTGACCTACTGGAAGAGGCCCGGCTGCTAGCGTGCAACCAGTGTGCCATCTACCAGCAGAGCCTGCGCCGCTACCACAACAAGAAGGTCAAGGCGCATTCATTCTGCGAAGGCGACCTTGTGCTCCACCTGATCCAGCGATCAGCCGGACAGTACAAGCTCGCAGCAACTTGGGAAGGCCCCTTCATCATCAGCAAGGCCCTGGGCAATGATTTGTACTACCTCACTGATGCCCAAAAGCCCAGGGCACGCAAGCGATGCACAGCCGGCAAAGAGATGGAGCAGCCATGGGATGCAAATCTGCTCCGCCCGTTTTTCAGTTGATTCGATCGTATGTATCACGCCAACTTTTGTATTAAGTAAAAGACCTCAAGTCCCCTGAGGTGCACTTGGGGGCTACCTTTTATCTATGAGTTAAGCTTATGCCATGATTTGGTTTTCTCTATTCCTGCCCCGTCCGGGTTCCGGTCAGCCGGCCCGAGGGCTCGCTGCCTTGGCCTAAGTTTGCACCAGCCGAAGCCGACTAGTAGTGTGCCGACGCCAAAGCCCTCTCTTTGTTCCAAGTCACAGCTTGCAGCGCGACTGTCCGACTGGCGAGAGCCAAAGGCCGGCAACGCTATCCACATGAAAACCGACTGTGGAAAACGCTAACTTAGGCCTAGCTAGCTTCTCGCCTCCCTCATCCGGCTGCTCAGTAGCCGGTGGGCTGGCTTCTTGCTCGACTAGCTAAGCTCTACGCAGCTGAAGTAACTTGCCCGTTCTAAAAACGACCATGTCCCTGACCCGGCCACAGACCGCAGAGCGGCTGTACGGCTGTCAGGAAGGCGGCCAAAGGAACGTGGCAAAGGAAAAAGGCAAAGAGAGAAAAGTAAATTCAAGCTAGAACTCGGCAACTCATGCAATAATGTGGGGATTTAAAATTTGTACATTGCAAAAGGCCCAAGGCCAGCATTCATCAAGTTTAAACATACACCCCCACTGGGTGGAACTACGCATAATTAACATTGTTTTTCAAGCACAAAGACAGAAAAAACTTGAAAGAAGATAAACAGGCCGTCTAGGCAGACGGCCCCTCGGGCTGAATAGGCTGGTTGGCGGTAGGCATAGCTCCGGCTGGTGGGGCCTTCGGCTGTTGGGGCTCGGCTCGGTTGCCGGCGGCGGCTGGCGAAGTCTCTGGCAGGTCGCTAGTCGGTGCTAGGTCGGGCTGATTCCGGCTGGTTGCTCCACCATCTGGAGCAACGTAGCTGCCATCCTCGCCCTCGACGTCCTGGTCGCCTTCGTCGCTGGAGGCGATCTCCTCTGCCGAGTCCTCCCCGTCCAACGGGTCAAGACCGAACCAGGAGAGGGGAATGACGGTGCCGTCATCCGCCCGCTCTATGAAGAAGACGCCGACGTTGGCGTAGTCGGCGAGGGCAGACGCCCGAATGGCGATGTTCTCGCTCTCCGCCGCTAGCTCCGGTAGCGCCTGCTGGCGAAAGGTCGTCATCTGCGACATGCACACGCCAGGGTACAAGGCCCTAACGAACTCCAGTGCCTTGGCGGCACTGGCTCGTGCGGCAGAGATCTTCCAGGCGTCAAGCCACTGGACCGCCACCTCCAGCCGGTCGGCCGTCCGACTGGGAGTCCGCGGAATCAGACTACCTGGCCACAAGGACTCCAAGACCTGAGACCCAGCGCGCTGAAGCCGGCGGAGCATGGGGTGAGTCGGCTCAAGGCGCATCCTGACGGCCGTGAGCTGCTCACCCATGGTCCGAGGCCAGTTCCAAGGAATCTCCTTGCCCTCCCGACGGCTTGCCTCGCGCTCAGCCTCGACGGCCATACAGACGGTGACAGAGTGGCCTGGGAGGAACTCTGCGCAAAAGAAGACAACAGCGTCAGAACACGGCCCCCGGTAGCAGTCTGCGGAGAGAAGTCGGTACAGAAGGAAAAAGGGGATCACCATCGAGCATGTCCTCGATCACGGAGTAGCCGTCATCAAGGAGCTTCTCCCTCTCAATCCAGCCCGCGCGCTCGGTCTCGAACTTGGCCTTGAGCACCACCTCGTCCGCCTCCAGCTTCTTGACCTGCTCCATGTGCCGCACGACCTGCTCCGCCAGCTCCTTCTCCAGTCGGTCGCCCTCAGAAGCCGCCTTGTCACGCTCCTGCCTCATGACCCAGAGTTGGCCTTCAAGGTCGGCTGCACGCTAGACCAGGTGTGCATTGGCCGCTGCAAAAAGAAAAACGAGCGGGCGGCATCAACCATCCACTTCAATAGAAACTAAAACAAGTTGTCGTAGAAGATCTGGCCCGACTGCTCAGTAGTCGACTGAAAGCACAAGTGCTCCCTAGGTGGTTTTGGTAATTAATGTCAACATATCTCTTGTTGGACTAACACTTTTATCTAGTATGTTTCAGATAAGTTCAACAATGGAGTGGCATGTACTAAAGGATGTGGGAACTCCTTCAAGATGCTAAGGACAAAGGATTGGCTCAAGCTTCAAGCTCAAGACTCTTCATTTTACATTTTAGTGATCCAAGATCACATTGAGTCTATAGGAAAAGCCAATACTATCAAGAAGGGATGAGGTGTTTCTTAATGAGTTTCTTGCTCCACAGTGCTTAGTGATTACCAAAATCGGTCTCACCGAGTTTGAGCAATCGGTACTAGCGAGATTACAATGCAACCTTCCTGGTTGACTCATTACCAAAATCGGTCCCACCGAGTTTGTGTAATCGGTCAAACTGAGTTTGCCTGACCAACCCTCTGGAAAGCTTATTACCAAAATCGGTCTCACCGAGTTTGTGTAATCGGTCTTACCGAAATTACGTTATGCCCTAACCCTAACCATATCGGTCTCACCGAGTTGCATTTCGGTCCCACCGAAAAACCTAACGGTCACATTATTTGCTAAATCGGTCTGACCGAGTTTAACGATTTGGTCCCACCAAGTTTGGTAGATTGTGTGTAACAGTTAGATTTTGTGTGGAGGCTATATATACCCCTCCACCTCCTCTTCATTCGTCAAGAGAGCCATCAGACTGAACCTACACTTCCAGCATACATTGTCTGAGAGAGAACTACCTACTCATGTGTTGAGGCCAAGATATTCCATTCCTACCATATGAATCTTGATCTCTAGCCTTCCCCAAGTTGCTTTCCACTCAAATCTTCTTTCCACCAGTTCCAAATCCTATGAGAGAGAGTTGTGTGTTGGGGAGACTATCATTTGAAGCACAAGAGCAAGGAGTTCATCATCAACGCACCATTTGTTACTTCTTGGAGAGTGGTGTCTCCTAGATTGTCTAGGTGTCACTTGGGAGCCTCCGACAAGATTGTCGAGTAGAACCAAGGAGTTTGTAAGGGCAAGGAGATCGCCTACTTCTTGAAGATCTACCGCTAGTGAGGCAAGTCCTTCGTGGGCGACGACCATGGTGGGATAGACAAGGTTGCTTCTTTGTGGACCCTTCGTGGGTGAAGCCCTCCGTGGACTCGCGCAACCGTTACCCTTCGTGGGTTGAAGTCTCCATCAACGTGGATGTACGATAGCACAACGTATCGGAACCATGCCAAAAACATCCATGTCTCCAATTGCGTATGAATCCTCCAACCCTTCCCTTTACATTCTTGCAAATTGCATGCTTTACTTTCCGCTGCTCATATACTCTTCATGCTTGCTTGATGTGTATTGTGAATGTTAAACTTGTGCCTAAACTCCACTTAAACTTAAGGAAACTTAAAAACTGCAACTTTGGAACTTAGTGTCTAATCACCCCCCCTCTAGACACCTCTTCTCAAGGTCCTACAAGTGGTATAAGAGCATTGGTCTCCATTGCCTTGGTTTAGTCACCATTGGAGGAAGATGGATGAGTATACTTTCGGGAGTCTTAGACATAGAGTGCCTATTCTTGATGGAGAGTTTTTTCATGAGTGGAAAATGACATGCTTGTAATTTTCAATCAATATCATTTGAACAAGTACATTGCTATCCCTTGTGCACCTTATGTTGATCCTATGCATCCTACCCATGCATCCTACCCATGATGAGTCAATTGACATGTTTAGGTATCTTAGAACTGCCGAACTTATCATTAGAGGATTGCCGAGAAACTTGATTGGATGTTTGCCTACTCTTAAGTGTGCCTACACTATATGGAAATTTCTTGAGGAACGCTTTCCAAATTATTCCTTGAAAAATCTTGATGAAATTCTTCATAAGTCTATTGCCTTGAGTAAGATGAATACTAGTGATCCTATGTTTGGTGATTGTCTATTTGAGCTTACTAACTGAGGGAGTCCTGGACTAGGGGGTGTCCGGATAGCCGGACTATCATCATCGGCCGGACTCCAAGACTATGAAGATACAAGATTGAAGACTTCGTCCCGTGTCCGGATGGGACTTTCCTTGGCATGGAAGGCAAGCTTGGCGATACGGATATGTAGATCCCCTACTATTGTAACCGACTCGGTGTAACCCTAGCCCTCTCCGGTGTCTATATAAACCGAAGGGTTTTAGTCCGTAGGACGAACAACCATTACAACAATCATACCATAGGCTAGCTTCTAGGGTTTAGCCTCCTTGATCTCGTGGTAGATCCACTCTTGTACTACCCATATCATCAATATCAATCAAGCAGAGTAGGGTTTTACCTCCATCGAGAGGGCCCGAACACAGGTAAAAACATCGTGTCCCTTGTCTCCTGTTACCATCCGCCTAGACGCACAGCCTCGGGACCCCTACATGAGATCCGCCGGTTTTGACATCGACATTGGTGCTTTCATTGAGAGTTCCTCCGTGTCGCCACCGATAGGCTTGATGGCTTCTTCAATCAACAACAACGCAGTCCGGGTGAGACTTTTCTCCCGGACAGATCTTTGTGTTCGGCGGCCGCATCGGGCTAATTCGCAGGCCATCCGGAGCAGATCGAAGCTACGCCTCGCCACCAGTCAGGTTTGAAGCCTAAACTTCACGGCCGACATCCGCGGAGACTTGATCTTCGATGGATTCGAGCCACAAGCGAAGCCCGCCTTTATCACGATGGGCACGATTTAGCTCGCCACCGACAAGACTGGAGGCCGCACATGAGTCCACTCTGACCCATAGTTCGGAGCCGACAGCGCAGATCGAGGACAGGTGGCTGGACACCGCCTCGGGGGCTGCAACTTCTACGGCGACGGAGCCGAATATTGACCTTGTCCCTCGCAAAGCTCGTGACTCCGAGGTGCCGGACTCCTTGCCGGACTCCGAACCTCCTGCGCCCCTGCCAATCGCATCCGATTGGGCGCCGATCATGGAGTTCACCGCTGCGGACATCTTTCAACACTCACCCTTTGGCGACATCCTGAATTCGCTAAAGTATCTCTCGTTATCAGGAGAGCCCTGGCCGGACTGCGGTCAGGATGGTTGGGATGCGGACGACGAAGAAATTCAAAGACGACCTTCAAAGGCGTCATACCAGGTCTTGAGGCCAATTGTACAGGCTCAGTCACACTAGAAGTGGTCTTCGGATCCCCGGATAATTTCCAAAGCGAGGAGTTAATCTTCGACATAGTCCCGTTACGCAGTGGCTATCACGCTCTGCTCGGACGAACCGCGTTTGCAAAGTTCAACACGGTGCCGCATTATGCATACCTTAAGCTCAAGATGCCAGGCCCTCGCAGAGTCATCACGGTCAACGGAAACACCAACGCCTCCTCCAACAGAGGAACACACACTCTCATGGCGGAAATCTGAGCAGCCTCTTAAGGCATTTTTGAGTCCGCCATTAAATGGCGGACATGGCCAAACGCGCCAGAGTAACATACATCAAGACCACAGCACGCTCCGAGCATCGCCAGAGCAATGCAGCCCCAACCCCAGCCCTTGCATGATTGCAAGACTAGCCTTCGCGTACATCATTACGCTCTGGAGATACCATGGGCATAGGGGGAGGGGCACGACCACGACATGCCCAGAGTGCGGCTCAACCACACCGGGGGCTCCCAAGTGTGTCGCTCTTTTTCCTTTCCTTTTTTATTTTCTATTTATCCACAGGACTCCGTTCACCAGAGACCCTGTCCGGCGGTGAATCTGCCGAACTCACGATGCAACAGCCAGGGAAGGACAAAGGCTACGACGAATACTCAGGTGGTCTCCATTATGAGCATTAAATTTGTTTAATACACCATTCCGCAGCCTACCCCTGGAGGGAGACATGTCTAATAGTCCAACCGCTTGCTTACCGCACTATTTGTATCATTCTGCACTCGTGGCAGAATTCCTGGAATAAATAATGCATCATTTTTCGCTTATAATTGCATTCCTTTTTTACATATATGTTCATTTACGACATTTTGCATCCGTACACTTTGGTACGGCCGAATACACCAGGGCTTATGTTCCCGTGATTATGGTGTGATAAGTCCGAACACTTTCACAAGTGTGGCACCCGAACTTATAGCACTATATGCATCGGCTCAATCATGTCTTGGGTCAATAGTTGGGTTTGCCTGCTCCCATGTTTTGGTACCTTACGCCCGCTCTATCGGCTAAGGTAGCACTGGAGAACCATCGCGATTGCTCCCGGTTGAGCTGGGCGAGCGCCTCGGGAGAAAGCTAAAACTGACCGTCATGATAAGGCGAGAGCTGGTCGCTGTTCGAGAGGTCTTTTCGAGTCCCTAAAGACTTATGCCGCTTAGAGCGAGGAACCGCTTCGTCTGCCCAGCGTGATAGCGCCTCAACTCGGTCTTCCGAACACTAGGGGCTTCACGAAATTTAAAATTATAGAATTCTATGGCTAAGTGAGAGTGTTCAAGCATTATAAGTCCGTTGCCTTGTTCGTCGTGTTGAACGCCTCCCTAGATGGACCCAAATATGGGAACAAGAACGCCAAGTTTATCCCAACACCCCAAAGACTGTGGCATGGGGGCTGAAGCCGACGACTTGCCATCTCTCGATTTGATAAACGGCCGCATGTAAGGTAATATTTTAAATTAATAAGCGTTGCTTAGCGATATGAACAAAGTTTTCAGCGACAGATAACACATTGCGAGTCTACTCAAATATTACATCTTTGGGGCACTCGTCCGCAATCTTATGGGCACCCTTCAGACACTCTTATAATACATTTCAGGCGGCGATACTCCTTGCTCGTCGGGCGGCGCGTCTGTCGAAGCTTCTCAAGATCCAGCCTGCCCCAAAGCACTTTTATATGCGGGCAAGGCCCGACGGGCACCTTCAATGCAAAGGAGCGCTGACGACTTCCACCGGGACACGATCCACCAGCCGCCGTATTAAGCCGGTAGCTCCTGTGCATGGCCCCTCGGGCCACAAATTAACTATGAGGCCCTTCATGGCCTGCTTGGCTACCTTGTGGAGCTCGACCAGCTGCTTTAGCTGGTCGCTAAGGGCACTGATGTCCGGCCTCAAAGATATCGAGACCAAGACCTTCTCCGCTGAGCTCCCTCCTCGGCCCGGTAGAATGCGGCGGATCGACACGCCATGCAGGCAGATCTGCAAACGCTCTGAAGAGCTCCGAATTGGGTAAGTAATAGGTAATTCACATTCACATGCTTGCTTTGCATGAAAAATGCCTTACCCACCGCTATTTTCTTCACCGCCTCAATCTCCTGGAGGGCCATATGGGCCTCGGCCTTAGCAGCTTTGGCACTCTCAAGAGCCGAGGCAAGCTCGACTCGAGTTCGAGTCGCACTCCAAACTCTCATGCTTTTCCATGAGAGCCTGGAGCTCTTGCCGCACCTCCGCCACCGCGCCTCCTGCTTCTCTCGCTCCGCTTGTTCGCGGTCAGATTACGCTCGACGCGGACACGGCCTCCTTCAGTGGTCGCCACCTCGCTCGTGGCCCTGCAGCGCCCACGCTATCCTTGTTATTTCTATTGCAACCAAAATCCTTTTACAGAAGATACAAATTTAATACGGTGTTACTCACCTTCTTTGTCCTCGAGCTGCTTCTTGGCAAGGCCGAGCTCGTTCTCGGACCGCCGAGGTCCCGCTTCAAAGCACCGACCTCCATGATCAATGCGGCAGAGGTCGCCAGCCAGAGCCTGCAATCCCATATTGACATACTTTTAGAACTCCTGCAGATATCTTTTTAGATCCTCATCCGCTTTTCTTTCCGAACGCCGAACCGAGCATCGAGGGCTACCGTCTATGCGGTATTACGTTACATATTTTAAAACTTCTTACCTCAAAGCCTGTTAGAAGGCTGCTGCAGGCTTCGGTCAGCCCGCTCTTGGCAAGCTGAACCTTCTGAATCATCGCACTCATGATAGTGCGGTGTTCTTCCTTGATGGAAGCGTCGTTGAGCGCCTCCAACAGGTTGTCCGGCGCCTCCGATTGGACAGAGGCTGCCGGTGTCACGGTCTTGCCCTTCTTACGAAGGGGCCGCCTGTCGGACTCCGGAACCACTGCGGGTTCTGGTGCGGAGTCCGGTACGAAGTCCGGGAGGTTGCCCTGTGGCACCTCCGGAGCCTCCCCCTCCTGGCGGGTCCCCTCCTGGGATCCCACCTCGGCATCCTCGGCATCACGAGGGGTGGAGGCAGTCAAAATGGAATCCACATCCGACGGAGCCAAGGACCCGCTCAAAGAAGCGGGAAAATCGTCCTCGGCCGGACTACAGGTTGTATGCGGCATTAGAAGGACACTGTGTGGCAAAAAAGAGAAATTATAAATCATTCAGGAATCCGAATACTTACGATCTTGCCGGGGGCTTGGCCCTTGAGAGCCACCCCTCGTCGCCGTCGTCGGCGTTGGCAGAGCTGTCCGGAGGAAGGGTCCTTCCCCTCTTGGACCCTTCGGCCTCCCTCGTTGGGGAAGCCTTCCTCTTCTTCTCTCCCTCCTCCTGGGAAGAGTCCTCTTTCTCCTCCTCGTCTTCGGGGGAGGAGTCCGCCTCGAAGCCATCGGACGATGAGTCCGACACCACCTGGCGCCGAGAACTCCTTCGGGTTCCCGTGGCCTTCTTTTTGGCCTTCTTTTCCGGCACCACGTAAAGGGCCGGAACCAGCAGCCCCGTCAAACGGTGTCCGCTGGGTCTTCGGGAAGGGGAGCCGGACAGTTGACCTGTCCGGACGTCCTCTGCCAGTCCTGTTAAAGGCATTGGGAATTTTAGATCCCACATAGAGTCAAACTATGAAAGAAATAAGTGTCCCATAAAGGATAGCAAGGCTTACCTCGCGGCCGGGCGCCAGGTTGAATCCGCGATCTTGATTATGGATGCGGGGCTTCTCCGCCTTTGAACAGCACCTCCGTGCAGCTTCAGATGTCATGTCAAAGAGCCCGCCAGGGTCCGTGTTGTGCCGGATCAAACTCCCACAAATTGAAGGCCCGCTGGCTGGCGGGAGAATCCGTGACGAGCATGACTCGGATCACGCTGACAAGCTTAAGCTTCTTGTTCACCAAGGTCTGGAGACAGGACTGGAGTCCTGTCAGCTCCTCCGAACTACCCCATAGCAAGCCCTTCTCTTTCCAGGAGGTGAGCTGCATGGGGATACCAGATCTGAACTCGGGGCCGCTGCCATTTAGGGTCACGCGGCTCGATGATGTAGAACCACCCCGATTGCCACCCTTTGACGGACTCCACGAAGGCACCCTCGAGCCAGATGGCATTGGGCATTTTGCCTACCATGGCGCATCCACACTCCGCTTGGACGCCCTTCACTACCTTCGGCTTGACATTGAAGGTCTTTAGCCACAAGCCGAAGTGGGGCTGGATGCAGAGGAAGGCCTCGCACACGATGATAAACGCCAAGATGTTGAGGATGAAGTTTGGCACCAGATCCTGGAAGTCTGGGCCGTAGTAGTACATGAGCCCCCGGAAGAAGGGATGAAGTGGGAAGCCCAGTCCGCGGAGGAAGTGGGGAAGGAATACAACCCTCTCATGGGGCCTGGGGGTGGGGATGAGCTGCCCCTCGTCGGGCAGCCGGTGTGCGATGTCATTTGGAGAGGTATCCGCGCCACAGCAGCTTCTCGATGTGCCCTCCAGAACGGAGGAGGCCATCCACTTGCCTCCCGCTCCAGACATGGCTGGAGAAGGTTGAGACGAGATGTGCGGACTTGGGCGCTGGAGCTCGAGTGCGCGGAGATGGATAAGCAAAGGAGGAAGGAGGCGTAGGTAAAAAAAGGTGGATCCTTATCCCCTTATATATGGGCGGACGAAGACAATGCGACCCCACCGGCCTGGTAAAACTCGCTTATCTCCCAAGCGCCACCATCAATGGCGCGGTTGGGTTACCCACGTCCGTATTGATGGGAATCCCGAAATAAGGGGAACACGATCTCTGCTTCGACAAGACGTGTCAAGGAAACCGCTTCGCTAAATGCGCTGACGTGGTATAATAAAAAACGATTCAAGTAAAGGCTTGGTGGTGGTGTGACGTCATGCCACAAAATACGTCAGCAGATTGAACTTGTGTACATATTATTCTCTCTACGGTGGAATGTGGAATTTATTTTGCAGAGCCGGACACTATCCTGGTGTTCACAATCTTCTATGAATTATTCAGAGGAGGAACTCGCCTCGCAATGCCGAACAATATGCGCGCCGGACTTATCGTCATTGAAGCCTGGTTCAGGGGCTACTGAGGGAGTCCTGGACTAGGGGGTGTCCGAACAGCCGGACTATCATCGTCCGCCGGACTCCAAGACTACGAAGATACAAGATTGAAGACTCCGTCCCGTGTCCGGATGGGACTTTCCTTGGCGTGGAAGGCAAGCTTGGCAATCGGATATGTAGATCTCCTACCATTGTAACCGACTGTAAACCCTAGCCCTCTCCGGTGTCTATATAAACCGGAGGGTTTTAGTCCATAGGACGAACAACCATTACAACAATCATACCATAGGCTAGCTTCTAGGGTTTAGCCTCCTTGATCTCGTGGTAGATCCACTCTTGTACTACCCATATCATCAATATCAATCAAGCAGGAGTAGGGTTTTACCTCCATCGAGAGGGCCCGAACCTAGGTAAAAACATCGTGTCCCTTGTCTCCTGTTACCATCCGCCTAGACGCACAGTTCGGGAACCCCTACCCGAGATACGCCGGTTTTGACACCGACACTAACCTTATGCGTGCCAAATGAGATGTTGGAATTATTAGTGATATTATTTCCGAAGCTATAAAAATTCATAAGCAAGATCATTGTCAAACTCATTCTAACGAATCACCCTCTCTAGGATTTGATCCACCACATGACGATGTTGAACATGGATACTATTATGAGGATGATGATAGTGACTTCGATCTTGATGATGCAATGAGACACTTTGGTCTTATGGCAAATCTTCGGGATATATGTCGAGGAAAGGAATGGGTTCTTGATAGTGGATGTACCGATCACATGACCGAGATAAAGACATGTTTCGTGAGCTTGTCGATAATGATAGTCCTTGAAAGTATGTCACTTTCGGTGACAACTCAAAGGGTAAGGTGGTTGGCCTCGGTAAGGTGGCCATATCACATGATAGCTCCATACAAAATGTCATGCTCGTTGAATCTCTTGGATACAACTTACTTTCAGTATCTAGACTTGCTGATTTCGGTTTCAATGTCCTATTTACTGAAGTAGATTGCCAAGTGTTTCTTCGAGACAATCATAAAATGGTCTTTACCGGTGTGCGTAGAGGTAATCTATACATTGATGATTTCACTAAAAAGGCTCAACCTAAAACTTGCTTCATTGCTAAATCCTCAAAAGGTTGGTTATGGCATAGACGACTAGGTCATGTTGGTATGCGAAACCTTGACAAGCTTATTAAAGGAAATCATATTCTTGGAGTTAATGGTGTCATATTTGATAAGGATAGACTTTGCAGCGCTTGTCAGGCAGGTAAACAGGTTGGAGGAAGGCATCCCGTGAAGAACATCATGACCACAAGGAGGCCACTCGAGCTACTTCACATGGATCTTTTTGGTCCCAACTCTTACAAGAGTCTCGGTGGAAATTCTTTTGGTCTGTTATAGTTGATGATTTTTCAAGATTTACGTGGGTGTTCTTTCTCGATGATAAATCGCAGGTCCAAAAGATCTTCAAAAACTTTGCTAGGAAGGTCCAAAATCAATTTGAAGTGAAGATCAAGAAGGTTCGCAGCGACAACGGAACGGAGTTCAAGAACGCAAATGTGGACACCTTTCTTGACGAAGAAGGAATTTCACACGAGTTCTCGGCTACGTCCACACCTCAACAAAACGGAGTTGTTGAGAGGAAGAACCGGACGATCATCGAAATGGCGAGAACGATGCTTGATGAGTACAAGACGCCGAAGCACTTTTGGGCAGAAGCGGTTGAGATAGCTTGTCATGCAACAAATCGCTTGTATCTTCACAAGCTACTCGGCAAGATGGCATATGAGCTCCTCACTGGTAACAAACCCCAAGTTGGATACTTTTGAGTATTCGGCTCAAAGTGCTACATTCTTGATAAGCATCGTCGTTCTAAATTTGCTCCTAAGTCTCATGAAGGTTTCCTACTAGGTTATGGCTCAAACTCTCACACTTACCGTGCCTACAACAATTTCACCCAAAAGGTTGAAGAGACGTAGATGTGAAGTTTGATGAATCTAACGGCTCGCAAGTACAGCAATTGCCAATTGATGTAGGAGACAAAGATCCTTCGGAAGCAATCCAAGACTTGTATATTGGCAAGGTTCGTCCAACAGAGGTGAAGGAGAGTACCTCGTCCGTCCAAGTGGAAGCTTATACTTCACGACAAGGTGAACCAAGAGTTGATATGGAAGCATCCACAAGTGGGACACACCAAGATGAAGAAAACGAGGAAGTGCATCAAGATGAACGTCAACAACCTCCTTCTCCACCACGACAAGAGAACGACAACGCCAACAATGAAGAAGGCCAAGAAGAAGAACAAGATGAAGAAGATGTTCAACGAAGACCCAAGCAAAAGCTTTCACGAGTTCGAGCAAGAATTGCTAAAGATCATCCCGTCGAGCAAATCTACAATGACATTCAAACCGGGAGAATCACTCGCTCTAAAACTCGTTTAGCTAACTTTTGTGAAAACTATTCTTTCATCTCTAGCATTGAACCTATGAAGGTTGAAGAAGCATTGGAAGATCCGAATTGGATAAATGCTATGCATGAAGAGCTACACAACTTTGAGAGGAACCAAGTTTGGACATTGGTTGAGAAGCCCGACAACAACCACAACATCATCGGTACCAAATGGGTGTTTCGCAACAAGCAAGATGAATATGGACAAGTAGTTCGCAACAAAGCATGTCTCGTCGCCCAAGGCTACACACAAGTCGAAGGTATGGACTATGGTGAGACTTATGCTCCCGTTGCTAGACTTGAGTCCATTCGCATCTTACTTGCCTATGCTAATCACCATGATATCACCTCGTACCAAATGGACATTAAAAGTGCTTTTCTAAATGGTGAAATAGAGGAGGAAGTTTATGTTAAGCAACCTCCCGGCTTTGTCAATCCTAAGAAACCCAATCATGTTTACAAACTTCACAAAGCTCTTTATGGTCTTAAACAAGCTCCTAGAGCATGGTATAAATGCTTGACCAAGTTCCTTATTGAAAAAGGCTTTGAAATTGGGAAAATTGATTCCACGCTTTTTACTAAAAGGGTTAATGGAGAACTATTTGTGTGCCAAATCTATGTTGATGATATTATATTTGGTTCAACTAACCCTCATTTTAGTGAAAAGTTTGGGAAGCTAATGTCGGAGAAGTTTGAGATGTCTATGATGAGTGAACTCAAATTCTTTCTTGGGTTACAAATCAAGCAAACTAAGGAAGGTACCTTTGTTTCTCAAACGAAGTACACCAAGGACTTATTCAAGAAGTTCAATATGCAAGAATGCAAAGGTATGACTACACCCATGCCTACTAGTGGACATCTTGACTTGACCAAAAATAGTGAACCGGTTGATCAAAAGGTTTATCGCTCTATGATTGGTTCATTGTTATATCTATGTGCTTCATGTCCCGATATCATGCTAAGCATGTGCATGTGTGCACGATATCAAGCTGCTCCTAAAAAATGTCATCTTAAGGTCGTGAAAAGGATAGTGAGATACTTACTCCATACACCAAATTTTGGCATTTGGTATCCTAAGAGGGCCTCTTTCGATCTTGTTGGCTATTCCGACTCGGACTATGCTGGAGACAAGGTTGATAGAAAGTCCACTTCGGGTACTTGTCAATTTCTTGGTAGATCTCTTGTGTCTTGGTCCTCCAAGAAACAAAACTCGGTATCCTTATCCACCACCGAAGCGGAATATATTGCCGCTGGTTCATGTTGTGCTCAATTACTTTGGATGACCCAAACTCTTAAAGATTATGGGATATATGTGAGACATGTTCCATTGCTTTGTGACAATGAAAGTGCTATCAAAATTGGTCATAATCATGTGCAACATTCTCGAACTAAGCATATTGAAGTTCGTTATCATTTCATTCAAGATGTTCGCACCGAAAAGCAATTAGCGGATATATTCACTAAACCTCTTGATGAGAAAGTGTTTTGCAGGTTAAGAGGAGAATTGAACATCATTGATGCTTCAAACTTGGAGTAGAAACTCCATTGGTACATGCAAGACATGAGCTTATGACTAATCCTTGATATTTCTCTTATGATGAAAATCTTATGTCTTGGATATATTTGCATCTTGCATGTTATCTAACCCATGTAGGCACTTGGTTGAATCTAATTCCATGAGATTGTAATCTACTCACATCTTGAGCAATCTCTACATCACCAAGTTTCTACACTATGGTGGTTGAAGACAAGGAAGCACGAAACCATTCAAACATATCCTTTCACAAATTCTATGTTGAGCATCATGATTGTCATTTTTGGATGCACAAGTGCTCTTCCTTGCAAGAACTAACCCATGTAGGTAGATGAACTCAAATTCCAAGCGGTGCTCCAAACTCTTGATGAACTACATCAACCTTGAGCAACCCACACAATTTCAACTACATGGACAACACCACCAACCAAGGTATGTTATTCCATCTTAGAGAAGCTTTACTCCAAGTCATGAGCTAAAGCAACTCGACAAGATGTGAATACATCAAGATGCTTAAACGAAAAATGGCAACCCCACTTTGAGCTTAAACGATGAGTATGACCTATGATCAAGTGATCTCACTTGACTCCTAAGTCAATATACTCTAACATAGGTGACTCTGTCGCCGACCATCTCTAGGTGCATTTCTCTGCATTCTTGCATATCTTTCAGTAAATTCCTTGCAAATCTTTGTGAGATCTTACTAGTCTAGTGAGCTGAGGTGACAAGTGTTTTCTCTGTGATGAACTCGGTTTCACCGATTTGTTGTTCTCAGTCCGACCGAATCTGTTCGGTACAACCAAAGCATACCACTCGGTGCCACCGATTTCACAACAGGAAAAAACAGTTTGCCACATATTCTATGTTTCTTCTAATCCAGCTCCACTCAATGAATCTTGTCCTCTACAAGCATCACATTTTTATCATTGCTTTGTGCTGTGTCTCAAGGACCAAACCCATTCGACAGATTCCAGAAAACCCTTCTTGGAAATTGATGTCAAAGGGGGAGAGAGAGATCACATCAAAGCTTATCATTTAGAGAGAGATCACATCAGAGAAAGAGTTTATCACCTCCTCAAGGGGGAGCGAGATCCTCAAGGGAGAGAGAGAGAGATCTCCAGGGGGAGAGAATACTTAAGTAGAAGTATTTCTCAAGGATCCCAGATGCTTGGTGTTCAAGAGGAGAGATGCCACATGTCTTCTTGAGGGGAGAGACATGTTCATATGATCTTTTGTGCTTATTTGCATTAGCATGCATTAGATCTGATCATCATTCATATCTTTCAGCTCTAATTTTCTATTCCCTATCTTCTCCTACTATCCCATGCTAGATTCAGGGGGAGCAAGACATCTAAGGGAAAGAAATCATTTAAATTCATTGCATATCTTTATTCTTGGGGACATGTCTAATCCAATGTGGTACTTAGTACTCACTCTCTACATGTCATCCCAGTCTTGGTATTCTTGTGGTTTCTTCTGTTTGCTATGGCTAGTAGATGTACATGTGTTATCTAACCTTGTTTGCACAGGTTCATTCCATCCCAAGCCAACTCAAGACTACAAGGTAAGTACATGCATCACAATCATGTGTATGAGGAATTCTTGCTAATGTACATACTGTTTGCAAGAAGGACTCATGGGCATGAAGGTATTCTCTTTAATATTCTTTTCTCTGATGCATATGGCCAAGATACATGTAACACATTGCCTACTCTATCATGGTTATGCTCTCACATGCTTCTATATTCCATATTTACATGATTGCATACATGTAGGGGGAGCCTATGCCTGTTACATGTCTTTCCAAAGCTTTACTTGCTATTCTTTATATCTTTATCTAAAGCTTTGATGTATGTTGTCATCAATTACCAAAAAGGGGGAGCTTGAAAGCACAAGTGCTCCCTAGGTGGTTTTGGTAATTAATGTCAACATATCTCTTTTTGGACTAACACTTTTATCTAGTATGTTTCAGATAAGTTCAACAATGGAGTGGCATGGACTAAAGGATGTGGGAACTCCTTCAAGATGCTAAGGACAAAGGATTGGCTCAAGCTTCAAGCTCAAGACTCTTAATTTTACATTTTAGTGATCCAAGATCACATTGAGTCTATAGGAAAAGCCAATACTATCAAGAAGGGATGAGGTGTTGCTTAATGAGTTTCTTTCTCCACAGTGCTTAGTGATATGCTCCAAAACCCTCAACTACTTTCCCACTTCCACACATATGTCCTAAACCTAAAGTCAGACTCGGCCCCACTGATTCTTTCTATCCGGCGCCACCGAGTTTGGATGTCATAGCCACTGCCACAAACCCTAGGTAAATCGGTCTTACCGATAAGGATCTCGGTCTCACCGAGATGGGATTGTAATCTCTCTGTGTATGTCCATTACCAAAATTGGTCTCACCGAGTTTGAGCAATCGGTACTACCGAGATTACAATGCAAACTTCCTGGTCGACTCATTACCAAAATCGGTCCCACCGAGTTTGTGTAATCGGTCAAACCGAGTTTGCCTGACCAACCCTCTGGAAAGCTTATTACCAAAATCGGTCTCACCGAGTTTGTGTAATCGGTCTTACCGAGATTAAGTTATGCCCTAACCCTAACCATATCGGTCTCACCGAGTTGCATTTTGGTCCCACCGAAAAACCTAACGGTCACATTATTTGTTAAATCGGTCTGACCGAGTTTAACAATTCGGTCCCACCGAGTTTGGTAGATTGTGTGTAACGGTTAGATTTTGTGTGGAGGCTATATATACCCCTCCACCTCCTCTTCATTCGTCAAGAGAGCCATCAGACTGAACCTACACTTCCAGCATACATTTTCCGAGAGAGAACTACCTACTCATGTGTTGAGGCCAAGATATTCCATTCCTACCATATGAATCTTGATCTCTAGCCTTCCCCAAGTTGCTTTCCACTCAAATCTTCTTTCCACCAGATCCAAATCCTATGAGAGAGAGTTGAGTGTTGGGGAGACTATCATTTGAAGCACAAGAGCAAGGAGTTCATCACCAACGCACCATTTGTTATTTCTTGGAGAGTGGTGTCTCCTAGATTGGCTAGGTGTCACTTGGGAGCCTCCGACAAGATTGTGGAGTAGAACCAAGGAGTTTGTAAGGGCAAGGAGATCGCCTACTTCGTGAAGATCTACCACTAGTGAGGCAAGTCCTTCGTGGGCGACGGCCATGGTGGGATAGACAAGGTTGCATCTTCGTGGACCCTTCGTGGGTGGAGCCCTCCGTGGACTCACGCAACCGTTACCCTTCGTGGGTTGAAGTCTCCATCAACGTGGATGTACGATAGCACCACCTATCGGAACCACGCCAAAAACATCTGTGTCTCCAATTGCGTTTGAATCCTCCAAAACCCTTCCCTTTACATTCTTGCAAATTACATGTTTTACTTTCCGCTGCTCATATACTCTTGCATGCTTGCTTGATGTGTATTGTCAATGTAAAACTTGTGCCTAAACTCCACTTAAACTTAAGGAAACTTAAAAACTGCAACTTTGGAACTTAGTGTCTAATCACCCCCCTCTAGACACCTCTTCTCAAGGTCCTACATCAACCTGAATCTCAGGGGTACACCCAGTGGGTGCGCTGGCGCCCGTCCACTGAAAGATGGCATACTTACTTCGGCTCTGAGCCAGCTCGGAAGTCTGGGTGGTGAGCGTCTACTTCTGCGTGTTGTACGCGGCCACCCGCATGTTGTGGAGGTCCTGCAACGGTTTCAATCATTTCAACAAATGAACAAAGCGCCTAGGAGTTCCAACCCGCCTGTTCAACAGCCGGCTCGGAACTCGGGGGCTACACTCAGTGGGTGCGCTGGCGCGCCCCCATGGAAAACTACAAGACGAAGAAGCGAAAAGAAGATATATATACTCGGACGGCCGACCACGTCACCAGCATGTCGTCCCTCGCCTTCAGAATGGAGGCGTTCTGGGCAAGGAAATGGTCCTCCATCTCCCGCACCGCCAAGTTCAAGGCGGCGGGGCCGGCTTCCTCCACCCGGATTGAGGAGATGGCGCTCGTGGCCCCGGTGCCGGCCCTCCGCGAGCTCGAGGACGCGACGTCCACTTGCCGCCTTGGCTCCGATGCTGCCTGTATTGCACGCCGGCACGCAGGAGCATGCACAACATTCCAATTCATCCCCGATGAATCAGGCCTGGCACAACTCTAAGCAATAGCAGGCATGACAAACAAGCATGAATGAGTAGGCACATCATGGCTCAAACAACTCTTATGTTGGGGAACGTTGCAGAAAATTAAAATTTTTCCTACGGTTTCACCAAGATCCATCTATGAGTTCATCTAAGCAACGAGTCAAGAGAGAGAATTTGCATCTACATACCACTTGTAGATCGCGTGCGGAAGCTTGCAAGGTGATGATGTAGTTGTACTCGACGTGATTCGAATCACCGATGACCAAGTGCTGAACGGACAGCACCTCCGCGTTCAACACACGTGCACGTGCAGTGGCGTCTCCTCCGTCTTGATCCAGCAAGGAGGAAGGAGAGGTTGAGGAAGACAGCTTCACCGGCAAGCACGACGCGCGTGGTGATGGTGGTGAAGCAAGATACTCGGCAGGGCTTCGCCAAGCGCTTGCGGAGGAGGAGAGGTGTTGGGAAGGGGAGGGCTGCGCCTTGGCTTGTGGTGCGGCTGCCCTTCCCTCACCCCTCTATTTATAGGGGGAAGGGAGAGGGGCGGCCCTCTAGATCAATCTAGAGGGGGCGGCGGCCAGGGAGGGGACTTGCCCCCAAGCAGGGGGCGCCTCTAGGGTTCCCCCTCAACCCTAGGCGCAAGGGCCCAGGAGGGGTGCGCCAAGCCCACCAGGCTGGCCAACTCCCCACGCAGCCCAGTGGCCCCCGGAGGGTGGCCCCTCCCAGGACCCCTGAACCCTTCCAAAGGCCCCCAGACAATACCGGTATGCCCCAAACTTTCCGGTGTCCTTTAACAACTTCCCATACATAAATCTTTACCTCCGGACCCTTCCGAACTCCTCGTGACGTCAGGGATCTCATCCGGACTCGAACAACATTCGGTAGTCACATACTAGTCTTCCTAATAACCCTAGCGTTATCAACCTTAAGTGTGTAGACCCTACGGGTTCGGAGACACGCAGACATGACCGAGACGACTCTCGGGCAATAACCAACAGCGAGGTCCGGATACCCATGTTGGCTCCCACATGCTCCTCGATGATCTCATCGGTTGAACCATGATGTCGAGGATTCGATCAAAACCACAGTATGCAATTCCTTTGTCAATCGGTGCGTTACTTGCCCGAGACTCGATCGTCGGTATCCCAATACCTTGTTCAGTCTCATTACCGCAAGTCACTTTACTCGCATCAGTAATGCATGATCCCGTGGCAACACCTTGGTCACCTTGAGCTCATTATGATGATGCATTACCGAGTGGGCCCAGAGATACCTCTCCGTCATACGGAGTGACAAATCCAGCCTCGATCCGTGTCAACCCAATGATACTTTCGGAGATACCGTAATGCACCTTTATAGTCACCCGATTCGTTGTGACGCTTGATACACCCAAGGCACTCCTACGGTAACCGGGAGTTACACGATCTCATGGTCGAAGGAAGAGATACTTGACATTGGCAAAGCTCTAGCAAACGAACTACACGATCTTTTATGCTATGCTTAGGATTGGGTCTTGTCCATCACATCATTCTCCTAATGATGTGATCCCGTTATCAACGACATCCAATGTCCATAGTCAGGAAACCATGACTATCTGTTGATCACAACGAGCTAGTTAACTAGAGGCTCACTAGGGACATATTGTGGTCTAAGTGTTCACACGTGTATTACGATTTCCGGATAATACAGTTCTAGCATGAACAAAAGACAATTATCATGAACATTGAAATATAATAATACTTTTATTATTGCCTCTAGGGCATATTTCCAACAGTCTCCCACTTGCACTAGAGTCACCAATCTAGTTACATTGTGATGAATCGAACACCCATAGAGTTCTGGTGTTGATCATGTTTTGCACGCGAGAGAGGTTTAGTCAACGGATCTGCGACATTCAGATCCGTGTGCACTTTGCAAATCTCTATGTCTCCATCTTGAACATTTTCACGGATGGAGTTGAAATGACGCTTGATGTGCTCGGTCTTCTTGTGAAACCCGGGCTCCTTGGCAAGAATAGCTCCAAAGTTGTCACGGAAGAGTTTGATCGGCCCCGACGCATTGGGTATGACTCCTAGGTCGGTGATGAACTCCTTCACCCAAATCGCTTCATGCGCTGCCTCCGAGGCTGCCATGTACTCCGCTTCACACGTAGATCCCGCCACGATGCTCGCTTGCGCCTACACCAGCTTCTCGCTCCACCATTCAACATATACACGTATCCGGTTTGTGACTTGAGTCATCCAGATCTGAGTCGAAGCTAAGCGTCGACGTAACCCTTTACGACGAGCTCTTCGTCTCCTCCATAAACGAAAACATGTCCTTTGTCCTTTTCGGTACTTCAGATATTCTTGACCGCTGTCCGGTGTTCCTTGCGGGATTACTTTGGTATCTTGCAACCAAACTTACGGCAAGGTTTACATCGGTCCGTACACAGATGGCATACATAATAGATCCTATGGCTGAAGCATAGGGGATGACACTCATCTCTTCTTTATCTTTTGCCGTGGTCGGTGACTGAGCCGAGCTCAATCTCACACCTTGTAACATAGGCAAGAACCCCTTCTTGGATTGATCCATTTTGAACCTCTTCAAAATCTTATCAAGGTATGTGCTTTGTGAAAGACCTATGAGGCATCTCGATCTATCTCTATAGATCTTGATGCCTAATATATAAGCAGCTTCTCCAAGGTCCTTCATTGAAAAACACTTGTTCAAGTAGGCCTTAATGTTGTCCAGAAGTTTTGTATCATTTCCCATCAAGAGTATGTCATCTTCATATAATAGGAGAAATGCTACAGAGCTCCCACTCACTTTCTTGTAAACGCAGGCTTCTCCATAAGTCTCAAGATAACCCAAACGCTTTGATCATCTCATCAAAGCGAATGTTCCAACTCAAGATGCTTGCACCAGTCCATAAATGGATCGCTGGAGCTTGCATACTTTGTTAGCGTTCTGAGGATCGACAAAACCTTCCGGCTGCATCATATACAGCTCTTCCTTAAGATGCCCGTTAAGGAATGCCGTTTTGACGTCCATCTGCCATATCTCATAATCATAGTATGCGGCAATTGCTAACATGATTCGGACGGACTTCAGCTTCGCTACGGGAGAGAAAGTCTCGTCGTAGTCAATCCCTTGAACTTGTCGATAACCCTTAGCGACAAGTCGAGCTTTATAGATGGTAACATTACCATCCGCGTCCGTATTCTTCTTAAAAATCCATTTGTTTTCTATCGCTCGCCGATCATCGGGCAAGTCTGTCAAAGTCCATACTTTGTTTTCATACATGGATTCTATCTCGGATTTCATGGCCTCAAGCCATTTGTTGGAATCCGGGCCCGCCATCGCTTCTTCATAGTTCGAAGGTTCACCGTTGTCTAACAACATGATTTCCAGGACAGGGTTGCCGTACCACTGCAGTGCGGAACGTGTCCTCGTGGACCTCTGAAGTTCAAGAGTAACTTGATCCGAAGTACCTTGATCATCATCATTGTTTTCCTCTTGGTTGGTGTGGGCATCACAGAACGGTTTCCTACGCCGCACCACTTTCCCGCTCGAGAGGTAGTACTTCATCGAGTTCTACTTTCCTCCCACTTACTTCTTTCGAGAGAAACTCTTTTCCGAAAAGCATCCGTTCTTGGCAACAAAGATCTTGCCTTCGGATCTTAAGTAGAAGGTATACCCGACAGTTTCCATAGGGTATCCTATGAATACGCATTTTCCGACTTGGGTTCGAGCTTTTCAGTTGAAGTTTCTTGACATAAGCATCGCATCCCCAAACTTTTAGAAACGACAGCTTAGGTTTCTTCCCAAACCATAATTCATACGGTGTCGTCTCAACGGATTTAGACGGTGCCCTATTTAAAGTGAATGTAGCTGTCTCTAGAGCGTATCCCCAAAATGATAGCGGTAAATCGGTAAGAGACATCATAGACCGCACCATATCCAATAGAGTGCGATTACGACGTTCGGACACACCGTTTTGCTGAGGTGTTCCAGGCAGCGTGAGTTGTGAAACGATTCCACATTTCCTTAAGTGTGTACCAAATTTGTGACTTAAGTATTCTCCTCCACGATCTGATCGTAGGAACTTTATCTTTCGGTCACGTTGATTCTCTACCTCACTCTGAAATTCCTTGAACTTTTCAAAGGTCTCAGACTTGTGTTTCATTAAGTAGACATACCCATATCTACTCAAGTCATCGGAGAGTGAGAACATAACGATATCCTCCATGAGCCTCAACGCTCATTGGACCGCACACATCGGTATGTATGATTTCCAACAAGTTGGTTGCTCGCTCCATTGTTCCGAGAACGGAGTCTTGGTCATTTTGCCCAAGAGGCATGGTTCGCATGTGTCAAACGATTCATAATCAAGAGACTCTAAAGTCCATCAAGCATGGAGCTTCTTCATGCGCTTGACACCAATGTGACCAAGGCGGCGATGCCACAAGTATGTGGGACTATCGTTATCAACTTTACATCTTTTGGCATCCACACTATGAAGATGTGTAATATTACGCCGAGATTCATTAAGAATAAACCATTGACCATCGGAGCATGACCATAAAACATATCTCTCATATAAATCGAACAACCATTATTCTCGACTTAAATGAGTAGCCATCTCAGATAAACGAGATCCACATACAATGTTCATGCTCAAACGTGGCACTAAATAACAATTATTAAGGTTCAAAACTAATCCCGTAGGTAAATGTAGAGGCAGCGTGCCGACGGCGATCACATCGACTCGGAACCATTCCCGACGCGCGCCGTCACCTCGTCCTTCGCCAGGTCTCCGTTTATTCCGCAGCTCCTGCTGTGAGTTACAAATATGAGCAACGGCACGGTATCAAATACCGGGAGTTACTACGAGTCTTGGTAAGGTACACATCAATTACATGTATATCAAATATACCTTTGGTGTTGCGGCCTTCTTATCCGCTAAGTATTTGGGGCAGTTCCGCTTCGAAAGACCCCTCCCTTGCAATAAAAGCACTCACCTCGTGCTTGGGTCCATTCTTTGACTTCTTCCCAGCGGGCTTACGGGCGCGCAACATCTTTGTCGTCCTTCTTGAAGTTCTTCTTACCCTTGCCCTTCTTGAACTTAGTGGTCTTATTGACCATCGACACTTGATGTTCTTTCTTGATTTCAGCCTCTGCTGACTTGAAAGATCGAGAACACTTCAGAATGGTCTTTACCATCCCCGCATGTTGTAGTTCATCACAAAGCTCTTGTAGCTTGGTGGGAGCGATCGGAGGATTCTGTCAATGACCACCTCATCACGGGAGGTTAATGTTCACCGGGTCATACGGTTGTGCAACCCGACATCTTCAGGATGTGCTCACCGACAGAACTGTTTTCCTCCATCTTACAAGCTGTAGAACTTGTCGGAGATATCATATCTCTCGACCGGGCATGAGCTTGGAAAACTAGTTTCAGCTCTTCGAACATCTCATATGCTCCGTGGTGCTCAAAACGCTTTTGGAGCCCCGGTTCTAAGCTGTAAAGCATGCCACACTGAACGAGGGAGTAATCATCAGCACGAGCTTGCCAAGCGTTCATAACGTCTTGGTTCTCTGGGACGGGAGCGACACCTAGCGGTCCTTCTAGGACATATTGTTTCCTGGCAGCTATGAGGATGATCCTCAGGTTCCGGACCCAGTCCGTATAGTTGCTGCCATCGTCTTTCAGCTTGGTTTTCTCTAGGAACGCGGTGAAGTTCATGTTGACATTAGCGTTGGCCATTGATCTACAAGACATATTTGCAAAGGTTTTAGACTAAGTTCATGATAATAAAGTTCTAATCAAATTATGAACTCCCACTTAGATTAGACATCCCTCTAGTCATCTAAGTGTTACACGATCCGAGTCGACTAGCCCGTGTCCGATCATCACGTGAGACGGACTAGTCATCATCGGTGAACATCTTCATGTTGATCGTATCTTCCATACGACTCGTGTTCGACCTTTCGGTCTCCGTGTTCCGAGGCCATGTCTGCACATGCTAGGCTCGTCAAGTTAACCCTAAGTGTTTTCACTGTGTAAAACTGTCTTACACCCGTTGTATGTGAACGTAAGAATCCATCACACCCGATCATCACGTGGTGCTTAGAAGTGACGAACTGTAGCAACGGTGCACAGTTAGGGAGAACACTTCTTGAAATTTTGTAAGGGATCATCTTATTTACTACCATCGTCCTAAGTAAACAAGATGCATAAACATAATAAACATCACATGCAATTATATAGTTGTGACATGATATGGCCAATATCATAAAGCTCCATCGATCTCCATCTTCGGGGCTCCATGATCATCTTGTCACCGGCTTGACACCATGATCTCCATCATCATGATCTCCATCATTGTGTCTTCATGAAGTTGTCACGCCAACGACTACTTCTACTTCTATGACTAACGTTTAGCAATAAAGTAAAGTAGTTTACATGGCGTTCTTCAATGACACGCAGGTCATACAAAAATAAAGACAACTCCTATGGCTCCTGCGGTTGTCATACTCATCGACATGCAAGTCGTGAATCCTATTACAAGAACATGATCTCATACATCACAATTCATCATTCATCACAACTTCTGGCCATATCACATCACATGATCAATCGCTGCAAAAACAAGTTAGACGTCCTCTAATTGTTGTTGCATCTTTTACGTGGCTGCGATTGGGTTCTAGCAAGAACGTTATCTTACCTACGAATCACCACAATGTGATTTTGTCAACTTCTATTTACCCTTCATAAGGGCCCTGTTCATCGAATCCGCTCCAACTAAAGTGGGAGAGACAGACACCCGCCAGCCACCTTATGCAACTAGTGCATGTTAATCGGTGGAACCGGTCTCACGTAAGCATACGTGTAAGGTTGGTCCGGGCCGCTTCACCCCACAATACCGTTGAGCAAGAAAAGACTAGTAGAGGCAAGTAAGATGACAAGATCCACGCCCACAACAAATTGTGTTCTACTCGTGCATTAGAGAACTACGCATAGACCTAGCTCATGATGCCACTGTTGGGGAATGTTGCAGAAAATTAAAAAATTTCCTACGGTTTCACCAAGATCCATCTATGAGTTCATCTAAGCAACGAGTCAAGGGAGAGAATTTGCATCTACATACCACTTGTAGATCGCGTGCGGAAGCTTGCAAGGTGATGATGTAGTCGTACTCGACGTGATTCGAATCACCGATGACCAAGTGCTGAACGGACAGCAGCTCCGCGTTCAACACACGTACGGTACGAGTGACGTCTCCTCCGTCTTGATCCAGCGAGGAGGAAGGAGAGGTTGAGGAAGACAGCTTCACCGGCAGCACGACGGCGTGGTGATGGTGGTGAAGCAGTACTCCGACAGGGCTTCGCCAAGCGCTTGCGGAGGAGGAGAGGTGTTGGGGAGGGGAGGAGCTGCGCCTTGGCTTGTGATGCGGCTGCCCTCCCCTCACCCCTCTATTTATAGGGGGAAGGGAGAAGGGGGCCGGCCCCTCTAGATCAATCTAGAGGGGGGGCGGCGGCCAAGGGGAGGGGGGACTTGCCCCCAAGCAGGGGCGCCTCTAGGGTTCCCTCAACCCTAGGCGCAAGGGCCGGGGAGGGCGCCAAGCCCACCAGGACTGGCCAACTCCCCACGCAGCCAAGTGGCCCCGGGAGGGGTGGCCCCTCCAGGTGGACCCGGAACCCTTCCGGTGGCCCCAGACAATACCGTATGCCCCCGAAACTTTCCGGTGTCCTTTTAACAACTTCCCATACATAAATCTTTACCTCCGGACCCTTACGGAACTCCTCGTGACGTCCGGGATCTCATCCGGGACTCCGAACAACATTCGGTAGTCAGATATAGTCTTCCTAATAACCCTAGCGTCACCGAACCTTAAGTGTGTAGACCCTACGGGTTCGGGAGACACGCAAACATGACCGAGACGACTCTCGGGCAATAACCAACAGCGGGGTCTGGATACCCATGTTGGCTCTGTAACACCCCGGATCCGATGCGCCAGGTGTCCGCCAGTTATTCGCCGTCGTTGCCATGTCATTTGCTTGCGTGTTGCATTTGTCATGTCATCATGTGCATTTCATTTTGCATACATGTTCATCTCATGCATCCGAGCATTTTCCCTGTTGTCCGTTTTGCAATCCGGCGCTCCTATGTCATCCGGCGTTCCCTCTTCTCTCTTTTAGTAGCGGGTATTAAACTTTCTCGGAATGACCCGAGGTTTGCCAAGCGGCCTTGGTATAGCACCGGTAGACCGCCTGTCAAGTTTCGTGCCATTTGGAGCTCGTTTGGTACTCCAACGGTTAACCGGGTAACCGTGAAAGCCCTCTTTTGTTGCAGCCCAACACCCCTTCCAAAGTGGCCCAAAACCCATCTAACTCCTCTCCATGCTCTCGGTCGTTCGATCACGATCGCGTGGCCGAAAACCGCTCCTCATTTGGACTCTCCTAGCTCCCTCTACCTATATAAACACCTCCCCCTCCTCTATTCCCGGGTCCAAACCCTAGCTCCGCTCCCTCTCCGCCGCCGGACACGTCCGGATCGGACCGGACATGTCCAGCCCCGCCGCCACGTCGCTCCGACGAATCGGAGGACGCCACGTCACCCCGCCGCCGCCCGCAGCCAGTGGCAAGCTGCCACGTGGCCGCCGCCGTCTCTCTCCTCCGCCCGCGCCCATGGACCGGATCGGGCCCATGAGCCAGCGCCGCCGCCGTCCGACCTCCGACCGCGCCCGCCGCCCGCGCCCGCCAGCCAGCGTCGCCGTCGCCGCCGGTGCGCTTACTGCCGCCGGACTTCGCCGTCTCGCCTCAGTACACCGCCGCCGACCGCCCGCCACCACAGCGCCGCCGTGTCCGCCTCCGCCTCCCTCGCCTCGGCGCGCTTGCCATGTGAGGTCGCCGGGCGAGCCCAGCCACCTTAAGCTCTCTCCGGCGCCTCACCGCCGCACAAGGCCTCCGCCGCCCGGCACAGGTCGCCGCCCTCGCGCCCGTGCAGGCATCCTCCTCTGCGCCGCCCAGCTGAGCTCCCGCCCGCCGGCCGGCCGGATCGGCTGTCGCCGTCGCCGCTGACGGATCGGGAGAGCCCCGATCCGCCTTGCTGATCACAGGGCTCATGAGCCCGGCCCAGCAGCGCCCGGCCCAGCCGGCCTGCCTCCTCTGCTTCCTGGGCCGAAGCCCGCTTGGTGAGCCACCGCCTATCCCCCGCCCGAGCACCTCATAGCTATTATGCGCCCGTCCGTTTTTTTCTTCGAAACGCCTAAGTCCCTGAAATCTGTGTAATTTTCATGCATGTTCATGCCATCACATCTCTGCACCCGTAGCTCCGCTTTGCGCGTATAATATGTCAAATTGTTCGTCTCGAAGAGTACATCATTTCATTCCATTGCATCATTTGCATTTGAGCTCATCTTGATGCCCGAAATGCTGTTGGAAGATAGCTTCAGATCGTTAGTTCCAGAATTTTATCGGTTCGAGCTCTTTTGTCATTTTTGCCATGATTTATGTGTGCATCCTATGAGTATGAGCTCTACATGAATGTTGGACTAGGTCATGCCATCTTTCCAGGGTGTTGACCTTGTATTTTTGTGAGTTGTGTGCTGAGTGCATCAAGCTTGTAAAGTAGGGTAGTTGCTGTTGTTGTTTTCCTGGCAGATTCTGTTATAATTTGATGCCATGTTAACATGCTTCCACTAATCATTCTATGCATAATCTGGAGATGCTCTATAAACATGTTTTGATATACATGTCATACTCTATCCATTCATGCCCTTGGTATTATTTATGGCCTGCTGTAACATGTTCATTTCTTGCTCCAAAGTTGCTTGAAATTGTTTCCTGGCAGACTGTTTGCATTAGATTCAATTTTCACGAGGTTGTTGTAGTTGATCCGTGTGTGCTATGAGGTTGTTCTTGCCATGTATAGCTTATATGCCATGTCTTCTTGATGGGTGTATGCTTAGTTTATCATGAGATGCTCTGTAGTGAGTGCATCGAGCTCACGAACATGCCATGTGGAATCTGTTTTTGCCATGTCCTGATATTTCACTAAGTCTGAAATCTGTAATAAAACTTGCTATGTTTACATGGGTGCCATCATTTCTTAGAGTCCTTTTTGGCTTATGGTCAGTAAGGGACTATTGATATATGCTTTGAGTAGAATCATGTCATGCCTTGCTTTGCTATTATAAGTTCTTGTAGCATGTTGTTTGCTTGCTCTAAACATGCCTTCCTGATGTTAATTCCTGGTATGTTAGTATTTTCACCAAGTCTGTGAACCTGATATTTTGAGCACTTTCTCCATGCTTGTTTGAACATGTTATGATGTGATTTAGCCGTAGCTCAGTGTTCCTCTTTTGTTAAGCATCTCATGTAGTTCGCTGCCATATGCTTTGTTTGTATGTTGGGGTGCTGTAGCATAGTTTCGTGTTGCGTGCTAAGTAGCATCGGGCTGTTAAACGCAGATTTGCGTCATTCTTGTTTTGCTTGTCATTTGCAAACCGTGCATCCGATTCCGGTGATCTTTATATCGATTTCACCCGAAATCATCTCATCTTTCCAGCGGCATACTTGGTTTGCCAAGTTGATGCCCGGTTCATCATTTTCCTTCCGGAGCATACATATGCATTGCATATCACATCTCGCATCGCATGTCATGTTTTGCATCATATTGCTTGTGCATTGTTCCTTGTTTGATTGTGGTTCCGTTGCTTGTGTTCTTGCTTTGGGTAGAGCCGGGAGACGAGTACGTGTACGAGGAACCTGTTGAGAACGCCTACGAAGATCAAGTCTTCGACAACTCTGAGAACCTTTCAGGCAAGATGACCATACCCTCGAAATCACTACTATCTTTGCTATGCTAGTTTGCTCGCTCTTTTGCTATGCCAATGCTACGATGCCTACCTTTTGCTTGTCAGCCTCCCAAATTGCCATGTCAAACCCCTAACCTTTGACACCTTTTCCTATGCAAACCGTTGTTTGGCTATGTTACCGCTTTGCTCAGCCCCTCTTATAGCGTTGCTAGTTGCAGGTGAAGTTGAGGATTTCTCCATGGTGGACAGGGTTTATGTTGGGATATCACAATATCTATTATATTATTAATGCATCTATATACTTGGTAAAGGGTGGAAGGCTCGGCCTTATGCAGTGTTTTGTTCCACTCTTGCCGCCTAGTTTCCGTCATACCGGTGTTATGTTCCCGGATTTTGCGTCCCTTACGCGGTCGGGTGATTTATGGGACCCCCTTGACAGTTCGCTTTGAATAAAACTTGTCCAGCAAGGCCCAACATTGCCTTTTACCATTTGCCTCACCACCACCTACTTTTTCCCTTGGGAGTCGCTCTCTCGAGGGTCATCTTTTATTCAGCCCCCCGGGCCAATGCTTGTCTAAGCGTTGGTCCAAACTAGAGCCCTTTGCAGCGCCCCTCAAGGAAACTTGAGGTCTGGTTTTAGTTATGCGGATTGCTCATCCGGTCGTGGCTCGAGACGAGATACGCGGCTACTACTATCGGGATGTCGACGCACGCCGGGAGGTCTTCTTGGTCTTGTTTTACCATTGTCGAAATGTCTTGATGTACCGGATTCCGAGTCCGATCGAGTGTCTCGGGTGAAGGTCTATTCGCCGATGATCGCGAGAGCTTGTCATGGGCTAAGTTGGGACACCCTGCGAGGTATAAACTTTCGAGAGCCGTGCCCGGTTATGTGGCAGATGGGAATTTGTTAATGTCCGGTTGTAGAAAACCTGAAGTTGACCTTAATTAAAATACATCAACCGTGTGTGTTACCGTGATGGTCTCTTTCCGGCGGAGTCCGGGAAGTGAACACGGTGTTGGAGTTATGCTTGACGCAGGTTGCTATGGGATCACTTCTTGATCATACTTTTGCCGACCGTGCTTTGCCTTCTCTTCTCGCTCTCATTTGCGTATGTTAGCCTCCGTATATGCTAGTCGCTTGCTGCAGCTCCACCTCATGCCTTTACCTTACCCATAAGCTTAAATAGTCTTGATCTCGCGGGTGTGAGATTGCTGAGTCCTCGTGACTCACCAGATACTTCCAAAACCAGTTTGCAGGTGCCTATGTTACCGAGCAGGTGACACATCCAAGCTCAAGGAGGAGCTCTTTGAAGATCTTGCCTTTTGTGTAGTTTCGTTTCAGTTGATCAGTAGTGGAGCCCAGTTGGGGTCGATCAGGGTCCTTTGTCGCATTTGGGGTTCTTCTTTTATTTTGGTTCCGTAGTCGGACCTTGTTTGTATCTGGATGATGTAATGTTCTATTCATGTAATTGTGTGAAGTGGCGATTGTAAGCCAACTATGTACCTTTTCCCTTATGTATTACATGGATTGTGCGAAGATTACCTCACTTGCGACATTGCTTTCAATGCGGTTATGCCTCTAAGTCGTGCTTCGACACGTGGGAGATATAGCCGCATCGAGGGCGCGCAAGTTGGTAATCGAGCCATCCCGACCTTAGGAGCCCCACCGCTTGATCGTTTTTAGTGGCGAGTTGTGTCTAGAAAAAATATTTTGAGTCATTTAGGATTATATATATCGGAGAGTTAGGAATTCTTTTTACTCCCAGTCCCTTCGACCTTCTCGGTGAGGTATCCCGACGAGAGTTTTGACTCTTCTCTTCTCAAATTTCATTAAATTTTTTTTTAGGATCACGGGTATCTTGGAATCGTTCGATGGTTTTATGATGACAACATTGTCTTGGTTGCCTCGACATTTAGGGGTTGTGGCGGTGTCCCGGGAGTTGAGCTCCGAGGTGTTGTCGTCATAATTTTATCGTTGCAGATTCGAATACCGAGTTTAATACGCCGACATCGAAAATCTCTTTTATGCGCTTGTTGGTGAGATAACCCGCTAACCCAATCTTCGAGGTGAGTACGGGAGTATTGCCATGACTCGTATAACGGATGCTTTTCAAGGTTGAGGTAGACGATTTCGAAGGTTTCTTGGTTATGTGTTGACGGATGGATACAATGGATGTAGGGATTGTTAGTTTGGGTGATATATATTGCTCCCCGTATCCCCAACACCAGATTGCATAACCGAAAGTTTCGGAGTTTCATAGGTGGGAATTCAAGTAGCTCTTAGGATATATTTCCGACGGATGTATGATATGAAATTGGGGTTCGACATCTAGTGGTCCGCCTATTCACGGTTGGTTTTACAGATGGTCTCGTTGTGTCTTAAAGAGTCCTTGGCTATGCCGACTGGGGGCGCTTCAGTATGTCATGTGCACTTGCCTTGTACATGATGGTGCTGTACGATTGAGCCCGTGTAGGCCCCACCACGAAAACTTCGGACGAAATCTCTATCATATGTTTGTTCCGGCTTATTCTGCAAGCCAGTCCTTTGTTTTTGTTTTGAGTTGTGGTATTCGAGTTGCTTCTATGTCAAGTGTTGATTCCATACCTTTCTGAAATGGTATTCTCATACTCCGATGTGAATACCAATCCTTCTCGACAATCGAGATTGTCATGTCAATCCTTTTCAACCGGTGTGTTTCTCTTCTAGTGGATCCGATCACTTCAACATTAGCAAGACCAATTATCATTTCTTCTCAACGGTGTTTGTTTCGTTCATCCCAAGTTGTCTTTGTTTTTTCCCCGCCCTCCCACCCTTTTTCTTCAAGGACACATATTTCTTAATCAAGTATCCATTTATTCATGTGAAGTCTCTTCATTCTTTTCAATCAATGTTCTTATCCGGTGATTTCCCATGAAGATGCTCACGAGCTTCAAGTTCATCATCCTTCTTTGTTGTTTCTTCTCCGGTGGATCCAATTCAAGTCAAGTTTTGTTGATCATACCTTTTTCCTCATTTCAATGTCTTCTCGTACCGGTGCACCTCATTATCATTCTACTTCTCGCTATTTGTTATTCCGGAGTGCTTAAGATATCTCGAAGATTCGTGTTTTCACTCCGCATTCGTTCAAGCTCTTTCGAGATTGGTATCTCATTCAAGCCATTTAATTCAACCGGTGCAACATCTCTTTTAAATCTTTTCAACGGTGTTCTTTTGAGGGGCCCTAACCCACGTGTCTTTTCGAGGATCTTACGACTCTTCTAATTATTAGGAGCCATTCTCAAATTCTTTCCGGAGTTTGACGTAAGAATGAATTTTCATCAGTCAAATGCTTTTCTCCAAGATCTTTCAAATTCTTTTCATCTTTGGTCCAACCTTTCTTTTTTTTCTTTCTTCCGGTGTGCCTCAATAATTCATGGTGGTTCTCATCATCATTCTCAACATGTGAAGACCGAAGAAGGATTTCTCTTTTCGTGTGCGGGTATTAAACTTTCTCGGAATGACCCGAGGTTTGCCAAGCGGCCTTGGTATAGCACCGGTAGACCGCCTGTCAAGTTTCGTTCCATTTGGAGCTCGTTTGGTACTCCAACGGTTAACCGGGTAACCGTGAAAGCCCTCTTTTGTTGCAGCCCAACACCCCTTCCAAAGTGGCCCAAAACCCATCTAACTCCTCTCCATGCTCTCGGTCGTTCGATCACGATCGCGTGGCCGAAAACCGCTCCTCATTTGGACTCTCCTAGCTCCCTCTACCTATATAAACACCTCCCCCTCCTCTATTCCCGGGTCCAAACCCTAGCTCCGCTCCCTCTCCGCCGCCGGACACGTCCGGATCGGACCGGACATGTCCAGCCCCGCCGCCACGTCGCTCCGACGAATCGGAGGACGCCACGTCACCCCCCCGCCGCCGCAGCCGTGGCAAGCTGCCACGTGGCCGCCGCCGTCTCTCTCTCCGCCCATGGCCAGGGGACCGGATCGGGCCACATGAGCCAAGCGCCGCCGCCGTCAAACCTCCGTACGCGCGCCCTTCGCCGGCCAGCGTCGCCGTCGCCGCCGGTGCGCTTACTGCCGCCGGACTTCGCCGTCTCGCCTCCGTACACGCCGCCGACCGACCGCCACCACCACAGCGCGCTGCCGTGGCCGCCTCGCCTCCCTCCGCCTCGGCCGCCACTGCCGCCTGAGGTCGCCGGAGCAGGGCCGCCATAAGCTCTCTCGGCGCCTCACTGCCATGCCGCCCTCCTCCGCCGCCTGGCTCGGTCGCCGCCCTCGCGCCCGTGCAGCATCCCTCCTCTGCGCGCCCAGCGCGGAGCTCCCCGCCGCCGCCAGCCGTGGCCGGATCGGCCGTCGCCCGTCGCCGCTGACGGGATCGGGGAGAGCCCGATCCGCTTTGCTGCTGATGACAGGGCCATGAGCCGGCCCAGCCACGCCTGGCCCAGCCGGCCTGCCTCCTCTGCTTCTGGGCGAAGCCCGCTTGGTGAGCCACCGCCTATCCCCGCCTCGAGCACCTCATAGCTATTATCGCCCGTCTGTTTTTTTTCTTGAAACGCCCAAGTCCACAAATCATGTAATTTTCATGCATGTTCATGCCATCACATCTCTGCACCCGTAGCTCCGCTTTGCGCGTATAATATGTCAAATTGTTCGTCTCGAAGAGTACATCATTTCATTCCATTGCATCATTTGCATTTGAGCTCATCTTGATGCCCGAAATGCTGTTGGAAGATAGCTTCAGATCGTTAGTTCCAGAATTTTATCGGTTCGAGCTCTTTTGTCATTTTTGCCATGATTTATGTGTGCATCCTATGAGTATGAGCTCTACATGAATGTTGGACTAGGTCATGCCATCTTTCCAGGGGTGTTGACCTTGTATTTTTGTGAGTTGTGTGCTGAGTGCATCAAGCTTGTAAAGTAGGGTAGTTGCTGTTGTTGTTTTCCTGGCAGATTCTGTTATAATTTGATGCCATGTTAACATGCTTCCACTAATCATTCTATGCATAATCTGGAGATGCTCTATAAACATGTTTTGATATACATGTCATACTCTATCCATTAATGCCCTTGGTATTATTTATGGCCTGCTGTAACATGTTCATTTCTTGCTCCAAAGTTGCTTGAAATTGTTTCCTGGCAGACTGTTTGCATTAGATTCAATTTTCACGAGGTTGTTGTAGTTGATCCGTGTGTGCTATGAGGTTGTTCTTGCCATGTATAGCTTATATGCCATGTCTTCTTGATGGGTGTATGCTTAGTTTATCATGAGATGCTCTGTAGTGAGTGCATCGAGCTCACGAACATGCCATGTGGAATCTGTTTTTGCCATGTCCTGATATTTCACTAAGTCTGAAATCTGTAATAAAACTTGCTATGTTTACATGGGTGCCATCATTTCTTAGAGTCCTTTTTGGCTTATGGTCAGTAAGGGACTATTGATATATGCTTTGAGTAGAATCATGTCATGCCTTGCTTTGCTATTATAAGTTCTTGTAGCATGTTGTTTGCTTGCTCTAAACATGCCTTCCTGATGTTAATTCCTGGTATGTTAGTATTTTCACTAAGTCTGTGAACCTGATATTTTGAGCACTTTCTCCATGCTTGTTTGAACATGTTATGATGTGATTTAGCCGTAGCTCAGTGTTCCTCTTTTGTTAAGCATCTCCTGTAGTTCGCTGCCATATGCTTTGTTTGTATGTTGGGGTGCTGTAGCATAGTTTCGTGTTGCGTGCTAAGTAGCATCGGGCTGTTAAACGCAGATTTGCGTCATTCTTGTTTTGCTTGTCATTTGCAAACCGTGCATCCGATTCCGTGATCTTTATATCGATTTCACCGAAATCATCTCATCTTTCAGCGGCATACTTGGTTTGCCAAGTTGATGCCAGTTCATCATTTTCCTTCCGAGCATACATATGCATTGCATATCACATCTCGCATCGCATGTCATGTTTTGCATCATATTGCTTGTGCATTGTTCCTTGTTTGATTGTGGTTCCGTTGCTTGTGTTCTTGCTTTGGGTAGAGCCGGACGCGAGTGCGTGTACGAGGAACCTGTTGAGAACGCCTCTCGAAGATCAAGTCTTCGACAACTCGAGAACCTTTCGAGCAAGATGACCATACCCTCGAAATCACTACTATCTTTGCTATGCTAGTTTGCTCGCTCTTTTGCTATGCCAATGCTACGATGCCTACCTTTTGCTTGTCAGCCTCCCAAATTGCCATGTCAAACCCCTAACCTTTGACACCTTTTCCTATGCAAACCGTTGTTTGGCTATGTTACCGCTTTGCTCAGCCCCTCTTATAGCGTTGCTAGTTGCAGGTGAAGTTGAGGATTTCTCCATGGTGGACAGGGTTTATGTTGGGATATCACAATATCTATTATATTATTAATGCATCTATATACTTGGTAAAGGGTGGAAGGCTCGGCCTTATGCCTGGTGTTTTGTTCCACTCTTGCCGCCCTAGTTTCCGTCATACCGGTGTTATGTTCCCGGATTTTGCGTCCCTTACGCGGTCGGGTGATTTATGGGACCCCTTGACGATTCGCTTTGAATAAAACTTGTCCAAGAAGGCCCAACATTGCCTTTTACCATTTGCCTCACCACCACCTACTTTTTCCCTTGGGAGTCGCTCTCTCGAGGGTCATCTTTTATTCAGCCCCGGCCAATGCTTGTCTAGCGTTGGTCCAAACTAGAAACCCTTGCGGCGCCCCCTCAAGGAAACTTGAGGTCTGGTTTTAGTTATGCGGATTGCTCATCCGGTCGTGGCTCGAGACGAGATACGCGCGGCTACTATCGGGATGTCGGCACGCCGGAGGTCTTGCTGGTCTTGTTTTACCATTGTCGAAATGTCTTGATGTACCGGATTCCGAGTCGATCGGAGTGTCTCGGGTGAAGGTCTATTCCTTCGATGATCGCGAGAGCTTGTCATGGGCTAAGTTGGGACACCCTGCAGGTATAAACTTTCGAGAGCCGTGCCCGCGGTTATGTGGCAGATGGGAATTTGTTAATGTCGGTTGTAGAAAACCTGAAGTTGACCTTAATTAAAATACATCAACCGTGTGTGTTACCGTGATGGTCTCTTTCCGTGAGTCCGGAAGTGAACACGATGTTGGAGTTATGCTTGACGAGGTTGCTATGGGATCACTTCTTGATCATACTTTTGCCGACCGTGCTTTGCCTTCTCTTCTCGCTCTCATTTGCGTATGTTAGCCTCCGTATATGCTAGTCGCTTGCTGCAGCTCCACCTCATGCCTTTACCTTACCCATAAGCTTAAATAGTCTTGATCTCGCGGTGTGAGATTGCTGAGTCCTCGTGACTCACGGATACTTCAAAACCAGTTTGCGGTGCCTATGTTAATGAAAGCGGTGACACATCCAAGCTCAAGGAGGAGCTCTTTGAAGATCTTGCCTTTTGTGTAGTTTCGTTTCAGTTGATCAAGAGTGGAGCCCAGGTTGGGGTCGATCGAGGTCCTTTATCGATTTGGGGTTCTTCTTTTATTTTGGTTCCGTAGTCGGACCTTGTTTGTATCTGGATGATGTAATGTTCTATTCATGTAATTGTGTGAAGTGGCGATTGTAAGCCAACTATGTACCTTTTCCCTTATGTATTACATGGATTGTGCGAAGATTACCTCACTTGCGACATTGCTTTCAATGCGGTTATGCCTCTAAGTCGTGCTTCGACACGTGGGAGATATAGCCGCATCGAGGGCGTTATAAGTTGGTAATCAGAGCCATCCCCGACCTTAGGAGCCCCACTGCTTGATCGTTTTTAGTGGCCGAGTTGTGTCTAGAAAAAAATATTTTGAGTCATTTAGGATTATATATATCGGAGAGTTAGGAATTCTTTTTACTCCCCAGTCCCTTCGACCTTCTGGTGAGGTATCCTGACGTAGAGTTTTGACTCTTCTCTTCTCAAATTTCATTAAATTTTTTTTTTAGGATCACGCGGGTATCTTGGAATCGTTCCGATGGTTTTATGATGACAACATTGTCTTGGTTGCCTCCTGACATTTAGGGGTTGTGGCAGTGTCCCGGGGAGTTGAGCTCCGAGGTGTTGTCGTCATAATTTTATCGTTGCGATTCGAATACCGAGTTTAGTACGCCGACATCGAAAATCTCTTTTATGCGTTGTTGGTGAGATAACCCGCTAACCCAATCTTGAGGTGAGTACGGAGTATTGCCATGACTCGTATAACGGATGCTTTTGAAGGTTGAGGTAGACGATTTCGAAGGTTTCTTGGTTATGTGTTGACGGATGGATACAATGGATGTAGGGATTGTTAGTTTGGGTGATATATATTGCTCCTGTATCCCCAACACCGATTGCATAACCGAAAGTTTCGGAGTTTCATAGGTGGGAATTCAAGTAGCTCTTAGGATATATTTCCGACGGATGTATGATATGAAATTGGGGTTCGACATCTAGTGGTCCGCCTATTCACGGTTGGTTTTACATGGTCTCGTTGTGTCTTAAAGAGTCCTTGGCTATGCCGACTGGGGGCGCTTCGTATGTCATGTGCATTGCCTTGTACATGATGGTGCTGTCTGATTGAGCCCGTGTAGGCCCCACCACGAAAACTTGGACGAAATCTCTATCATATGTTTGTTCCGCTTATTCTCGCAAGCCATCCTTTGTTTTGTTTTGAGTTGTGGTATTGAGTTGCTTCTATGTCAAGTGTTGATTCCATACCTTTCGAAATGGTATTCTCATACTCCGATGTGAATACCAATCCTTCTCGACAATCGAGATTGTCATGTCAATCCTTTTCAACCGTGTGTTTCTCTTCTAGTGGATCCGATCACTTCAACATTAGCAAGACCAATTATCATTTCTTCTCAACGGTGTTTGTTTCGTTCATCCCAAGTTGTCTTTGTTTTTCCCGCCCCCACCCTTTTTCTTCAAGGACACATATTTCTTAATCAAGTATCCATTTATTCATGTGAAGTCTCTTCATTCTTTTCAATCAATGTTCTTATCCGGTGATTTCCCATGAAGATGCTCACGAGCTTCAAGTTCATCATCCTTCTTTGTTGTTTCTTCTCCGGTGGATCCAATTCAAGTCAAGTTTTGTTGATCATACCTTTTTCCTCATTTCAATGTCTTCTCGTACCGGTGCACCTCATTATCATTCTACTTCTCGCTATTTGTTATTCCGAGTGCTTAAGATATCTCAAGATTCGTGTTTTCACTCCGCATTCGTTCAAGCTCTTTCGAGATTGGTATCTCATTCAAGCCATTTAATTCAACCGGTGCAACATCTCTTTTAAATCTTTTCAACGGTGTTCTTTTGAGTGGGCCCTAACCCACAGGTCTTTTCGAGGATCTTACGACTCTTCTAATTATTCCGAGCCATTCTCAAATTCTTTCCGGAGTTTGACGTAAGAATGAATTTTCATCAGTCAAATGCTTTTCTCCAAGATCTTTCAAATTCTTTTCATCTTTGGTCCAACCTTTCTTTTTTTTCTTTCTTCCGGTGTGCCTCAATAATTCATGGTGGTTCTCATCATCATTCTCAACATGTGAAGACCGAAGAAGGATTTCTCTTTAATCTTGCTCTATTTTCTTCAAGATTCATGGTGCTAGCTTGTTGCCATCCTCTCATAATTGTTTTCGATTGTGAGAATCTTTTTCACCCATCCGGAGCATTTTAGGAATCTTTTCAGTTCCATTTTATGAAGCCCATCATCTCAGTATTATTCATTCAAGCTTTCAGCTCTCGTTCTCCAAATCATACTGGTGCATCATTCAAGTATTCTCTAATCAGCTAGTGATCTATTCGTTCATTTGTATCTAAATCCCCTCAAATATCTTCATTCGTTTTCCAATTCTTTCCGGTGAATTGTGCCTTTGCTACTCTCTTTTTCAATTCTTACGATGGTTCATTCAAGATTTCTTTTCTTTCGTTATCATTTAATTCTTTCGTTCCTTCCAATCCTACCGGTGGTTCGTTGAAGACCTTCTCAAGTTTTGACATATCTCTTTTAATCCTTTATACGAGAATAAGTAGTATGCCAAATCCGTTGATTGTCATCAATTTAATTGGTGAAGGATAGGCATAACGTAATTCTTATTCTGGTTTCATCCAAGTGATTAATTCCTTCTTTCGGAGTTTGTTCATGATGAACAAATTCTCGGTTTCATTTGTTTCATCTTCTCTTCTTCCCGGAGTTCCAAGCTCTAATTATCACGGAGATCCATCTAAATCATTGCAAGGATTCACCTTGTGTTTTCAACTTCTCTTTCTTTTCATCATCTTTTTATTACCGGAGTTCTTCATGGAGGCTCTACATGGTGGTTCATCAAGGATTCTTTTCACTCTTCAATTGTTCTTCAAGATTTCTCTTGAAGTTATGACCCGCCAAGCTATACTCAAAATTAAACATGGTGCTCAACACATGTTTTGTTTTGAGGAGTTCAAGTATTCTTCAGCTTGCATTCCAAAGTGCAATTCTTTCTACCTTATCTTTTGAGATGGTGATATGTCATTCTTGATGATTTTCATTCATGTTTGATGATTCATATGCTGTCAAGAATGAGGTATTTTAAATCCATCAATCTCTTCGTTGGAGTTATCTTGGTAAAGATTTCACCGAAAGCCTTCCCTAAGGAATATTGCTATTTGTGGTGCTTATCAATGATCCAAGTTATATCTCTATCATCTTGGTGAAGCAGTTTTCATCTCTTCATTGATCTCAAGCAAGCAATTGATTTTGATAGTGCCAGAATTTCACCTCAAGTTTTGAGATGTTTTCCATAAGCCCACTACAAGCTTATTCTTTTCGTTGTTGATTTTCCAACAACTCTATTCTAACCTTCTTGCAAGGGTGCATTCCAAGATCATTTGTGGCAGAAGTTGTCATTTTCTTCTCCAACGATCTATCTTCTATTCTTTTGTTTCCGAGGCATTGTGATGTTGTGCTCTTCAATCATCATCTTGAATTGCGAGGTCGTGTTCTTTTCGTGCTTATCCATTTAACCGGAGTGTTGTATCATCTCTTCAATATCTTTTCACCCCATTAAGTTTTCTTCTCTTTTCTACCGGATTGTTTGCAATCTCGTTCATCTTTGTTGTACTCTTTCTTTTAAATTGCTCAACCTCTCAAGGTTCGTGGTTTCACTCGTTCGTCAAAGTAGCAACTTAGTTTTACCCCTTCTCTTCCTCTTCCGTTTTCCCTACGGTGCCATCCTAGATCTCGGGACGAGATCCTCTCGTAGTGGTGGAGTGTTGTAACACCCCGGATCCGATGCGCCAGGTGTCCGCCAGTTATTCGCCGTCGTTGCCATGTCATTTGCTTGCGTGTTGCATTTGTCATGTCATCATGTGCATTTCATTTTGCATACATGTTCATCTCATGCATCCGAGCATTTTCCCTGTTGTCCGTTTTGCAATCCGGCGCTCCTATGTCATCCGGCGTTCCCTCTTCTCTCTTTTCGTGTGCGGGTATTAAACTTTCTCGGAATGACCCGAGGTTTGCCAAGCGGCCTTGGTATAGCACCGGTAGACCGCCTGTCAAGTTTCGTGCCATTTGGAGCTCGTTTGGTACTCCAACGGTTAGCAGGTAACCGTGAAAGCCCTCTTTTGTTGCAGCCCAACACCCCTTCCAAAGTGGCCCAAAACCCATCTAACTCCTCTCCATGCTCTCGGTCGTTCGATCACGATCGCGTGGCCGAAAACCGCTCCTCATTTGGACTCTCCTAGCTCCTCTACCTATATAAACACCTCCCTCCTCTATTCCGGGTCCAAACCCTAGCTCCGCTCCTCTCCGCCGGACACGTCCGGATCGGACCGGACATATCCAGCCCGCCGCCACGTCGCTCCGACGAATCGGAGGACGCCACGTCACCCGCCGCCGCCCGCGCAGCCAGTGGCAAGCTGCCACGTGGCCGCCGCCGTCTCTCTCCTCCTCCATGGCCAGGGGACCGGATCGGGCCCAGCGAGCCCAGCGCCGCCGCCGTCTGACCTCCCGGCCACGCCGCCCGCCGGCCAGCGTCGCCATCGCCATGCGGCGCTTGCTGCCGCCGGACTTCGCCGTCTCGCTCAGTACACCGCCGCCGACCGCCGCCACCACAGCGCCGCCGTGGCCCGCCTCCGCCTCCCTCCGCCTCGGCCGCTTGCCGCCATTGCCATGAGGTCGCCGAGCGAGGCCGCCAGCGCCTAAGCTTCTCCGGCGCCTCACTGCCAGCCGCCCCCGCCGCCGGCTGGGTCGCCGCCCTCGCGCCCGTCTTGCAGCATCCCTCCTCTGCGCCGCCCAGCGGAGCTCCCCCCGCCGCCGCCGCCGGGCCGGATCGGCCGTCGCCGTCGCCGCTGACGGATCGGGAGAGCCCGATCCGCTTGCCGTTGATCACGTGGGCCCATGAGCCGGCCAAGCAGCGCCTGCCCAGCCGCCTGCCTCCTCTGCTTCTGGGCGAAGCCGCTTGGTGAGCCACCGCCTATCCCCGCCCGAGCACCTCATAGCTATTATGCGCCCGTCCGTTTTTTTCTTCGAAACGCCCAAGTCCCTGAAATCTGTGTAATTTTCATGCATGTTCATGCCATCACATCTCTGCACCCGTAGCTCCGCTTTGCGCGTATAATATGTCAAATTGTTCGTCTCGAAGAGTACATCATTTCATTCCATTGCATCATTTGCATTTGAGCTCATCTTGATGCCCGAAATGCTGTTGGAAGATAGCTTCAGATCGTTAGTTCCAGAATTTTATCGGTTCGAGCTCTTTTGTCATTTTTGCCATGATTTATGTGTGCATCCTATGAGTATGAGCTCTACATGAATGTTGGACTAGGTCATGCCATCTTTCCAGGGGTGTTGACCTTGTATTTTTGTGAGTTGTGTGCTGAGTGCATCAAGCTTGTAAAGTAGGGTAGTTGCTGTTGTTGTTTTCCTGGCAGATTCTGTTATAATTTGATGCCATGTTAACATGCTTCCACTAATCATTCTATGCATAATCTGGAGATGCTCTATAAACATGTTTTGATATACATGTCATACTCTATCCATTAATGCCCTTGGTATTATTTATGGCCTGCTGTAACATGTTCATTTCTTGCTCCAAAGTTGCTTGAAATTGTTTCCTGGCAGACTGTTTGCATTAGATTCAATTTTCACGAGGTTGTTGTAGTTGATCCGTGTGTGCTATGAGGTTGTTCTTGCCATGTATAGCTTATATGCCATGTCTTCTTGATGGGTGTATGCTTAGTTTATCATGAGATGCTCTGTAGTGAGTGCATCGAGCTCACGAACATGCCATGTGGAATCTGTTTTTGCCATGTCCTGATATTTCACTAAGTCTGAAATCTGTAATAAAACTTGCTATGTTTACATGGGTGCCATCATTTCTTAGAGTCCTTTTTGGCTTATGGTCAGTAAGGGACTATTGATATATGCTTTGAGTAGAATCATGTCATGCCTTGCTTTGCTATTATAAGTTCTTGTAGCATGTTGTTTGCTTGCTCTAAACATGCCTTCCTGATGTTAATTCCTGGTATGTTAGTATTTTCACTAAGTCTGTGAACCTGATATTTTGAGCACTTTCTCCATGCTTGTTTGAACATGTTATGATGTGATTTAGCCGTAGCTCAGTGTTCCTCTTTTGTTAAGCATCTCCTGTAGTTCGCTGCCATATGCTTTGTTTGTATGTTGGGGTGCTGTAGCATAGTTTCGTGTTGCGTGCTAAGTAGCATCGGGCTGTTAAACGCAGATTTGCGTCATTCTTGTTTTGCTTGTCATTTGCAAACCGTGCATCCGATTCCGGTGATCTTTATATCGATTTCACCCGAAATCATCTCATCTTTCCAGCGGCATACTTGGTTTGCCAAGTTGATGCCAGTTCATCATTTTCCTTCCGGAGCATACATATGCATTGCATATCACATCTCGCATCGCATGTCATGTTTTGCATCATATTGCTTGTGCATTGTTCCTTGTTTGATTGTGGTTCCGTTGCTTGTGTTCTTGCTTTGGGTAGAGCCGGAGACGAGTGCGTGTACGAGGAACCTGTTGAGAACGCCTACGAAGATCAAGTCTTCGACAACTCTGAGAACCTTTCAGGCAAGATGACCATACCCTCGAAATCACTACTATCTTTGCTATGCTAGTTTGCTCGCTCTTTTGCTATGCCAATGCTACGATGCCTACCTTTTGCTTGTCAGCCTCCCAAATTGCCATGTCAAACCCCTAACCTTTGACACCTTTTCCTATGCAAACCGTTGTTTGGCTATGTTACCGCTTTGCTCGGCCCTCTTATAGCGTTGCTAGTTGCGGTGAAGTTGAGGATTTCTCCATGGTGGGCAGGGGTTTATGTTGGGATATCACAATATCTATTATATTATTAATGCATCTATATACTTGGTAAAGGGTGGAAGGCTCGGCCTTATGCCTGGTGTTTTGTTCCACTCTTGCCGCCCTAGTTTCCGTCATACCGGTGTTATGTTCCCGGATTTTGCGTCCCTTACGCGGTCGGGTGATTTATGGGACCCCCTTGACAGTTCGCTTTGAATAAAACTTGTCCAGCAAGGCCCAACATTGCCTTTTACCATTTGCCTCACCACCACCTACTTTTTCCCTTGGGAGTCGCTCTCTCGAGGGTCATCTTTTATTCAGCCCCCCGGGCCAATGCTTGTCTAAGCGTTGGTCCAAACTAGAAACCCTTTGCGGCGCCCCTCAAGGAAACTTGAGGTCCGGTTTTAGTTGTACGGATTGCTCATCCGGTCGTGGCTCGAGACGAGATCTGCGGCTACTATCGGGATGTCGGCACGCGGGAGGTCTTGCTGGTCTTGTTTTACCATTGTCGAAATGTCTTGATGTACCGGATTCCGAGTCCGATCGGAGTGTCTCGGGTGAAGGTCTATTCCTTCGATGATCGCGAGAGCTTGTCATGGGCTAAGTTGGGACACCCTGCAGGTATAAACTTTCGAGAGCCGTGCCATGGTTATGTGGCAGATGGGAATTTGTTAATGTCCGGTTGTAGAAAACCTGAAGTTGACCTTAATTAAAATACATCAACCGTGTGTGTTACCGTGATGGTCTCTTTCCGTGAGTCCGGAAGTGAACACGGTGTTGGAGTTATGCTTGACGCAGTTGCTATGGGATCACTTCTTGATCATACTTTTGCCGACCGTGCTTTGCCTTCTCTTCTCGCTCTCATTTGCGTATGTTAGCCTCCGTATATGCTAGTCGCTGCTGCAGCTCCACCTCATGCCTTTACCTTACCCATAAGCTTAAATAGTCTTGATCTCGCGGGTGTGAGATTGCTGAGTCCTCGTGACTCACGGATACTTCAAAACCAGTTTGCGGTGCCTATGTTACCGAAAGCGGTGACACATCCAAGCTCAAGGAGGAGCTCTTTGAAGATCTTGCCTTTTGTGTAGTTTCGTTTCAGTTGATCGAGAGTGGAGCCCAGTTGGGGTCGATCGAGGTCCTTTATCGCATTTGGGGTTCTTCTTTTATTTTGGTTCCGTAGTCGGACCTTGTTTGTATCTGGATGATGTAATGTTCTATTCATGTAATTGTGTGAAGTGGCGATTGTAAGCCAACTATGTACCTTTTCCTTATGTATTACATGGATTGTGCGAAGATTACCTCACTTGCGACATTGCTTTCAATGCGGTTATGCCTCTAAGTCGTGCTTCGACACGTGGGAGATATAGCCGCATCGAGGGCGTTACAGGCTCCCACATGCTCCTCGATGATCTCATCGGTTGAACCACGATGTCGAGGATTCGATCAAAACCACGTATGCAATTCCTTTGTCAATCGATGCGTTACTTGCCCGAGACTCGATCGTCGGTATCCCAATACCTTGTTCAGTCTCGTTACCGGCAAGTCACTTTACTCGTACCGTAATGCATGATCCCGTGGCCAACACCTTGGTCACCTTGAGCTCATTATGATGATGCATTACCGAGTGGGCCCAGAGATACCTCTCCGTCATACGGAGTGACAAATCCCAGTCTCAATCTGTGTCAACCCAACAGATACTTCGGAGATACCGTAATGCACCTTTATAGTCACCCGATTCGTTGTGACGTTTGATACACCCAAGGCACTCCTACGATGGCGGGAGTTACATGATCTCATGGTCGAAGGAAGAGATACTTGACATTGGCAAAGCTCTAGCAAACGAACTACACGATCTTTTATGCTATGCTTAGGATTGGGTCTTGTCCATCACATCATTCTCCTAATGATGTGATCCCGTTATCAACGACATCCAATGTCCATAGTCAGGAAACCATGACTATCTGTTGATCACAACGAGCTAGTCAACTAGAGGCTCACTAGGGACATATTGTGGTCTAAGTGTTCACACGTGTATTACGATTTCCGGATAATACAGTTCTAGCATGAACAAAAGACAATTATCATGAACATTGAAATATAATAATACTTTTATTATTGCCTCTAGGGCATATTTCCAACATCTTACTCATGCTAGTGGGTTTCATCTATTTAGTGTGGCAATGATAGGTCATGCAGAGGAAAGGGGTTCAACTACCGCAGCATGTGACAATTGAATCATTGTTGTCCTAATGCAATAAAAGAGAGCAGGAGCGAGAGAGTGGGATCGTATCGGAATGAACAAGGGGGTTTTGCTTGCCTGGCACTTCTGAAGATGATATAGCTCTTCATCGGTGTCATCGAACTCATCGTCGGAACACGTCTACGGAAGGGGGACAAATACCGGCAAACAAGGAAGAATACAATCAATGCAATGTACAATATGATGCATGATCATGACATGGCAATATGTTGTGATTTGAGCTAATGCAACTAGCAACAGGTTAAATGAAGTTGATTTGAATCAAAGATTCAAATTCAAACTCCATATGTGATGTTTTAAATGCTCTTCATATGATTTGTACTAAACAGTAGTCATAAGTTGTTATATCATGCATGAAACCAGTACAGATGGATAATTGCTATCAAGGCCGCTTCCAAGCAGCAGAGGTCGTTGTTCATGAAGGCGGCGGACTTCGATCCCGATGCGGCGAAGTTTGTTCAAGACTTCCGTGCGACCATGTACAAATGTTTTGCGCCAAAGGAAGGTGAAAAAGGATGCCAAATTTTGAGGTCTATGGCATGGAAGCCGGACTGAAGGCTTTTGGGATTGATGGATGTAAAAGAATTATTCAACATTCGGTGGTTTTGGTACTACTTGCATGTGTTTGCAACTATATAAATGTATGATGGCTAGAATTGATATTGATCTAGATAGAATTTGTCAAAGGGAGGAGTCCGGACAAGGGCAGACATTTGGTGACTTCGATTGGATGGCCTCCGCACGGTAGCAGACATTTGATGATGTCCATTTGATAATCGACGTTGGAGATGCCTTTAGAGCAACTCTAGCAGAGGCTCCATATTGGACCGATGACCATAACAACCGCCACTATGGCGATTTTGGGCCAAAATGACACTTTAGCATAATTGCCACAACTTATGTAGGGCGCTCCATATTAGGCCTGTGAGCCTCCAGATTTGGAGGTTAAGGGCTCTGACTCTGGAGCACGCGACATCCGTCAAGCGCTCTCATGGGAAGAAAGTTTTACCTCCCTCATCAACCTCCCACGCTGGCTTGTGGCGATTTTATCGCCATCTTTTCCCACTACCAGCCATGTTTACCTATCGCCCACCACTATAAAAAGACCCACATCCTCCACTTTCATTCTCGCCACCATCAGCCTTCACTATCATCGCCGACGAACTCGATGATGTTCTCGGGGAAGTAACGAGATCCTCGAGAAGCGTTGTAAAAGTTATACCAACCATTTTGCTGAGGGTCACTCTCTGCATGGATGTTCACTTTTTTTCCTACGACCTTTGTATGTGCGTTGGTAGGTATCCTCTCTATACTTATCCGTATTTATATATGTCTTTGTATACATTTCTTGAAGTTTAAGAGAGAAAAAGGCTCGAACACAGCTAAAAATATCCAATGCATTTGCACGACAAAGAACCCCATATATTTTGCCTTGAGCCACCTACGTTGCATAAAGATTAAGACAGACCTTTTAAGACCCATGTGCCCCTACACCCACTACAAACGGTAAATTCAAAACAAAATAAAAACCAAATGAAAAATCCAAAATTTTGGGACATCAAACATGATCAAACATTAGATGTTCTTGCAAAGTTTCAGCCATAAATAAAATTTGAGGAGCCCACACCAAAGAAATCATTGCTCAAAAGTGCACATAAACTTTGAACAGTGATCTTTTTTGTTGACTCCTCAAATGTTATTTGTGGATGAAACTTTGCAAGAGCATCAGTTTTATCACGTTTGATGTCCCACAGTTTGGGAGTTTTTTTTTTCAGTTTCATTTCAACTTTTTTATTCATTCACTGTCTATGAGGGCGTAGGGGCACCCGCCTTTCTTCATAAGGATCTTCGGAGAGGGTTATCCATTGATGCCGACGTGTTCGCGGACGCTTTCCATGCCATCCCGACGCCTCCACTCCACCCACGGCCAGAGCCGGCCTGCCTGGTCGGCGGCGGCGCACGGCACGCGTCGCCGCGCGGTTTGCCCGCCCCACACCTTCACCCCCTCGTGAAGGTATCCGCGCCGGCCGGAATCCCCTCGCGCCAAGTAAAGCAAAGCAACGTTCAGTGCGCAAGCGTCCCTTTCCCAGTCTCCCTCCCATTCCATTATTCCTTTGCCCCGCCTATATAATCCTCCGCTCCTCGCCCTCCCGTACGCCGTCAAACACAGACGTCGGAGACGAGACGTCGAGGAAACAGCCGCACACGCGCGCGCTCCAAAGCCGGTGGTTTCTGTAGAGTTCATGTGACGCGACGAGCGCGATCGAGCATGGCGAGCGGCGGCGCGGGGGGCTACTACCACGGCGACCGGTACGGCTACGGCTACTCGTACTCGCGGCAGCAGCCCGCGCCGTCGGCGACGTCGTTCCACATGTGCCTGTTCCTGGCCACGGCGTGCCTCCTCGGCGGCGCGTCGCTCTACTCGCACTGCGAGTCCGCGATGGAGAGCCTCGTCGACCAGCTCCGGGTCGCCGTCGTCCTGTCCCCGTTCGTCCTCCTCCTCGCGGCGCAGTACTGGTCCGCGACCGGGCGCCGCTGGCGGTCGTCGCACTCGTACTCGTCGTCGTCATCGCTGCTCGCGGCTCCGCCGTCGGTGGTGTCGTGGGAGCAGCAGCCGCCCTGGTACGACCAGCGGCAGCGGGACGGCGGCGCGTCGTCGCCGTGGGGCGTGGCGCTGGCGCTGGCGCTCGTCCTGCTGCTCATCTCCTACCAGTCGTGCTTCCAGTACTGGTGGTCCCCGGTCGTCCGCCGCCGGCGCTGAGCTCCGTCGATCGGGTTGGATCGGATCGTTCGCGCGCAGCTAGAACTAGGCACAGCATTGGGTCACGTACGGGCTATGCTTAGCTACTTAGGCAAGGAAATTATCGGCAGTTGACAGAGCAGGATTTTGCTGCCTAAACCGTCAGATGTATTAGCTGTCAGAAAACTATCACTAGTATAGGGAGGATGTAAGTGTAACTGCAATGAACCGTTGTGATATACAGTATACTATAAATAAAGAGCAGTATTCTTCTCGCATTTCACAGTCATCAAATTCTTTCGGTCCTTTGGCTGACAGTGTTCTGTAACCTAAGAAATACTACTACAATTTGGTTCTCTATGAAGCATGCCCCATCTTCTTATGTCCAACGTAGAAATTCGACATGGGTATCAAACCGATTAGTTCCGTATCATCGTATCACAAGAGAGAGTGCCGTTCAGGCCAACAGAAACTGGAGCGAGATCCCGCCTTCTGAACATGACACTCGATCGAGTCTTTTAAAAGACGAATCCTTGCAAAGAATATAGTAATAACCAAACCGGTTAACCAAAGTACTCCTACTTTGAGTACTTATAAACGACGAATCTTTGAATGCATTTTCTTTCCCGAAAAGGGAACCAAAGTGCAATATGTTACTCCCTTCGTCCGGAAATACTCGTCGGAAATGCATAAAAATAGATGTATCTAAAACTAAAATGCGTCTAGATACATCCATTCCTCCGACAAGTATTTCGGGATGGAGGGAGTACTAATAAACAGCGATCACGCCTAGCTTTAGGCTTGATTTTGCTGCCGGTTAACTAATCGAAATTGATCAGTGAAGAACGTGGAAACACTGCACGAAAGAAAGAAAGAAAGAAAGAAAGAAAGAAAAATGCAATACAGGACAGGGTGGGAATCGCATTCCTGACTTTAGGAATGATAGTATACAGATAGAACCCGGCGATCGTCTTTCTTCTCTTTCGGCCGGTGATGGACAAGTAAAAGCACCTTTCTGCGCTACTAGATGACCGTGTGGGGGCGAGTACCTAAAACTAAAAGCAACCGACCCCAAGTATTCCAGATTCTTGTCACCCTCTGTATGTGACATTTCTTGGCTTACCTTCCCTTCCTAGCGACCGGAATCTCAGGGAGGAGTTCCTGTCGGCGTCGCACGGGCTCAATTTCTCGGAGGAGTTCCATTTTCTTTCGGTGGCACCTTCAGGATTATTTTTTAATGTGCACCAGATTTTTCTGCATTCCATTAGGCACAAAGCACAAAGAAGGGACAAAAGAGTCTCAGATTACAGAAGCAGCAGCCAAGATCACTAAGATGATTCAAATCTTAAAAAAGCAAGACCTGATGACCAGACAATATTACAGGAACACCTGCATTTTCAGGCAGCCAATAGAACCTGTATTCTTTCAAAATCCAAACCCCATCACAGCTATAAAACAAATGCGCCATGTTTTGAGATCTCAATGCAAGGAGACCTTACAAAAAGAAACAACGCAAAGGTGCAGATAGAAGCAGAAGCATGTTTGGACTCATCATCAGAAGAAATCTGGAGTGCTGGAACTCATCAGAAGAGAAAATGACAGATACAGCTTCAATCTCCAAAGTGAAGGCTAAAGGATAAACCCAACAATGATTGGTGTGTCTGCTATCCTTTCCTTTTGGCGATCATTCCTTTTAGGCTGTCATGGCTTTCAGTCTCCCCAGAGTAGTGAACTGATTTGGCAGCTCTCTGCACGCCTTCCTGAGAGATCCGGCTGCAGCCTATAACGACCAGTGACTCCAGCTTCTGTGCACGTGCCAACGCAGCCATTCCATCATCTGTCACTCTCTTACATTTGCGGAGCGTGAGACTACTCAAGCAAGGAGCCTGTATAATGAAATTCATACCAGCATCGGTTATAGACCTGCAATCCACAAGCTCGAGCTTCTCCAGAAACTGTGAGGATGAGAGGCCCTTCATCCCCTCGTCATAAAAAATGCTGGCACCATTTAGAACAAGAGCACGAATCGGACATGATTGGATGAGCGTTACAATACCCTCTTGTGTGAAGCCTATTTCAGTAGGATAAATGGGATCGCAAAATGTGAAGGTGAGCTCAACAAGCTGAAGCATAGGGCAGCTCAGAGCTAGAGCCTTAAGGCTAGCATCAGTCAATGGTGTCCTAAACTCACCATCTTCACAACGCAGAGGCATGAGACGAAGTGAGATGGTTTTAAGGTTGCTGCACCTCTGGAATAGTGCAATCATCTCATTCTCATTTAGACCAATAACATACTCCAGGTAAAGTGTCTCCAATGCTTTACACTTCCCCAAGAGAAAACGAAGTCCAATTTCTGGCTCAGTTATTATATGAGCCAACCTAAGATCCTTCAGGTTATCACAGCAGATGTCATAGCTATATGGGTAGCCAGACACGTAGGAGGGATCACGGGCCCCTGGCACCCAGTAATTTCCATTAATCTCGAACTCAAACTTTTGGAGATTCAACCATCCTGGGCCAAACTTTAAGAGATCATACTGGCTGATACCATCACAATCCTTTATAACAAATTCCCCAAGTGATCCATACCTCCTAAGGTACTCCAGCCACTCCCCGCTGTCTACTGCTGTACAGTCAACAAGGTGGAGAACCGAAAGATATCTGCAACCAACCGCCACCCGAAAAATCCCAGTAGAAGTGACTGCTGGTGCATGGTTCAGCCTGAGGGACCTCAAGTTTTTGCACTCAGCTAGATAACCTAGACCAGTGTCATCAATGTATGAGCAGAAGCTTAAAGCAAGATCGGACAGCAAGGAGCAGTGAGATGATAAAACAAGTAGGCCTTGGTTGTTCAACTGGTCCACGTTACTGGACTTTGATCCAGAGTAATTGATCTCTACTTTTGCCAAATTGGGGAACCGGGAAAACAGCGATACCAAAGCTTCGGTTGAAGGATTGAGTCCACGGCCAACACGGATAGCATCCCTGTGCTCCGCCTCGACGGTGCAGAGCTGCTTCGACACGAGGGAAAGAGAATTAAGATCACTTGTCTTGGTAATCCTCTTGACGATCTCTCCAAGCAGTGGCTCTGGGAGACCCTCCATCGAGTATCTCAGCTGCACAACTTGGGCAGTCTCAAGACCCGGCTTGGCGCTGAAATAAAGATTCTATCATCAGAATGGAACATAACAAGATAACCAATTAACAGCTGTAAGAACAAATGTAAAAGGAAACATCAGTGAAATATCAAACTTTTCTTGCACTAGTTTGAAAGATTCATGTGCATATCAAACAAGATAACCAGTTAACAGCGGTACTAGTTTGAAAGATTCATGTGCTTATCTACACAGTGAACAGTAACCAACTGACTGCAGGCTAATATTTATATCATGGGACAGGAAAACGTTACAAGGGAAAATTAACCAAACGACCTAATCATATGAAGTTGCTGCTCGGTGGGGGTAGGGGGAGGGGATTTTCTATAATAAGTACACCAATTAGAACAGCAAGTCCACGAGATAATCAAACATCCACCTGCTGAATTGAACACACATCTAGAAGGACCTGACCAATCAGATGAAGATATAGATTTCTGGACACTCCAGAACGGGTTTTACCAAAAACAAATGAAGAAACCAGCCTATTTCCTCTAGAATTCACAGATATTCCAGACCCAGACGCAGCGGGCTAACTGTATCAGCAGAGCCAGGTACACGGTGGAAGAACGGAGAGCACGCAGACATCACGGAACGGGATCAACAGAGCTCGGGTGGAAGAATCGACGTCGCCTCGGCTGGCTCAACCAATGTTGCTTGAGGAGGGGAGGGAATGGATCCAAATGCGTACCTCGGAGGAGCCGGCGAACCGGAAGGGAGGCGCCGGCCGGGAGGGGAGAGCTGGGCGGAGACGGCGGCGACCGGGGGTTGGAATGGGTGGGGAAACCTCCGCGGCGAGGTCGACGACGAAACCCTCGCCTTCCTTTTTTTTTAGGGGTTGGCGTGAGTCGCTTTTGAGCGTCGGCCTCGCAGCAACAACAAAGGTGTCTTGGGCCTGGCCCGACTTGATGATAAGGCCTCGCAGCAGCAAGAATTACCATCCCTCGAAAAGAAAAAACAGCAAGAATTGCCGACTACGCAAGCGAAGGCCTCCACTTCCAAAAAAAAAAATGCAGAGAAAGTCGTTCGGTTCAGGCCAACGGAGCTTGGAGCGAAATCCCGCCTTCTGAACATGACACTCGAGTCCTTTTAAACCACGAATCCTTGCAAGAATTTAAGAACCAAACCGGTTAACCAAAGTACTCCTACTTTGAGTACATTTTATCGTTAAAATATTTGTTGCCAGACAAACACCGCTTTAGGTTCGATTTTGCTGCCAGTTAACTAATGGAAATTAGCTCGTGAAGAACGTGGAAACGCTGTAGGAAATAAATAAAGAAAGAAATCTTGCAAAAAAAAAACGAAATGTAGTACAAGACAGGGTGGGAATCGCATTCCCGACTTTTTGCCATGATATATAGTGTACATATAGAACCTGGCGGTCATATTTCTTTCTCTTTCAGCCAATGATAGGCGAGTAAAACCATCTTTTATGCGCTAGATGACCGTGTGGGGTGAGTGCGGTATAGCTACCCGTATTGAAGATGTTTACCTAAAACTAAAAGCAACCGACCCCAAGTATTCCAGAAATCTTGTCACCCTCCGTATGTGACATTTCTTGGCTTCCCTTTCTACTCGTTTACACAAAAGCATAAAACTGCTCAAGTTGGGCAGACTACGTGCGCTCGAATTCCAAAACCACATGTTGATTGTATGCCATCAAATTATCTTTTTAGTGATAAATAAATAAAATATCTTTGGTTTACGATAAGAAATCATTTTTCATAACAAAAAAAATTATCTTGAGTATCATGTGGTGCTTTTTTTGTAGAAACATATGTAACTTTACTTATAATCGCAACCATTACAAGTACATTGGATGAGATCCAAGATCCAAAATTACAAAGATATTCTCACATCTAAGAATTAAAATAAAATATCTTGGATACGTCTTCTTTGTGGTACCAATCTTTGAAGGTGTAATGTCGCCAAGACTTTAGTAAAGAGGCGACAGTTTGAATAGAGCGGCACTACTGCTACTCGTTCACTTGCACGAGTTTGATTATCAATAAAGAATTTTGAAAGCCTCTTGGCCGCCCGTCCAAAAAGATGGGAAGCTGTGAACGATGAGCGTGCTTGGGTAGGAGATAATCACCTAGAAGTGCAAGCCGTCGAATCACAAAAACTTCATCATGATAATGGAGAGATTCCAACTCTATAGGAAATCAAACTAGCGAAACTAACATATCATAATAACATAAAATCATCAGATTTGAATAATCGACTCTGTGAGGGCATAGAACCTTGTGTCTCTATGGCACCTGCACAACGAACCGAAGTAATTTATTTGCAAAAAGACCAAGAGGCACTAGTGCAGAACCGGGCATTAGCACCGGTTCGTAAGGCCCTATAATGCCGCTTACATAACCGGCACTAATTAGTGGTCACTAAAGCCCCCCCCCCTTTAGTACCGGTTCAGCACGAACCGGTGCTAAAGGGCAACCACGTGGCACGAGCCAGCTCCGGGCACCTGGAGCCCTTTAGTACCGGTTTGTAAGACCAACCGGTACTATAAGGTTTGGAGGGTTTTTAGTTTTATGATTTCTTTTTCATTTAATTTTGTGTTTCCATTTTAATTCTTTTTCATTTGCTGGTATTTTACGATACTACACATTGTACACGTTATATATATATATATATATATATATATATATATATATATATATATATATATATATATATATATATATATATATATATTAATTCACACATACACACATGTATAGATATATACAATTTCTCCTACATATGAATGTTGCCTTTGGAGCCAGTCTAAATGGTGCCTTCGGAGCACGATGACAATTGAAAGTGGTTTTCATTGGGGCGGTAGCGGGTAATATAATTCTCCATTCGGATTTATGACCTGGTCGAGCAAAAATCCCGCTATTTCCTCTTGAAGTGCTTCTACGCGCTCCGTTACTATGAGCTTCTCCCGCACCTCTTTGAACTGTTAAGAAGGATATCAATATGCATGTGTATTAGTTGTGTGACTAGCTAGATATCGATAATGGTGTAAAAATTGTGAATAGTGTTCTGACAAGTGTACCCATTGCTATCTTTGAGATCTGCTCCTTTCGGACGCCATCATGCGAATGTTCTCGCAAACGCAGAATGCACAGATCAGTCCCTGCGCTTTGCTTGGGGCCTTTACGAGAATGGAATTTGATCGATAAAAATTAATCAAGCATGATAATTAAAGAGATGGCAGCTAGCTAGCTAGCTAGCTAGTACTATAATTACTTACCTTGGGTGAAACCATTCAAGCTTTTGTTTCCATTCACGGGTGTGGCGATGAATCTTGCCCAAGCCCTTGCCCACGACAAATAAAATGAATAAAGGGTTATTAAATAGTTCATATCATGAAATGACGAACTAAATAGGCGAGATATATAGTTAATAATGATTGAAATTACCTGTTGACTATCCCATACAAGATGTTAAAGTCAGTGTTTTTTGAGACTAGTGAGTCCAGTACTTCAACTGTTCCGGCGTCAACTTTAATGATACACAAGACCCAGTGAAATCTGCATGCACACACGTTTATATGTCTTAATTAAGCGGGCATATGTTAGCAAAAACATGTAGCTAGCTAGTAGGCAAAAACAGAGAATTTGTAGTACAAGACAGTGTGACTCACCCAAAATGGTAAGGAAGTAGTATATCTTCATTGTATTTGAGGCGCTTCAATAACTCTAGCATGCTGTCCTCTACTTCCTTTGCAAGACGTTCACTTATCTTCCATGTGAATTCATTAACGGTGTTTGGGTCAATGAACCCAATGCCATAGCGTCCACCTTTTCTCATTTCATATATCTTCATCCTGCATAATACCACAGAAAAGAATATAGTGAGGATAATTACAGGTAATGATTGATCTCAAAAGGATCACTACAGCTAGCTTGAGACTTAAATTATAGAAAGAAATCACTTACAGACAATAGCAACTGATGATAGATTTGTCGAGTGCTTCCTTATTGTATAATTGAAACGGTTCTAAATACTCAACGGACCCAGCTTTCTCATGGTAGTAATGGTCATTCTTGACATTCACCATGAGGGACACTCGATCTGAAATCTTGGTAATGTTCATGTACCATTGATGCAATTCATACATTCTCGTTGGGAGGTTCTTGACCTTGTCTGGCACGACCAAAGGTTGGCCCCGGACATATTTCCGTTTTACTTCATCCTCTCTAAGCAAAGGCATGGGCTCGATCTCGAGGAGTTGTCCAACAGTGATGTTGAGAACTTCATCCTGCATTATATGCTCCTCCGCTATTACCACATTGCCCACCTCGGGAACATGCAATCGTTGCCCACAATAATATTGGGGCGCGTCTTCATCTTTGTTGTTGGCACAACAAGCGAGGGATCGATTATACCTTTGTTCTCCCAAATTGGGAATGGTTTTCCGCATTTTTGGCGATTGCTTCTTGTTTGCTCGATCCCGATGTAGACGTGCTCGCCTCCCTTTGTAGACGTGCTCGATTTAACTTCCTGATGTGGCGCTCATAGTCTATGTCAACAGGCTTGGAAGCTGGTGGTTGAGCCATACGAATGAAGTGGTCAATCGTTTCCTTAGGCACTTTCTCCCTTGGCGGCGGTGGCGGTTTCGGTGCAAAATGGGCTTCCACCTCGGCCTTCGATATGGCTGTAATTTCCTCCTCGGACCTGTCATAAGACCTCTGCGGAAGAGCCTTGAGGCTTGGACCATATTTATACCGCTTGCCTCCGCCTGTACTTCCTGTACTACCTCGACTCGACGGCTCGCACTGAGCTGCGGGTGTCTCTTCTGCGATTCTTGAGGCGGCGGAGACGGCCGACGGGGCTGAGTTGGACGAGGAGGAGTGGCTGAGGTTGTGCGGACTTGGAGGAGGAGGGCGTCGGCGTTGTGGCGGACTTGGAGGAGGAGGATTGTCCCGACACTTTGCGGACTTGGAGGAGGAGGATTGTCCCGACACTTTGCGAACTTGGAGGAGCGGAGTCTGCGACTCGGTGGCGGACTTCGACGAGGACTCGGGTGGCGTGGTGTCGGTGGCCTTGGAAAGATGATGCAATCCTTTTTCCATAGGATGATCGATGTTTGGCCTCTCCGAGAAAGCGCCGCCGTCACCTCCAAAGAATGTCAAGTCAGAGCCCGATTATGGTGGGTCCACCACCTCATCAACCACGACACGAGCATAGCCCGCTGGAATCGGGTTGCAATGGAAGGTTGCCTCGGGGATTTGTGAAAGCACAGCCGTCGCCACCTTCATGGATATGTTCTTCATTTTGACGTGTAGCTCGCGATTAGTGTTCTCCGTGATGTCATCCACGGGTATCTACCAACATTGGGTCGTCTGGGACGGAACCCACGCTTTCTCGGCATGGATGGGCGGTGCTATCCAATGTTGGATCATCCACTAGCTGCTGCATTCTTTGAGACCCCTTTGATGGGTAAGTGAGTCGATCTGCTCCTGCTGCCGCTGGAATTTGACTGCCAATTCCGCTTGACTTGCTTCTAGGCCTTGAAGGCGTTCATAGTCCCGCTTCCTCTGCTCCTCCTCCATCTTCCTCTTCTTCTCCTCCGCAATCTTCTTTCTCGCACGGGTTCTGTAGTCGTTGTTCTAGTCTGAAAACCCCTCATACCACGGCAGAGCGCCCTTGCCTCATGTTCTTCCCGGGTGTTCAGGATTTCTCAGGGCACGCGTAAGCTCGTCGTTCTCTCTGTTGGGCTGGAACACCCCCGTTTGTGCCTCTTCTATTGCAACAAGTATCGCATCGTCGGCTCCCTTCAGACTTGCCCTCGTCGAAACATTGCCTGTCTCCCGGTCCAACTCCCCCCCATGCGCATAGAACCAAGTCCTGACCCTGGGGGGCCAGCTCTTAGTAGCCGGAGTGACACCTGCATCCTCCATCTCTTTCTCAGACTTATCCCACTTAGGCATTGCCACCGCATAGCCACCTGGCCCCAGCTTATGGAACTTATCCTTTTTTTAGCATTCTTCTTGTTTATTCTCGACCGTTCCTTAGCTAATTCCGAATCCTTGAATTTCACGAAATCGGCCCAATGATCACGTTGGTTCTCCGGTGTTCCTTGAATCTGGAGTCTTCCTTCCTCCGCTGACGTACTTGTTCCATTCACCATTCTTGTAGTTCTTGAATGCATCGCCATCATCTTAAGAGCAGCCTCTTTGACTTTACGCACATCATACGTGAAATGATCGGTAGGGTGAAATATTCCATGAGAGTATCCCAAAGCAGATCTTTTTTATTCTTGTCGACATAAGTACATCTGGGCGTGGCTTTGCTGGCGCTCTCCATTCTTGAAGTTTGATCGGGAGTTGGTCCTTCACAAGAACTCCGCACTGATGAACGAACTTGTCCGCAATCTTCTTAGGCGCTAATGGTTTGCCAGTAGGGCCGCATGCCTCGATATTGTACTTTACGCCCGGCTTAAACTTTTTGTTCGGACCTCGTTTCGTCCTTTTGTCTGAAGATTTGCTCGATCCGGATGGCTGAAAGAACAAAGATCGATTCGTTAATATATCTTCAAGTCATTTAAAACATGTGATGATCACCAGATGCCTGCTTATATAAATATATATACCTCGTCGGTGTTTGTTGTTTCAAGATCATGTTCTTCGTCATCGTCATAATCATTCATGACTTCGTCGTGATCGAATATCATATCACCCTCTCCGGTGTTGTTTAGAAATTTGGAGCCGTCATAATCTTCTTCATTTTGATTATCATCTGCTCCGCGTATCATATCGAACATGGTCTGTTCTTCCTCTCTGTCGGTATTGTCTGCCATAGCTTTTGTTTAACTAATCCAAAATAAATATAAAACAATTTAGTATTCAAATCTCGAATAATAGATATAATCTCGAATACATCGTCCAGAATAATAGATATAATCTCGAATACATCGTCTCGAATAATATATAATATTGAATAGTACATCACTGGCTATTAGCTAATAAAGATCGAATACTACTGAAGAATCTAGGACACTCGCGGTTCCTCCGTGGCAGGCGATGGACACCCAAAGAGAAGGAACCTCACAGATCATAGTGAAGTGAGATCCCGAAGATATCGCCACGTATTGGAGAACTCGCCGCCTCTAACGCAACCATGTAGCGATGGGCGTGCTCGTCCTCCTCCACGACACGGCGACGTACCACCTCCGGCGGGTCCGGGTCCTCCGCACCAAATCGCCCACGCGAACGCCACCAAACGAGATCGGGTCGACGATCGACCCATGGCGGGTTCCTCGTCAAGCGGCGCGCCTCCAAGCAACACCTCCCATGCCGGCCACGGAGCCCAGTCCGAACATGGGTCGGCTGGGCGTCGTCGCGGATGGGTCGACGGCGAGGATGCGGGCCGGGCATCGGCGAGAACAAATACTAGCTATATGCCCAAAAAGTAACATTTTTTAATGATTGGATTTTGATAACTAAAATTTCTAACATTTCTATATAACTAACATTTCTATAACATTTCTAACAATGCTATATATAACTAACATTTCTATAACATTTCTAATATTTCTATAACTAAAAATAGAAAAAAATTATAACATTTCTATATATATAACTAACATTTTATAACTATTTCTATAACTAAAAAACAGAAAAATTTCTAACAATTCTAACTTTTTATAACTATATATTTCTATAACTAAAAACAGAAAAATTTCTACAATTTCAAACATTTCTAACAAATCTAACAATTCTAACATTTCTAACTATTTCTAAAAACAGAAAAATGTCTAACAATTTCTTAAAAGCAGAAAAATCTATAACTAAAATGTATGTGTGTGTGTGCTGCGCTCACCCGGCTAAGGCGAGAGGCGACAAGCGTGCAAGACGACGGTGACGGTGCGAGCAACGACGACGCGGCAACGACGGGACGGGACGTCTGGGCAGGCGGCGGCAAGGCGGCGGCGGGCGGCGGCAAGCGGCGGCGGCAGACGACGGGACGGGCGGCGGCAGGCGGCGACGGGGCGGGCAAGCGCGCAGTGCGAGAGAGAAGAAGCGAGGGAGATGAGAAACCAGCGAAATTTTGAAGTGTTTTCTTATATAGAAGCACCTTTAGTACCGGTTGGAGCCACCAACCGGTACTAAAGGTCTGTTTTAACCGAACCAAGCGGCATGAAGCGACCCCTTTAGTACCGGGTGGTGGCACAAACCGGTACTAAAGGCCCCCTTAGTACGGTTTGTGCCACGACCGGTACTAAAGGGGTCTTATTGCGTAGGTGCGGTGCGGAAGTTTTGTCCCACTCGCTAGTCGAGGGGCTACCATGACCGGTTTATAAGCCCTAGTGCGGTAGCTCTCTCGAGCTCCTCTCCTAATCAGCCCTCTGGGCCTACATGTCCTCCTCGCCTTGTGGGCCAATCGGGCCTTGGCCCTGCATCCTAGCCCGATGAAAGGTTGTGTCGCTAGTCGTGTGCAGCCGCTTTGGCCCGATTAGGCTTTTTTTTTTTTTTTTTTTTTTTTGTTTTTTATTTATTTTTGAGTTGTTTTTGCTGTATTTAGAGTTTCTTTGTGAATATTTTTGCTTTAGGTACAAAAACTACAAACTTTCTGTTAGTGCCTGTAGATTTCAAATTTGAATAGTTTAAATTTTGAATTATTTGAAATTTGTGTGAATCACTAGTTTGTGAATAACTTAACTTTGAAAAAAGTTTTTCAGTGATTCTTTTTCTTATGTTCAATATTAGTGTGTTTTATCATTATATTCAATTTAGTAATGCTTATGTTATTTAAAAAATGAAATGCCTTTGTAACAGTTCAGTTTTCGTCGGAAACACTGATACTTCGAAAGTGATTGTCTATTTTGTACACGAAGTGCATCCAGTTTTTGCCGTAACCCTCTCTACTTTCTTGCACATGCTATTTGTATGAAATTATGAGACCATGTCAACTTTCAACCTTTTCTGAGTTCATTTGAATTGCTTTTCAATTTCAGGGTCATTTAGCTGGAAAAAAATCATAAATGCATGAAAAGAATTTGTTTGCACATAAAATTTCTTCGCGTTTCAAATGCCAAAACACATAACTACCCTAACTATTACAGACATTCCCTCCTGGGTGTGAAACACAGAAGAAAGTGATGATAGTGAAGCCGATCACATCCCAGATCTTTGGGTGTGAAACTTTTTCTTCGCGTGTGTCCTTTGCGCCGTAACCATGGAAAATCTTCATCATTTAACGGGATGCTCAGTCAATATTCACTTTGTGAATGGAGCAATTTCATCAAACTTTTCATAATCTTCGACTTGTCTGTCTTGTCATCCACTCCCACGATGTTTCTCTTCCCGTAAAGAACTATGTGCTTTGCTTTGGCTCATCGTGCGATGCATTCGCTTCCTTATCTTTTCTTTTTCTTGGCTTGGTAGACATGTCCTTCACATAGAAAACCTGTGCCACATCATTGGCTAGGACGAATGGTTCGTCTGCATATGCAAGATTGTTGAGATCCACTGTTGTCATTCCGTACTGCGGGTCTTCCGTTACCCCGCCTCGTGTCATATTGACCCATTTGCACCGAAACAAAGGGACATTTAAACCACGTCGATAGTCAAGTTCCCATATGTCCTGTATATAACCATAATATGTTTCCTTTCCCGTCTTGGTTTCTGCATCAAAGCGGACACTGCTGTTTTGGTTGGTGCTCTTCTTATCTTGGGCAATCGTGTAAAATGTATTACCATTTATCTCGTACCCTTTGAAAGTCATTATATTCGAAGATGGTAACTGGGACAGCAAGTACAGGTCATCTTCAATAGAGGTGTCATGCATGGTGCGTATGCGCAACCGATTGGCGAAACTCTGGTTTGTTCACGTGTAATCCACTCATCGACCGCTCGGGTGTTTGGGCGTAGCAAATTCTTGTGTTCATCCATATACGGAGCCACCAAGGTGGAATTCAGAGAAGCGTAGTGTGCTTCATGAGAGAATGTTCGTCCATACATATTATTTGTTCCCCTCCTAGCGTGCCTTTTCCATCGATGCGCCCTTATGCCGCGATTCAGAACACCAATCGGCTTAAGGTCGAATAAAGTCAATACAAAACTCAATGACCTCCTCATTTTGATGGCCCTTGGAGATGCTTCCTTCGGCCTAGCACGGTTATGAACATATTTCTTTAAGACTCCCATGAACCTCTCAAAGGGAACATATTGTGTAGAAATACAGGACCCAAAACGTTAATCTCTTCGCATAGGTGAACTAGGGCGTGCGTCATGATGTTGAAGAAGGATGGTGGGAACACCAACTCGAACCGACAAGACATTGCACCAAATCATTCTCAGAACCTTGGTATGATTTCGGATCGATTACCTTCGAGAGATTGCATTGAGAAATGCACATAGCTTCACAATGGCTAATCGAGCGTTTTCGGTAGAAGCCCCTCAATGCAACCGGAAGCGATTGCGTCATAATCACGTGGCGATCATGAGACTTTAGGTTCGGAACTTTTCTCCGCCATGTTTATTATTCCTTTATATTCGACGAAGCCGACGGTACCTTAATCTCGAGGACATTCAAAGAAGATTTCCTTCTCTTCTTTGGTAAGGCGTAGCTTGCATGACCACGATGTATGCCGTCTTCTCCGTGCATACGTTGCTGGTCCTCCGTGCCTCGGTGTATCTTTTGTCTTCCCATACACGCCCAAGAAGCCAAGCGAGGTCACGCAAAGATTCTTCGTGGCGTGCATCACGTCGATTGCGGAGCGGACCTCTAGGTCTTTCCAATATGGCAGGTCCCAAAATATAGATTTCTTCTTCCACATGGGTGCGCGTCCGTCGCGTCCTTCGAACAGGTTGTCCGCGGGATAACTTTCCAAATATCACCTTCAAATTCTTGACCATATCATGTACATCAAGACCGATGCGATGGCGAGGCTTCGTCCGGTGATCTGCCTCACCTTTGAAATGCTTGCCTTTCTTTCTTACGGATGCCTGCTCGGAAGAAATCGGCGATGTCCTGTGTACACATTCTTCTTACAACTATTCAAATATATCTTTGTCGGTATCATCCAAGCGGTGCGTGCATCTGCGGTATCCCTTGTTTGTCTATCCCGAAGGTTCTTGAGAGCAGGCCAATCATTGATGGTCACGAACAACAACGCCTTTGAGGTCAAATTCTTCCCCATGTGCTCATCCCACGCACGCACACTGCTCCATTCCACAGCTATAAGAGTTCTTCAACTAATGGCCTTAGGTACACATCAATGTCGTTGCCGGGTTGCTTAGGGCCTTGGATGAGCACTGGCATCATAATGAACTTCCGCTTCATGCACAACCAAGGAGGAAGGTTATACAAACATAGAGTCACAGGCAGTGCTATGGTTGCTGCTCTGCTCCCCAAAAGGATTAATGCCATCTGCGCTTAGACCAAACCATACGCTCCTTGCGTCATCTGCAAACTCCTTCCCGTACTTTCTTTTGATTTTTCTCCACTGCGACCCGTCGTGGTACTCTCAACTTTCCGTCTTTCTTACGGTCTTCTCTGTGCCATCTCATCGCCTTGGCATGCTCTTTGTTTTGGAACAAGCGTTTCAACCGTGGTATTATAGGAGAATACCACATCACCTTGGCAGAATCTTCTTCTGGGCGCTCGCCCTCGACATCACCAGCTCATCGCGGCTGATCTTATAGCGCAATGCACCACATACCGGCAAGCGTTCAAATCCTCGTACTCACCGATGCAGGATGCAATCATTAGGGCATGCATGTATCTTTTGCACCTCTAACCCTAGAGGCGGACAGCCTTCTTTGCTTCATTACATACTCTCGGGCAATTCGTTGTCCTTTGGAAGCATATCCTTTATCATTACCAAGAACTTTCCAAATCCTTGTCGATACACCATTCTCTGCCTTCCATTGCAGCAATTCGATGTGGTGCCCAGCTTTTCTTGTCACCTCACGCAATTGGGTACAACAATTTTTGTGATCCTCTAACATGCGCTGCAACTTCTTCTTCTCCAAATCACTTGCGCAGTTTCTCTTTGCATCGGCAATGGCCCGACCTAGATCATCAGCGGGCTCATCGATGCCTCTTCTTCACTTCTTCCCGCATTGCCGGCTTAGCTTCTTCCGCATTACGGCTCAGCTTCTTCCCCATTGTTGTATCATCATATTCAGGGAACCCATGGCTAGGATAGCTGTCGTCGTCCTCTTCTTCTTCATTGTCTTCCATCATAACCCCTCTTTCTCCGTGCTTGGTCCAAACATTATAGTGGGGCATGAAACCGGACTTAAGCAGTGGGCGTGAATGGTTCTTGGCGTAGAGTAATTGTGACCATTCTTACAGACACCACATGGACAAGGCATAAAACCATCCGCCCGCTTGTTTGCCTCGGCCATAAGCGAGAAAAGTATGCACGCCTCAACGAATCGGGAGAGCATCGGTCATCGACATCCATTGTCGGCTCATCTTCATTACACAACAATCGAATAGACCAAATTAATACAAGTTCATACATAAAGTTCATACAACACTTAAATGCAACAAACAAATAACTCTCTAGCTAAAGCATTTAAATGCAACAACAAATGCGATCAAGATCGCAACTAAGGTAACAATTTATCCAACAAACATAATGATACCAAGCCTCACTATCGATGGCATATTTTCTAATCTTTCTATTCTTCAAGCGCATTTTCTCCATCTTGATCTTGTGATCATCGGCGACATCGGCAACATGCAACTCCAATTCCATCTTCTCCCCTCAATTCTTTTCAATTTTTCTTTCAAGTACTCGTTTTCTCTTTCAACTAAATTTAACCTCTCGACAATAGGGTCGGTTGGAATTTCCGTTCACATACCTCCTAGATAAAAATATCTATGTCAACTTGATGGGCATAATTTGTCATAAACACGAAATGCAACTAATAGTTTTAAAGAGAATATACCACATCCGAATCATAACAAGGACGAGGGTCGACGGGGGCGGATATCAAAACCATGGCACTATGTATAACAAACAACGTCGGGTAAGATAATTATTACATGATTAACTATATATCCAAATCACACAAACATCAATTTTTATATAAAATTACATGAACAAGAGGCTCACCACAAGGTGGTGCCGTGACGAGAGACGATGCAGGCGATCGGCGGTGGTTACGACGGAGATTTAGAAGGCACTAAGTAAACCACACCTACATATGCAAACTAAGTGTTATTTTTGACCTCAAATTGCATATAAATCAAATACTAGCACATATATATATTTCCTCCCAAATTACTAAACTCACAAATTAGTAACTATATAAAGCATTGCAAGAGCTAATCTAGCAATGAGAGATGAAAGGACAAAGTTGCTAACCTTTGTGATCATTTGAATGGATGGGGCCTTCAAATCTTGACAAATTTTGGGCAAAATTTGTGAGGAGCTCGAGGAAAGGGGAAGAACAGAGGAGAAGTGAGGGAAAGGGGAAGAACAGAGTGGCTCGGGTGGGCGAAGGGTTTATGTATCGTCTACCTATAGTACCGGTTCGTGGCACGAACCGGTACTAAAGGTCTTTGGAGGGGCCCCAGATGACAACATCCTCGCCACCACCCTCATTAGTACCGGTTCGTGGCACGAACCGGTGCTAAAGTTTAGCCACGAACCGGTACTAATGAGAGCGGCCCGGCTAGCCGTTGGAACCGGCGCTAATTTATACATTAGTGCCGGCTCTAATACAAACCGACACTAATGTGCTGCACGTTTGACCCTTTTTCTACTAGTGAGGACAGCTAGACATTGACGATGATTCTTTTTTTTTTGAAAAATCCAAGGCCCCCCACCTCCTAATGCCAAGATGACATCGGGAGGCGAGGGAAACAAAAATAAATTGCGACGGCTCCTGTGGTTCCTTCATCTACAGGTGGTGGGGTTAACACGTAAAAAAATCTTGTCACCCCATGTATGTGACATTTCTTGGCTTCCATTTATACTTGTTTGCACAAAAGCTTAAAACTGCTCAAGTTGGGCAAGCCACGCGCAACTCGAGTTCAAAAACCACATGTTGATTGTATGTCATCAAATTTTCTTAATGATAAGTAAAGAAATTATCTTTTTTTGTCAATACGAATTGTCATTATTTTTTAGAGCAAAGAAATTATCCTGACTATTTTGTGAGAAACAAATACCATACTAATTCTTCCGTTTCACGTGGTTCTCGTGCAACATTAGTGCATACGAGACCCCCCCCTCCCCCCAATCCACGAGAGGCTCCCATGAGTCTAGGGTTTCCCCGCCTCCTGCCGACGCCGACAACGATCTGCCTTGTCTCCTCTAACCTTAGGTTCATGGAGACATGGTAGATCCCCAACTGCTCCCTCCGTTTCGGAATAGATTTTTTTGAGGGATGAAAGACTTTATTCATTCATCGAAGACCACAGTTTGTGGGATACACAAAGGATTATGGGGGTTTATAAGCCACACGTGGCGCCACTTAGCTAAAGAAAGCGAAAATTTAGCTAAACTATGAGCATCTCCGTTCGAACGGCGCCCTTCAAAAACTAGCCGTCAATTAAAATTTGAGAGTTTGGATTTGATTTCTGAGATCACCATGCCATAAAGACCCATCTTTGTGCTGGAAATATCTTTGACCACTTGTCCGCATCGACGCCACTATCGATTATGAACCGATAAATCCTCGGCAAGTGCAAAAGCTTCCTGCAGCCAAGCTTTCAAGAATCGCCGCATCTTGCATTCCTTCAACCACCAACGCCGAGCTTCCCATATAGTTTCCACAGGTCGTCACGACATACAGCCACCGCCGACCCTCTCCCATAGCGTTTGGATACTCCCGCGTCGGCGTGAATTTTGAAGCCCGCCGGCGAGCCCTTGGTCCGACATTGCCTCTTCTTCGCTTGTTACGCTTTCGTCGCATTTCTTTGGAGTTGAAAGGTGGTTTTCCTTGACTATTTCCAGATCAACTAGGTAGCGGTTAATGAAAGCGTGTGTCGCATGAGGACTCTGGAAGATACCCTCATGAATTGCCTTCCTCCTTGCTGTCCACATTGCCCAAAGTGTTACTACCAGCTTCACAAAAATTTCATGCGGTAATGATCATATTACTGAAAACAACCACTGTTTGGCGCTCAACTCGCTTGATTCCCTTAGCTGATCAGCTAGTTCCGCATCCGCGAGTGCCCAAATGCACCTGGACATAGAGCAATCAAGAAGAGAGTGCCTCCAGGAATCTTGTGCACCGCATAAACCACATGAACTTGAAGTTGCCATGTTTCGGTGTGCTCTAACATCCTCCGTGGGTAGCGAGTGCCGAGCGAGTCTCCAGAGAAACATCCTTATTTTCCCCGGAACACTGACATGCCATATTGATTTCCAAGAGCTTTTTTTCCTGCTGTATATTCGAGGTCCCTGATGTCCCTTCTAGCCAAGCTTCTCTTCTTTGCTTTGTTGCTACCATCATTTTATCGCAGATCGTCATGCAGAAGAGGCCGTTCTTCTCAAAATTCCAGCACCACTATCTGAGAGATTCATAGTGCATAATGGGATCTTTGAGAACATGAGGAATATCTATTGGCGGAGGACTTCTCGATCCATTGGATATTCCAAAGACGCTGACGTCGAATCAATTAGTTCAGAAACATTTGTCGGGGGGTCTGCCAATCTGCTTCCATAGGGTCTCATAAATTCCTCTCTTGGGATCCAATTATCATTCCAAATATTAGTGCTTGCACCATTACCTATTCTTTTAATCAACCCTTGCTTTAATATATCTCTCCCTTCAACGATTGCCCTCCAGATTTGGCTCGGGTGGCTGCCAATGTTAGCTTCAAGAATTGTTGTGTTTGGGAAGTAAATCCCTTTCAGAATTCGTGAGCTCAATGAGTCTGGATTTTGCAAAATTCGCCATGTCTGTCTAGCAAGCAAGGATAGATTAAACAACTCAAAATCCTTAAAACCCAAACCTCCCATGTCTTTGGGTTGCGTCATATCCTTCCAGGAGACCCAATTTGGCTTACGCTTTCCATCTCTGCTTCCCCACCAGAATTTGCGGACTAGCATATTCAAGTGTTCACATAGCCCCCTCGGCAGCTTGAAACACGACATTGAAAAAAGCTGGGGCGGCTGCATGCAATGACTTGACCAGAACTTCTTTCCCCGCCGTAGAAATTGTTTTCTCGATCCACCCTTGAACGTTATTCCATAGACGGTCCTTAAGATATTTGAAAGCCCCATTCCTAGATGAGCCCACATCCGATGGCATTCCAAGACATTTCTCATTGAGAGTCTCATTGGGCACATGCAATAGCCCTTTTATTTTAGCTCGAACACTTTCCGCAACCTCTTTGCTGAAAAATATTGACGATTTCTCAAAATTAATTCGTTGCCCCGTTGCTTGACAGTAAGTATCCAACAGTTGGTGCACCTCCGATGCTCCCTCTGCATTTGCTTTGAAAAACAACAGGCTGTCATCTGCAAAGAGTAAGTGGTTAACAGGTGGCGCCGTAGAAGCCACTTGTATCCCAGCAAGGTTTGATGACTGTTGTCTTGATTTGATCAGGCACGAAAGGCCCTCTGCTGCTAGCAAAAACAAATGAGGAGAGATTGGGTCCCCTTGTCGGATGCCACGGGTGGGTTTGAACGGTTGAAGCCTCTTCCCATTGAACATCACAGAAAAACTCACAGATGACTCAACTTTGTAGAGTACCTTCTAAAAACACAAAAAGCCTTGCTAAGGACAACAACCCGCTAAGAAAAACACGGCACACGTAGGCTTCGGCCCAGGGGCTTGAACTGGGCTCGAGCCTAGAGATGGCCAGCCCACTTCGAGGGACGCTCACGCCCCGCACCACTCACCAGTCCCCACTCCAACCTTTGAGTCCTTGACCGCAGCCGGCCGAGAGATCTCGCCAAAATCTCACCGCGGAGGGAGAGAGGTTTGGAATTGGCGCCAACCATTCCCCCCCCAAATCCCTCCCCAAACCCTAGGGTTTCCGCCTCTCTCTGCTCCGCCATGGCGGGCGCCGCCGCTCCGATGGACATCGACGGCGCCGCCGCCGCGCCCCCGGCCTTCAAGGGCAAGGCGCCGCTCTCCGCCGCCGCCGCCGTCAAGTCCTCGCCCTGGGTCGAGAAGTACCGGCCCCAGTCCCTCGCCGACGTGGCCGCCCACCGCGACATCGTCGACACCAGTGAGTGCCTGCTCTCCCCTTGGTTCCGACCGTCACCACCTCGACGACTCTTCGGCCGCTGCCTGGTTTGGTCATCGTACAGTGAACCCTTTTTGGATAGGGGTTCTGTGCTGGACGGGTTGGTGGGTTTTACCACATTAAGTTTGACATGGTGTGTGGATTCGGTTGAATAGCCATGTAGTATGGATTCACCAGTGATCTGCTGAAATTTGGTGGTTCCATATAGCTGGGGCACAGTAGGATTTGTTTGACGCTTTAGGATAGTTCTACACTGCTTACTTAGTGTCTGGAAATTTGCAGTTTACATGTTTAATGTTACCTGTGATTTCGGGTGAGAATTAGTTTCCGTGTGTAGCTGTTGTCATATTGGGCAGTACTGATATTGTGTATTTCTACCCAAATGAAGCTATGTGTACGCTGCCACACATTTTGAGATCGTTAAGCCGTAACATATTATTATTACCTTCTTCTAACTTGCCTCTTTTTTTCACCTTTAATGCATGATTATGTAATTTCTGCATGTCTCTTTGAAGCAATCTAACAAGTTTATGTCATTTTATTTATTATAGTTGATAGGCTTACAGATGAGAATAGGCTTCCACATTTGTTGCTCTATGGTCCACCTGGCACTGGGAAAACATCAACAATACTAGCTGTCGCAAGGAAGATATATGGCGCACAGTATGGCAACATGATTCTGGAGCTCAATGCATCAGATGAACGTGGAATTGGTGTTGTAAGGCAGCAGATACAAGACTTTGCTAGTGCACACAGCCTCTCTTTTGGGTATATACCAAGTCCTATAATCTTTTTTTTAAGTGAATATTCTTAGCCTTTTTTTATTGCATGCGTGGGGGTGAGTGGTGTCCATTTCTTGCATCGTGCCAGGTTTAATCGTTCATTTCCATGGACTCTATCTATCATTGTTCCAAGGTTTTCGAGTCGATGAGTCGACAAGTCATTCTGAGGTTGAGGCTCATAGACTAAGCGTGACTAATTGACACTGAAGTTTCGACTCATAGACTAGTCGACACTGAAGTTACGACTCATAGACTAGTCGACACTGAAGTCTAGTCGGCCCTGAAGTTGAGACTCATAGACTAGTCTACAGACTAGTCTTGACTAGTCCTTGGACTCATAATCCATGCATTGTTCTAATGTGGACTGCAGTAGAATCACTTGGTTTTAACATGAGGTCGTATGTTTGCAAGTATGCAATTACAATCTGAACTAAATATTTGTGGTAGAGTGGCTTACTTGCATGTATCTATTTGATACACTCTTGATTCCTTAACTGCCTTGGAGTTGCTTGTATGGTTGAATGAACTATTGAAGAGTGATGATTTATTGCAACTATTATATTGTTCACTTCTTCACAAGGCTGTTAATTTTGTAGAGCAAAGCCTGCTGTTAAGTTGGTCCTCTTGGATGAAGCAGATGCCATGACGAAGGATGCACAATTTGCATTGCGAAGAGGTTTTTCTGTTGTTTCGTCATTGTTTACCCATATGATATTATTATTTTCATTAAATCTATTTACACTGATCCTACTTGCAGTCATTGAGAAGTATACAAGGAGCACAAGGTTTGCACTCATATGCAATCATGTGAACAAAATCATCCCAGCACTGCAATCAAGGTGCACTAGGTTTAGGTTTGCTCCACTTGATGGCTCTCATGTTACTGAGCGTCTTCGACATATAATAAAATCTGAGGGGTAAGCACACATATTTTCTGTTTTGTAAGATTATGTTAGGAACATAGACCTGTTGTCAGGCTCCTCAGTTTTCCATGCTTGACTTACTACCGTGTTGGGACTTACAAAGCCAGTAATTTTTCTATATGTATGAGTATGATGACACTAAGTTTATGCTTGTTCTTGCAGGCTTGATGTAGATGAGGGTGGCTTGACTGCCCTTGTGCGGTTAAGTAATGGTGACATGAGGAAGTCTTTGAATATATTGCAGGTTACGTCTGAGTAACCTTTACATTGTTTTGTTTTCATGAGCTGATGTACCTTTGGTTTGCCACTGACATACATTGCCTTTTTATGTGCAGTCAACACACATGGCATCCCAGCAAATAACAGAAGAGGCTGTCTACCTTTGCACGGGAAACCCCATGCCTAAAGATATTGAGCAGATAGCGTTTTGGTTACTAAATGAACCATTTTCAACCAGCTTCAAACGTACTCTTAATTGCCATCACCATCTTTCATAATAAATGGTTTAAATGTGTGCCTAATGCAATTTGTGTCCTTATCTTTTCAGATATAGCTGATATGAAGATGAGAAAAGGTCTGGCCTTGATTGATATCATACGGGAGGTCACTATGTAAGTGCTTCCACCTCCCTTTCGTACCTTCTAAACTTCCTTATTCTCAGTAACGTACTAAGCCCTCCTTTAATTAATTCAATTAATTTCTTGCAGGTTTGTGTTCAAAATAAAAATGCCATCCAATGTACGAGTGAAGTTGATTAATGATTTGGCAGATATTGAGTATGTCCTGTTTGTCCTTTTAAAGTTGAATTTTAATCAAAGTTAATTTCAGCTAGTTATATTTTGCTGATGCTTGTGCTCAACTTGACATCTAACTGTAATAGTAGCATTGTATGCTCACTTCTCAGAAGTCAAATTGCCATATTTGTGTTTGATGATTTATGTGTATTATGTCATTTCAGTAGTCATTTTTGTTCACACAAGTAGTTACCATAGCTCAGCAACTGTAATGGGTCCAAGGCTAGCATTATATATTTATCTGGCCAGCCTTGCTTGACGAGTATGGTCGTTCCTCTGGACTTTAGTCAACTAGGAAAAGCAATTAGTCAGATAAATCATGTCACTGAAACAGTGCCACACTCCAAATCATAGTTTTTGTTTGGTCAACTTCCCATGTGAATTCTCTACACGTCTAACTTGTTGATTCAGAAAGTGAAAACATGGTAGTTTCGATGAAGTAATTACTTGTAGAGAAACTCTGCCTACCTGGAATTTTTTAGGTGGTACAGTACTGCATACTGGACACTGACCTAAAACGATCCTTGGCAATATTCCTGGGTATTGGAGCTATGATTCTGCTGGGAAGTATAATTACCATTTTGTTGACTTCTTGAATAGTTATATTCCCGAAGGACTGGGACCAGAAGTAGGGAAATTCTATTGGCAGTGCCTCTTCAAACAGTCAGCAACGTTATTGACACATTGCATATACTGTTCTGTTTTCTGTGCAGGTATCGGCTTACCTTCGCCTGCAACGACAAACTGCAGCTTGGGGCACTGATCTCGACTTTCACGACTGCCCGCACGGCCATGGTTGCTGCTGCCGACTAATTTGAACAAAATGGCCCACCATGGATGCCTACATGGATCTGGAAATGTTGTGGCAGCTTGTTTATCTTCTCTGTATTTAGTTTAAAGCGCATTGAGCAGAAAATTTTCATGTTAGATCTGTCTGTCTGCTCGACTTGCTGGCTGCTTGGGACCTTGGAAGGGTTTTAGAACTGAACTGTAACTGATTGTTGTCATGCTACTCCATTTCTATGCAGTAGGGAGTCATTCACAACTCAACTAATTAGGTTCCGAAGTATTGTCGTGAAAAAAAAAAAATCAAGACGAGCAATTTTTTTGATCAGCTATTAGGTTTTGTATGGTTGCAAAGTAAACCAATGAAAGCTCTTCTTTGAACATGATACATTGTCCACAAAATGAATGTCATGGTGATAATTCTATTAAAACTACACATAAAAAGACCAACACCGGAAATAAAGTTCCAAAGTACTCCCTTCATCCCATAATATAAGAACGTTTTTGTCACTACACTAGTGTAAAAAACACTTATATTATGGGACGGAGGGAGTAGGATTTTTAACACGCCCTTGAAGCTGAAGGAACCATAACACAGCTTTCATTTCTATGTACGCACTTATAATTCTGCTTTTCACTATTCTGTAGGTGTGGTATCAACAATTAAAGCTGAGAATAAGATTCTGTAATCTGTGAGGCTGACATTTACTTGAGACAATGGCAGGTAATATTAGGGATTATCATTCCAAAGCCTCATTGCACAACTACTTTTTACAATAAGCTTGAGAGTCCAGTAGATCCTCTTCCCTTTTTTCACTTGAAGAATTAAAGAATTTGAAGGACAGCAAAGATCAGATTAAAACAGAAACTGAAGGTATTTTTTAACTGAGCAGTGAAATTTAGATCTAATCAGGTAAGGCCTTGTTCGGTTCCTTGTCATTTGAAGGGGTTTGGAGGGGATTCAGAGGGATTAAACCCCTACAAGTCAAAATCCACCTCAATCCTCTCCAATCTTCCCCAACCCCCTGTGGGAGGGATTAAACGAACAAGCCCTAAAGGGTTAAATCCTGAACGTCTTGCAGGTTCTAAATTAAGCAACTCCAACTGAATTTTTCTGTTGCACCAATTTAGGCATTGAGTGCAGTGGGCTAGGTGGAAAATAAATAAATAAATCAAACTTGTACTGATTATGCTGGATTCACAAGGCGCCTAGTAGTAGCATTTTTTTTTTCCGTTTCCTGCATACTTAAAATTTACTGCTGCACCAATTTAAGTATTGAGTGTGTCGGATTGGCAAGAAATCATAATTCTTATCAATTGGCCAGTTTCATTTTATTTTTTTACATCATAGATGCAATTCGTTTTAACCCAAAGGCTGAAGCCTGATGTTAAATTAAACACCCCATAGGGGGAAGATACAAAGTGCTGATCCAGCATACATAAGACCCCCCCACAACACACACACACACACACACTCACAGAGCAGTGAGAAGAAATCAATGACATTATTCCTTTAATATAATGCCAATACTTAAGGTAAATGATCTGATGACAGGAAAGAGGTATTCATTCATGAAAGGTCCATTCAGACATCGGACGGTAGAAATGGGTAGTCAGTGTATCCAATAACTGGATCAGAGAGGTAGAAAGTATCTCTGTTGTACTTGTTGAGAGGACCATCTATCTCAAACCTCCGGGGCAAGTCCGGGTTGGACAAAAACAAGCGCCCATATGCAACCAAATCAGCATAGCCATCGGCGATCGCTTTATCTCCATCATCCCTACCATATCCACCAGCCACGATGAATGTTCCCTTGAAAGCATCCCTCATGGGGCGAAGGCTGTGCGGGGTCTCAAGCTTTTCCCCAATATTCACCATCCGCGGTTCCACCATGTGGCAGTAGAGGATTCCAAGCTTGTTCAGCGCCTGTGCCATGTATAGTCCCAGAGCTTCTGGGTTCGAGTCCGATGCATCCGAGTAACTTGCAAAGGGTGAAAGCCTTATGCCAACCTTATCAGCTCCAATCTCATCAGCTACGGCCTGGACTACCTCTAGCGCGAAGCGGCAACGGTTCTCTAAGCTCCCACCGTATTTGTCGGTGCGATCGTTGACTTGGTCCTTCAGGAACTGGTCGATCAAATAACCATGAGCCCCGTGGATTTCAACGCCATCAAATCCTACACACCATGCAAGGCATTGAGATTAGAAATCCCTTTCCTTCAGGAGTAGTCAAGACGATGTTGAGTAACTTAGACACTTGACACAACATTCATGAGAACCTTTGTATGTTGATTTTCTCTTCATACTCCATCCATTCTCAATTTACTTCACATATTAGTTTTGTTTGAAGTATAACTTTGTGAAGTTCGACTAAGTTTATATAAAAAACAACAACGTTCACAATACTAAATCAATATCATTAGATCCATCATGAAACATATTTTGATATTTTATTTAATAGGTATTGTAAATATTTTTAATATACATTTGGTTAAAATTTACAAAGTTTGACATAAGTCAAAACTAATATGCGTATTAAATTGAAATGGAGGGAGTATTAATTTGGGTGAATGACAAAATCCGTGACATGAATGATAGTCTTAGTCTGTTCTTAACATTTGGAGCGCAAAATGACAGAATATTGGAACTTACCGGCTTCGATTGCATTTCTAGCAGCGACCCTGAAATCATCGATGACCAACGGGATTTCATCAGTCGTTAATCGCCTAGGAGTTGAGACTTTAGCCAATCCTATGCCATCAGCTCTCGTTGCAGGTTTGATTGGCTTATCGGTGCTTGAAATTGGAGCCTGCCCATTAGGCTGGAAAGCTGCACAGGGATAACGAACATGTGTGTTAGTGAAATAGAGAAACAGGATTATTGGAGCGATAATGAGGCTATCAATGCATTTTCATTTACGCGAAACATGAGGTGACTCATGCTGCCATAAAACGGTGAATAATTGTACAGAATGTAAAAAGGTAAAGTATTGAGCCAAAAAATCTTAAATAAATTTGAGGCCTTCTTGCTTGTGAAATACGCCCTCCGTCACAAAATGTAAGACGCTTTTTATGCCCTATGCAAAACCAAAAAATGTCTTACATATTGGTACAGTGGTAGTAATTACTGCAGTATCAAGTTTAGTTTGAGGACAGGCTTATGTCAGAGTTAGTAAACTTACTATGATTGGAGACTCTTCCTACATGCCAAATCTGACAGAAAAATATTCCTCCTTTGGCATGAACCCCATCGACGATCGGCTTCCATGCTTCTACCTGCTTCTTGGTCCAAATGCCAGGAGTATCTTTGTACCCGTGAGCAGTGTCTGAAACTCCAGTGGCCTCAGCAATCAGAAGGCCTCCTTTGGTTGCTCTCTGCTGATAATACAGTATGGCATGCGGCTGAGGAACGTTTCCGAACGACCGCTCCCTTGTGAGCGGCGCAAGAACCACCCTGAACAGAAAAATGAAAGCTCTCTCAGGAACAGGTGGGTCATCACTCATCAAGCAAAGAAGAGTGGCATGATTCATCAGACGTGTTTTTCCGCATACCTGAACAAAATTTAGGGGCTCATGGACACATATTTCCACAGAAAATTCATCAGATTCTTTTAGGTTTATAATTGTTCATTAATCATCTATAGAAAAATCGTTCAGCAATGACAGACGATTTGAGTTGACGAGAAAAAAAAACAAAAATTTGGATTGAAACATCTCTTGCGCAAACGTAATGCAGGTAAATTTTCATCGTTTGCGACAGCCCAACCCAACCGAGTTGAATTTTACATGTTCAGTAATCATCATCTAAAAGGAAACGAGAGAGACTGAGTGGGTGAAGGAAAATGGCACCTGTGGGAGAGATCAAATTTCCCCATCTTGTAGGGGGCGAGGAGGGGGGTTGCGCTAGCTGCGTTGCTCATCTTCCCTTCCTCTCTTCTTTGGTTCCTTTCTTCTTTCTCTCAGTCTCTTCCTCCTCCGCTGGGCGCGCCTCGCTCCTCATTTTATACCGCCAAAGCTTGCCCTCCTTCTGAGAACTCGGGAGAGAAACCGAAGTCAAAACTTGTATGCTAGCAGCCAGGCGCAGGTTCAATGAATATGCCCTCCTTCAGACTTGCACTGTACATGATTCTCAAAATCACTCGAGAGAGAGAGAGAGAGACAGAGAAGGCCAGCGGGTCACAACCTCTTGTTGAGGTCACTGATGATGTAGTCATCCCGATGCAGAAAGCCACTAACGCTCTGCATTCATGGTGTGTGCGGCACTTACGTGTGGCACATGCCGGGCGTCTTGGGTAGGTGCTGTAGGTCTGAGTCAAGTGATGGCTTGCGACTTATGTGGGCGGTGACGCTCGCGCGGCCAACCTCTCCGTCGGCATGTGCCTTGCTCGGGGAGGAAGAGACTGTCTTGGAGAGTGGATTCCTCGAGCTCCCGTTTCAGGTTGTCAGTGTTGGGCGGTGGGCAGTGGGCGGGCCACTCTTCGTCACGGTCACAGCCTTCTGTTCCTCCGGTGATTCCGGATCACTAGTCGCCAGATTCTGCCACGATTGTATGCCGTGGGTTTAACACTCGTGTCATTTAGACTTTTCTTTTTTATAAAACAACGAAACTTTATTCATTAGAGATAATTTGTACATCGTTTGTAAGGAGCATTACAATTTCATTTAACGGTTCCTCGAACCAAACAAAAGACAAGGAAAATCTAGCTAATCTAGCAAGCTATACTAGTCTATGTTACTACCTCTATAGTGGGTAGTAACATATGTGTAGTGTCATGCATAACCTCATTTATTATTTTGTAGACTCATTTTGTATTGGAAACCGCTATGTGATGGTAACATATTATGTTACTCTATTTGCCTCTCTCTTCATTAATTACCTGACACATCATCTTTTTTGCTTATGTGGCATGTATGTTACTACCTATGTTACTCCCACTATGACCAGCCTTATAGTGTTCAAATCTAGTAGTAATAAAATCGCAAGCATAATGAAAACAGTCGTCGAAAGTTGCTGCTGCCGCGCCCTCTGACTGTCCTCCATCCTGCATAATCTCAATCACCTTCATGTTGTCTGAGTTAATGATAAGGTGATTACATCCTGCCCTCCTCTCCCTCTCGGCCGTCCCCATCCTCCCTCTCCTCCCCGCCGCCGCCGGCGGGCGCCCCCGACGCTGGCTCGGGTTGTGTCGGCGGCGGCGGGACCTTCTGCCCCCGCGCACGGCTCCTCTTCCCGAGGCAGGGGACGACGGGGGTGTTGCTCGGCTGGGCGGCGGCCCACGACTCGGCGGTGGTCGCCGGCGGCGGCGAGGTGGTGGTGCTGTCCCTTGGCAGCGGGGTGGCATGGTGACTTGTGGTGGTCGGCGGCGGCGGGGAGGAGAAAATGAGGGGGACTGGACGAGGGGAAAAGGGGCATTGGTTAATGTAGCATTGGTTAACCATTCACCAAGTTTTAGATTTTCTTGACTAGTGTTAATCACTTTATACCAAGTTTTAGATTTTCCTAACACTAGTACACCACGACATCATTCCATATGGGTCCTCACCCGAATAGCTTCGTACATTTATGAAATTCTTCTAGTTCCCCTTCGATGACATCGAGTTACCCACATCCACAATCATACTAGTTTCTTGCAGTTTTAGGTGATGTATGATAAATGCACCATTTTATGAAGTACACAACTCAAATGATTAGGGCGCTCTGATTGCTCTTGTGACATCGAAAAAATCAAGAAGCTCAAAATTTAGTGTTGCAAAGAAAGCAAACAAAATCATTCAGAAAGGGGGAAAAGTAACATAAAGAAGGAAGAAATGTTAGCGGATCTCCAATACGTGCCCTATTTTAGGGCACACAAGTTGACTAGGAGCAAAATTTGCAACACCAAAACGTCCATCTCCAACAGATGCCCTAAAATAGAACACTTCCAAACATTCAAACAATTTTTTTGAAAGCACATTGCATAGTCATTTCAAACATTTTAAAACATCCAAACATTGCAATGTTTTAAACTCTAAAAATAAAGATCATCCTAATACTTGATCACCCTAAAACATATCACTACTTGTCTGACACATAGTCGGTGTAGATGGAGTTCCAAAGAGCGATGGTCTCCTCCTCAGGAGTTCAACTCTCCTCCTTCTCCTCCTCCTCCTCCTCCAACTTGAGGTTGATCAACATTGAGGTGCTAGCCTCCTGCTCCCCATTCTTCTTCTCATGGTCTCACTTCTAGAAGAATTCCTCCTTGTACTCGACGCATCGCGAACTGTCCTGCATGAACCTCGCCATAGCCTCCGCATTGCTCTTGTTGAAGAAAATGCGCATGTCATCTTCTCCTCCTCATTGCAGGACACAAGGGTCGCCGACGGATCGATGAACTCCACATCCTCCTAGGTTGCGGTCTTCTGGAAGTTCATTTCCTCCTGCGCCCGACTGAACCCCAAGCGACAACGTCGTAGGTTCACGCGGCGAGCTCAACCGTCTTGAACGTGTCGAGCCAGTAGCGATGGTTGTCGCACTGGAACTCCACACCAAAGTGGTCGGAGCCCCGCGTACGCCCCCCTTGAAGCCCGACTTGCTTTTGGACTTGAGCTTCGGCGGAATGACGGCGACACAGGTGCGACAATGATGTTGGGGAACGTAGTAATTTCAAAAAATTTCCTACGCACACGCAAGATCATGGTGATGTATAGCAACGAGAGGGGAGAGTGTTGTCTACATACCCTTGTAGACCAAGCGAAGCGATCACAACGTAGAGGAAGTAGTCGACGTTCTCCTCGCGATCCGACCGATCCGGCGCCAAGCATCCGGCGCCCGAGTTCTTGACACACGTACAGCTCGATGGCGTCCCTCGTACTCGATCCAGCCGAGTGTCGAGGAGAGTTCCGTCGACGACGGCGTGGTGGCGATCTTGATGTTTCACGGCGCGAGGGCTTCGCTTAAGCTTCATGACGGTATAACCGAGGTGGAATATGGTGGAGGGGCACCGACACGCTAAGGAACGATCTCACGATCAACTTGTATGTTCCAGGTGCCCCCTGCCCTGTATATAAAGGAGCCAGGGGGAGGGGCCGGCCAAAGGAGGTGCATACAGGAGTCCTACTCCTCTGGGAGTAGGATTCCCCAATCCTAGTTGGACTAGGATTCCTGGAGGGAAAGAGAGAGAGGGGCGGCCCCTTCTCCTAGTCCTAGTAGGACTAGGGAAGGGGGGGCGCGCCTCCTAGGGCTGCCCTTCTCCTTTCCACTAAGGCCCATCGAGGCCCATTTATCTCCGGGGGTTCGGTAACCTCCGGTACTCGCAGAATTCCGTTTTACCGGAACCATTCGAACTCCAAACATAGGCTTCCAATATATCAATCTTTATGTCTCGACCATTCCGAGACTCCTCGTCATGTCCGTGATCACATCCGGACTCGAACTCCTTCGGTACATCAAAATACATAAACTCATAATAACCATCGCCGTAACCTTAAGCGTGCGGACCCTACGGTTCGAGAACAATGTAGACATGACCTAGAACCATTCACGGTCAATAACCAACAGCGGGACCTGGATGCCCATATTGGTTCCTACATATTCTACGAAGATCTTTGTCGGTCGGACCGCATAACAACATCGTTGTTCCCTTTGTCATCGGTATGTTACTTGCCCGAGATTCGATCGTCGGTATCCAATACCTAGTTCAATCTCGTTACGGCAAGTCTCTTTACTCGTTCCGTAATACATCATCTCACAACTAACTCATTAGTTGTAGTGCTTGCAAGGCTTCATGATGTGCATTACCGAGAGGGCCCAGAGATACCTCTCCGACTATCGGAGTGACAAAACCTAATCTCAAATACGCCAACCCAACATCCGCCTTTGGAGACACTGTAGTACTCCTTTATAATCACCCGATTCGTTGTGACGTTTGGTAGCACCAAAGTGTTCCTCCGTAAACGGAGTTGCATAATCTCATAGTTACGTGAACATGTATAAGTCATGGATAAAAGCAGTAGCAACATACTAAACGATCGTGTGCTAAGCTAAGGAATGGGTCATGTCAATCGATCATTCTACTAATGATGTGACCTCGTTAATCAAATAACAACTCCTTTGTTCATGGTCGAAACATAACCATCTTTGATTAACAAGCTAGTCTAGTAGAGGCATACTAGTGACATCTTGTTTTGTCTATGCATTCACACATGTATCATGTTTCCGGTTAATACAATTCTAGCATGAATGATAAACATTTATCATGAAATAAGGAAATAAATAATAACTTTATTATTGTCTCTAGGGCATATTTCCTTCAGTCTCCCACTTGCACTAGAGTCAATAATCTAGATTACACAAGAATGATTCTAACACCCATGGAGTCTTGGTGCCGATCATGTTTTGCTCGTGGAAGAGGCTTAGTCAACGGTCTCGCAACATTCAGATCCGTATGTATCTTGCAAATCTCTATGTCTCCGTCTGACTAAGTCCGGATGGAATTGAAGCGTCTCTTGATGTGCTTGGTCCTCTTGTGAAATCTGGATTCCTTTGCTAAGGCAATTGCTCGATATTGTCACGAAGATTTTCATTGGACCCGATGCACTAGGTATGACACCTAGATCGGATATGAACTCCTTCATCCGCACTCCTTCATTAGCTGCTTCCGCTGCTATGTATTCCGCTTCACATGTAGATCCCGCTTCGACGCTTTGTTTAGAACTGCACCAACCGACAGCTCCTCCGCTTAGTGTAAATACGTATCCGTCTGCGATTTAGAATCGTCCGGATCGATGTCAAAGCTTGCATCAACGTAACCGCCACGATGAGCTCTTTGTCACCTCCATATACGAAAACATATCCTTCGTCCTTTTCGTATTTCAGATGTTCTTGACCGCTGTCCAAAGATCCACTCTGGATTACTTTGGTACCTCCTGCTAGGCTTATAGCAAGGCACACATCGGTCAGTACACAACATTGCATACATGATAGAGCCTATGGCTGAAGCATAGGAACATCTTTCATCTTCTCTCTATCTTCTGCAGTGGTCGGGCATTGAGTCCGACTCAACTTCACACCTTGTAACACGCAAGAACCCTTTCTTTGCTTGATCCATTTTGAACTTCTTCAAAACTTTGTCAAGGTATGTGCTTTGTGAAAGTCAATTAAGCGCCTTGATCTATCTCTATAGATTTTGATGCCCAATATGTAAGCAGCTTCACCGAGGTCTTTCATTGAAAAACTCTTATTCAAGTATCTTCTTATGCTATCCAGAAATTCTATATCATTTCCGATCAGCAATATGTCATCCACATATAAGATCAGAAATGCTACAGAGCTCCCACTCACTTTCTTGTAAATACAAAGCTTCTCCAAAAGTCTCAGACAAACCCAAATGCTTTGATCACACTATCAAAACGTTTATTCCAACTCCGAGATGCTTGCACCAGTCCATATATGGATCGCTGGAGCTTGCACACTTTGTTAGCTCCTTTGGATCGATAAAACCTTCGGTTGCATCATATACAACTCTTCTTCCGTAAATCCATTCAGAATGCGCTTTACATCCATTTGCCAAATTTCATAATCATAAAATGCGGCAATTGCTAACATGATTCGGACGGACTTAAGCATCGCTACGGGTGAGAAGGTCTCATCGTAGTCAACCCCTTGAACTTGTCGAAAACCTTTTGCACAAGTCGAGCTTTATAGACGATAACATTACCGTCGGCGTCGGTCTTCTTCTTGAAGATCCACTTGTTTTCTATTGCTTGCCTACCCTCGGGCAAGTCAACCAAAGTCCACACTTTGTTTTCATACATGGATCCCATCTCGATTTCATGGCCTCAAGCCATTTTATGGAATCTGGGCTCACCATCGCTTCTTCATAGTTCGTGGGTTCATCATGATCTAGTAGCATGACTTCCAGAACAGGATTACCGTACCACTCAGGTGCGGATCTTACTCTGGTTGATCTACGAGGTTCTGCAGTAACTTGATCTGAAGTTTCATGATCAACATCATCAACTTCCTCACTACTTGGCGTAGGTGTCTCAGAAACTGGTTTCGCGAACTACTTTCAAGTAAGGGAGAAGGTACTATTACCTCATCAAGTTCCACTTTCCTCCCACTCACTTCTTTCGAGAGAAACTCCTTCTCTAGAAAGGATCCATTCTTAGCAACGAATGTCTTGCCTTCGGATCTGTGATAGAAGGTGTACCCAACTGTCTCCTTTGGGTATCCTATGAAGACACATTTCTCCGATTTGGGTTCGAGCTTATCAGGTTGAAGCTTTTTCACATAAGCATCGCATCCCCAAACTTTAAGAAACGACAACTTTGGTTTCTTGCTAAACCACGTTCATAAGGTGTCGCCTCAACGGATTTCGACGGTGTTCTATTCAGTGTGAATGCGGCCGTCTCTAGAGCATAACCCCAAAACGATAGCGGTAAATCAGTAAGAGACATCATAGATCGTACCATATCTAGTAAAGTACGATTCTGACGTTCGGACACACCATTACTGTTGTGGTGTTCCGGTGGCGTGAGTTGCTAAACTATTCCGCATTGTTTCAAATGTAGACCAAACTCGTAACTCAAATATTCTCCTCCACGATCGATCGTAGAAACTTAATTTTCTTGTTACGATGATTTTCAACTTCACTCTGAAATTCTTTGAACTTTTCAAATGTTTCAGACTTATGTTTCATTAAGTAGATATACCCATATCCGCTTAAGTCATCTGTGAAGGTGAGAAAATAACGATATCCGCCACGAGCCTCAATATTCATCGGACCACATACATCTCAGATGTATGATTTCCAACAAATCTGTTGCTCTCTCCATAGTACCGAGAACGGTGTTCTAGTCATCTTGCCCATGAGGCACGGTTCGCAAGTGCCAAGTGATTCATAATCAAGTGACTCCAAAAGTCCATCAAGATGGAGTTTCTTCATGCGCTTTACACCGATATGACCTAAACGGCGATTACCACAAATAAGTTGCACTATCATTATCAACTCTGCATCTTTTGGTTTCAACATTATGAATATGTGTATCACTACTATCGAGATTCATAAGAAATAGACCACTCCTCAAGGGTGCATGACCATAAAAGATATTACTCATATAAATAGAACAACCATTATTCTCGATTTAAATGAATAACCGTCTCGCTTCAAACAAGATCCAGATATAATGTTCATGCTCAACGCAGCACCAAATAACAATTATTTAGGTCTAAAACTAATCCGAAGGTAGATGTAGAGGTAGCGTGCCGACCGCGATCACATCGACTTTGGAACCATTTCCCACGCCGCATCGTCACCTCGTCCTTTGCGAGTTCGCAATCAGTAGTCCTGCTTTGAGTTGCAAATATTAGCAATGAACCGAGATCAAATACCAGTGCTACTACGAGCTCTAGTAAGGTACACATCAATAACATGTATATCACATATACCCTTGTTCACCTTGCCATCCTTCTTATCCGCCAAATACTTGGGGCAGTTCCGCTTCCAAAGGACTATCGCTTGCGGTAGAAGCACTCGATTTCAGGTTTAGGGCCGACTTGGGTTTCTTCTCCCGAGCAACAACTTGCTTGCTGTTCTTCTTGAGATTCCCTTCTTCTTCCCTTTGCCTTTCTTCTTGAAACTAGTGGTCTTATTGACCATCAACACTTGATGCTCCTTCTTGATTTCTACCTCCGCAGCCTTTAGCATTGCGAAGAGCTCGAGCATAGTCTTTACTAACCCTTGCATATTATAGTTCATCATGAAGCCTTTGTAGCTTGGTGGCGGTGATTGGAGAATTCATCAATGACACAATCATCCGGAAGATTAACTCCCAATTGTGTCAAGTGATTGTAGTACCCGGACATTCTCGAGTATATGCTCACTAATGTAACTGTTCTCCTCCATCTTGCAGCTATAGAACTTATTGGAGACTTCATATCTCTCAATCCGGGCATTCTTTGGAATATTAACTTCAACTCTGGAACATCTCATATGCTCCATGACGCTCAAAACGTCGTTGAAGTCCCGGTTCTAAGCCGTAAAGCATGGCACATCGAACTATAGAGTAGTCATCAGCTTTGCTCGCCAGACGTTCATAACATCCGGCGTTGCTCCAAAGAAGAAGTTCGTCACCTAGCGGTGCATCCAGACGTAGCTCTTACGTGCAGCAATGAGGATGATCCTCAAGTTATGGACCCAATCCGTGTAATTGCTACCATCATCTTTCAACTTTGCTTTCTCAAGGAACGCATTAAAATTCAACGGAACAACAAAGACGAGCCATCTATCTACAATCAAACATAAACAAGCAAGATACTATCGGTACTAAGTTCATGATAAATTTAAGTTCAATTAATCATATTACTTAAGAACTCCCACTTAGAAAAACATCTCTCTAGTCATCTAAGTGATCACGTGATCCAAATCAACTAAACCATAACCGATCATCACGTGAAATGGAGTAGTTTTCAATGGTGAACATCTTATGTTGATCATATCTACTATATGATTCACGCCGACCTTTCGGTCTCCGTGTTCGAGGCCATATCTGCATATGCTAGGCTCGTCAAGTATAACCCGAGTATTCTGCGTGTGCAAAACTGGCTTGCACCCGTTGTAGATGGACGTGAGCTTATCACATCCGATCATCACGTGGTGTCCAGGCACGATTTAACTTTGGCAACGGTGCATACCGGGAGAACACTTCTTGATAATTTAGTGAGAGATCATCTTATAATGCTACCGTCAATCAAAGCAAGATAAGATGCATAAAAGGATAAACATCACATGCAAATCAATATAAGTGATATGATATGGTCATCATCATCTTGTGCTTCATGATCTCCATCTTGTTGCACCACCATGATCACCATCGCCACCGGCGCGACACCTTGATCTCCATCGCAGCATCGTTGTCGTCTCGCCAAACTTATGCTACTACGACTATCGCTACCGCTTAGTGATAAAGTAAAGCATTACAGGGCGATTGCATTGCATACAATAAAGCGACAACCATATGGCTCCTGCCAGTTGCCGATAACTTCGTTACAAAACATGATCATCTCATACAATAAAATATAGCATCACGTCTTGACCATATCACATCACAACATGCCTGCAAAAACAAGTTAGACGCCCTCTACTTTGTTGTTGCAAATTTTACGTGGCTGCTACGGGCTTAAGCAAGAACCAGTCTCACCTACGCATCAAAACCACAACGATACTTCGTCAAATAGACTCCGTTTAACCTTCTCAAGGACCGGCGTAGCCACACTCAGTTCAACTAAAGTGAGAGAGACAGACACCCACCAACACCTTTAAGCAACGAGTGCTCGTGGCGGTGAAACCAGTCTCGCGTAAGCGTCGCGTAATGTCGGTCCAGGCCGCTTCATCTCACAATACCGCTGAACCAAAGTATGACATGCTGGTAGGTAGTATGACTTGTATCGCCCACAACTCACTTGTGTTCTACTCGTGCAAAACATCAAACCATAGAAAAACCTAGGCTCGGATGCCACCGTTGGGGAACGTAGTAATTTCAAAAATTTTCCTACGCACACGCAAGATCATGGTGATGTATAGCAACGAGAGGGAGAGTGTTGTCTACATACCCTTGTAGACCCGGCGAAGCGATCACAACGTAGAGGAAGTAGTCGACGTTCTCCTCGCGATCCGACCGATCCGGCGCCGTTACTCCGACGCCCGAGTTCTTGACACACGTGCAGCTCGATGACGTCCCTCAGACTCGATCCAGCCGAGTGTCGAGGGAGAGTTCCGTCAAGACGACGTGGTGGCGATCTTGATGTTTCACGGCGCAGGCTTCGCCTAAGCTTCGCGACGGTATAACCGAGGTGGAATATGGTGGAGGGCACCGACACGGCTAAGGAACGATCTCACGATCAACTTGTATGTTCCAAGGTGCCCCCTGCCCCGTATATAAAGGAGCCAGGGGGGGGGGCCGGCCAAAGGAGGTGCGCCAGGGAGTCCTACTCCTCTGGGAGTAGGATTCCCCAATCCTAGTTGGACTAGGATTCCTGAGGGGAAAGAGAGAGGGGCGGCCCCTTCTCCTAGTCCTAGTAGGACTAGGGAAGGGGGGGCGCGCCTCCTAGGGCTGCCCTTCTCCTTTCCACTAAGGCCCATCGAGGCCCATTTACCTCCCGGGGTTCCAGAACCTCCGGTACTCGAGAAATTCCGTTTTAGCCGGAACCATTCGAACTCCAAACATAGGCTTCCAATATATCAATCTTTATGTCTCGACCATTCCGAGACTCCTCGTCATGTCCGTGATCACATCCGGACTCGAACTCCTTCGGTACATCAAAATACATAAACTCATAATAACCATCCATCGTAACCTTAAGCGTGCGGACCCTACGGTTCGAGAACAATGTAGACATGACCTAGAACCATTCACGGTCAATAACCAACAGCGGGACCTGGATGCCCATATTGGTTCCTACATATTCTACGAAGATCTTTGTCGGTCGGACCGCATAACAACATACGTTGTTCCTTTGTCATCGGTATGTTACTTGCCCGAGATTCGATCGTCGGTATCCAATACCTAGTTCAATCTCGTTACCGCAAGTCTCTTTACTCGTTCCGTAATACATCATCTCACAACTAACTCATTAGTTGTAGTGCTTGCAAGGCTTGATGATGTGCATTACCGAGAGGGCCCAGAGATACCTCTCCAGACTATCGGAGTGACAAAACCTAATCTCGAAATACGCCAACCCAACATCTGCCTTTGGAGACACCTGTAGTACTCCTTTATAATCACCCGATTACGTTGTGACGTTTGGTAGCACCAAAGTGTTCCTCCGTAAACGGAGTTGCATAATCTCATAGTTACGGGAACATGTATAAGTCATGGATAAAAGCAGTAGCAACATACTAAACGATCGTGTGCTAAGCTAAGGAATGGGTCATGTCAATCAGATCATTCTACTAATGATGTGACCTCGTTAATCAAATAACAACTCCTTTGTTCATGGTCAGGAAACATAACCATCTTTGATTAACAAGCTAGTCTAGTAGAGGCATACTAGTGACATCTTGTTTTGTCTATGCATTCACACATGTATCATGTTTCCGGTTAATACAATTCTAGCATGAATGATAAACATTTATCATGAAATAAGGAAATAAATAATAACTTTATTATTGTCTCTAGGGCATATTTCCTTCAAATGACACAGTGACAAGAGACAACAAAGTGCCGTGGCCATGGCATTGGAGGTCTGCAACGTTGGGATGGGGACTTGCGATGGCCGAATCGGTCGGTGTGGCTGCTGCGGTGAGGTGGAGGTAATGCAATGGAATGGGGTTACACAACGCCGATTGGGTCATTGTGGTGGGCGGAGGCGCCAGTGAGGGATAGATCCGGTGGCGGAGGTGTTGCAGGATGGGAAGGGGAAGGTTCCATGCGGTGGTTGGACATTCGCGCGACTACTTTTTGTTCTGCGTCAGCTGTCGTGGTTCTAAGTCTGACAGTAGAGTGGGGGTAGGTAAGGAGAGGCAAGGTCCTAGCTATGGAGTAGTTGTGAACACAAGAGATGTACGAGTTCAGGCCCTTCTCGGAAGAAGTAAAAGCCCTACGTCTCGGAGCCCTGAGGCGGTCGAGTGGATTATGAGTGTAGGTATTACAAGAGTGCGAACCCCTCTATCTGTGGAGGGGGGTGGCTTATATAGAGTGCGCCAGGACCCCAGCCAGCCCACGTAATGGAGAGGTTAAAGTACATTAAGTCTGGGGCGTTACTGGTAACGCCCCTCATAAAGTGCCTTAACTATCATTAAGTCTACTAAATTACAAGCCGTTGCGTTGCAGGGTGCCTTCTGACCTTCTGGTGGTCGAGTGTATCTTCACGGTCGAGTGAGTCTTCCATGGTCGAGTCCTTCCAGTCAGTCGAGTGGGTTCCTCTTTGGTCGACTGGAAGATGATCTCTTCTAAGAGTACCCCTGGGTAGGACGTTTAGGTCAGGCCTATGACCCTACCCTAGGTACATGAATCCATCATTAGCCCCCGAATGGATTGAGGCTTGAGTGAAGGAGAAGTTGACGTTGTTTCCGATTGTCTTTTGCATACTGGCTATGTGTTGTCTTGGATCGAGATCTTTTCCGTTGATAACAAGCAACTTTTCTTCAGTCGACTCGATCCATTCTTATTCTCCAGTCGAGTGACCTTTTTTACTTCGCTATTCCCGAGCGACGGATCGCAGAAATCTCGCACTTGATGACCGACTGTCTCGCGGATCTCGCGGGATACGAAATTTGGGAAGCGCTTGGCGCGAAACGGACCATGGCGCTTCGGATGGGACATAACAGGGATGCCTCGATCTTCGCGCCGCTTTTTCCGCCACGTATCGTGCAGTGCAACTGTTTTGGGATATGATTGGATTGTTCGGGTCCACCTGTCATCCACTCGGAAGGGATGCTATAAATGCGACTCGTGAGGGTTTCTGCACAGTACCCCGTCTTTCCTCCTCTGCTCTCCTCGTCTCTGCCCTCTGCAACTGCTGCCGCTCCTGCTACTTTCTCTCTTGCGCATTCCGCCGGCGGCCATGGGCAAAGAGAAGACGGCTTGGAGCGTCTGAAGAAGGCGTCGGCGGAGAAAGGCGCCGGGCGGCGAGAAGGCGAAGGGAGATCTACCAGCCATGGCGGTTCCTCGTCGAGATCCCGCTTCTTTGAAAGGGCTGGGTCCAGGAGATTGATCGATCGACCATCAAGGAGAAGGATCTCCTCGATATGGCCAACGACAGGCTGATCCCCCACAGCGCATGAGGCTTCACTCGCCAAGAGTGGCAGCCTCACCGAAGAGGGTGAGTGTGCTCTCTGGCCACCCATGTTGACCGAGGATTTTCGCCGCCGCCGAGTGTTTTCTTTCGGGTTTTCTGAATTTCTTGAGCCCAGCTCCACCATTTTACTCCAAACTCCATCGCGTATCTTGCTGCGTTTGTGTCTATGTGCTGAAAACTTCTTGGGCTGTCGACCGCACTGGGGTTTGTTCAAGTATATCTTCACATGTCGCTCTCAGACTGTGAAGAAGGCAAGTCCTGGTGACGAGAAGACCCAAGTAGTCCAGATGTGCGGTGGCCTTGGGGTCCAATTGAGGAATAAGAGCACCTTCCCAGCTATGTCTTTTCCCGAGTCGGTCAGGGGCTGGCAGTCGACCTGTTCTCTCGCGGAATGAGACGACGCCGAGACGATCGGGTCTTCCTGCATTCACCATAAGTCGAGTGAATAGACCCTCCTCCCTGAAGGTGGTTCCAGAGGAGAGAGCTGAGGTGAAGATGTTGATGGATCGCGTGGTACAGCTGGTTCGGGACGGTGTGACAGGTATGGACCTCTTGGAGGTTTTTCTTCGAGGCGAATCCAGCCTCTCCAGTTCGAACCCATCGCATGTGGCTGTATCAAGCACAGTATCTGAGACTCGCGTCCACCCGGAGGCGTCGACGATGCCATAGTGGAAAGATGGATGGCTGCGATCATCGAACAAGGACAACCTCGCGGATCCCGGAGGATTTCCCCACTTGACCACAACAGCGTTCCAGAGAAGGTACCTTTGCTCTGCTTTCCATTGTATATCTGTCGAATGTGTTTCTGTGATTTGGTCGATTGAGCTCTGTCTTGATATTTTCCAGGCCCTCACCGAGCTGTACTCAATGCCCAATGGAGCTCAGGCTCCGATTGAGGAGGGAGAAGCCAGCGGAGGCGAGAGCCAGGAAGAGTGGGACTCAGACGCTGCTGAAGGTGACGATGACGATGACGACGATGATGATGATGACGATGAGGATGAGGAGGAGGAAGAGGAGGTTGCTCCACCGCGCTCGGAAAGGCGGTCAAAACTTGTGCATGATCCTGCGACTGAACGCGGGAAGGGGGTTGCGACTGCCTCGCAGTCGACCAAACGCCCTCGGACCGCTTCTCCGGTGCCGACTGAGAAGGCGCCGAAGCAGTCGAAGGTAGCTCCGTCGAAGCCAACCAAGCCTCTGCCAAAAATGAAGGTGTCCATCCCCACCATTTCAGGGTAAATATATCACTTAAGTCTTCCTGTTCTATACAAGTTTTGACTCTGGTTGATACTTGAATCGGTCGACTGATTCTTTGGAACTTCAGTGCTGCGACTTCCGAAACTTCAGGCAAGGCCGAGGACCATGAGATGGAGGATGCGTCGACCTCAAATCCTGGTACTGTATCCTTAACTCTGTTCTTAGTCGACTGACTCATAGTTTCTGACTTTGACTCTTTTCTGAAGCTCCAACCAATGACATTATCACCCTTCCCGACGACGATGACGAGGATGAGGAACCATTGAAGTATAGGAGGAGCAGGAAAGCGACCATTGGCAAAACAACTCCAGATGTGACGGCGCCCGAGATTGTTGTCACGGAAGGGGAAAACACCACTCGACCCACCGTGTCTTTCGCGGTGCCGTTGACAAGTGCTCGTCCCTCTTCGTCGAGTGTTGGGCGGCCTTCGCTCTTCACCACGCACCACGTCCCGGAGGACCAAGCTAGTGCTGCTAAGGAGGCGATCCGTCAGCGAGGATCATGATGGAGCGGTGAAGATCGCTCGATGCAAGCCAAGCGACTTACGACGCCAGCTCCGCCCTTCAAAGCAATGTTCAGTCGATCGACCACCGCCTGCTCTGTTAGGATATGCTATCAAAACTTTTGTTTCGAATTTGTAGCGATCACCCACTAGGTGTGTTGGTAAAAACTCCGTGATTAGCGGGGCATCGCTGAGTGCACCGTGGGTGTAGTCCCCAAGGCTAAGGTCGATCACTGGCGATCGGTCTTAGGCTTTATAAGTAAATCTTGATCATCACTCGAATGAAACGAATGGGTTTACGAAACCGGTGGGGCACGCTGAGTGCACCCACTGGTGTAGTCCCTAGATCGTGGTCGATCACCGCGATTGATTACAATCAAGAAAATTTGGTCGATCGATCGACTCTGTCTTGAATAAGACCAAGTGGGGCACGCTGAGTGCACCCACGGGTGTAGTCCTCGAGACTACGGTCGAATGCTTGCATTCGATCGTAGTCTTAGAAACGTCATCATTTTCTCTATTCACTTTCGAAGTGAAGTATCTTTGACATTTTGTCGATTGTTTCTTTGTAGAAATCACTGTGATCTTGCGGCGCGCTATATCGAATCGGGCGAAGCATATTCAGCTCGAGTTGGACTTGAAGCTAGTGCAGGAGAATCGACGAAGGCAAAGGAGGAGACCAAAGGTATGTTTGGTGAGACTTGACGACTCCTTTCTCCCTCATTTGCTTCAAACCCGACTTTGCTGTAATTTACGTGCAAGGTGAAGGAGGCCCAGAGGAAGAAGGAGCTTGAGCTGTCTCGAGAAGATCAAGCTTGCCGATTTAAAAGCTAGCCTCGGTCACTAAGCTCGAACAGACAATGCCAATCAAGGCTGCTCGCCATTGCCACCAAGGACGCTGATCGATTGAAAGTCGACAAGACTACTCGACTGAGAGGATCAACCAGTTGACCGGGAAGAAGAATGACCTGGAAGGCTTCTTGGGTGGTCTTGCTAAAAAATTGTTCCTTATGCTCGAAGGTAGTCTTCTTCACTCGACCAATTCTTCCAATTGTTATGTTCCCATTCGACTATTTTCTTGATTCGGGGTTTTGTCTTTGCAGAGTTCTGTCGCAACTTTGAAGAAGAAACCAGTCAGCTGGAGACGAACCTCGACCCTATCAATTCTCCGGTGAACGATGAAGCTGCCATGAACATCTTCCGACTGGAGTCCCGTGTTGCCGCTGTCGTGGATTACCTCGCAAGACTGAAGGTTGCTCGTCCCGCATCGACTCGACGCCTTTCTGTGGAGACACTCCAAAATGACCTCGAGTCATTGATGGCTCGACTGAACGCCGTCCCTGACCGAGTGCAGCAATGGAAGAAGTCTTCGGCTCGGTGTGGCGCAGATGTCGCCTGCTTTTACGGCGCGAGTCCATTGCAAGGATGCACGAGAAGATAAGTCATGGCGGCTCCGAGTGGCCAACACCAAGAAACACGACTTCAGGTCCTTCATGGAGACTTTCATCGCTGCTGCTACCCGGATCGCAGATGGGATTGACCTCGACGAGTTCGTTGCTCCTTCCAGCCCTCCACAGGAGGGGTAAAAAACTTTCTTTGAGCCTTTAAATTTGCCTCGGTATGCCGAGTGGAATTGTAACCGATAAAACCTTAACAGGCTTAACGCCTGAGCACTCTCGGTTCTTTTAGGTATCGACCTAAACTTGGATTGGATGTTTGGATATGATTGCTCTTGGCTTGAATTGCCCTTTGCAGGTTAACAGCAAGATGCCCACTGCAGACGACTTATTTCTTAGGCGAGCACTGGGCTGCAGCTAAGCCCCCGAGTGAGAGGTTTGCTCTTCACTCGGTAGGATTTCTTATATCTTAGGCGGCCTGGGCTGCAGCTAAGCCCCAGTGAGAGGTTTGCTCTTCACTCGGTAGGATTTCTTATACCTTAGGCGGCCACTGCAGCTAAGCCCCAGAGTGAGAGGTTTGCTCTTCACTCGGTAGGATTTCTTATACCTTAGGCGAGCACCGGCTGCAGCTAAGCCCCCGGGTGAGAGGTTTGCTCTTCACTCGGTAGGATTTCTTATACCTTAGGCGAGCACTGAGCTGCAGCTAAGCCCCCGAGTGAGAGGTTTGCTCTTCACTCGGTAGGATTTCTTATACCTTAGGCGAGCACTAGGCTGCAGCTAAGCCTCCGAGTGAGAGGTTTGCTCTTCACTCGGTAGGATTTCTTATACCTTAGGCGAGCACCGGGCTGCAGCTAAGCCCCCGAGTGAGAGGTTTGCTCTTCACTCGGCAGGATTTTTGTATTTGTGGCGAAGCTCGGAGGAGAGGGTCGCAGTCGACCTGCACCTCGTCTTCCTTGCGAACGCACACGTTACTTGTGGTGTAGCTCGGAGGAGAGGGTCGCAGTCGCAGTCGACCTGCGCCTCGTCCTCCTTCTTGGCGTGCATTGTACTTAGGCGTAGCATCTTGGATCTGCAGCTAAGCCTCCGAGTGGAAGTCTGGCTTACCACTCGGTAGGATTTTTAATATCTTAGGCGAGCACTGGGCTGCACCTAAGCCCCCGAGTGAAAGTCTGGCTTACCACTCGGTAGGATTTCTTATACCTTAGGCGAGTACTGGACTGCAGCTAAGCCTCTGAGTGGAAGTCTGGCTTACCACTCGGTAGGATTTTTAATAACTTAGGCGAGCACTGGGCTGCAGCTAAGCCCCCGAGTGAAAGTCTGGCTTACCACTCGGTAGGATTTTTAATAACTTAGGCGAGCACTGGGCTGCAGCTAAGCCCCCGAGTGAAAGTCTGGCTTACCACTCGGTAGGATTTTTAATAACTTAGGCGAGTACTGGACTGCAGCTAAGCCTCCGAGTGGAAGTCTGGCTTACCACTCGGTAGGATTTTTATAACTTAGGCGAAGCGGATTCGCAGCTAAGCCTCCGAATGGAAGTCTGGCTTACCACTCGGTAGGATTTGTACAAACTTAGGCGAAACGGATTCGCGACTAAGCCACCCACTGGGGGAAAATTTTACTGGACAAAAATAAAAAGTGACAAAAATTATGAAGGAATTATGACACTATTATTTCGAAGCCCATGAACTATAGAAGTATTTTATTACAACTCTTCCGAGTGAAAAACTTTAAGTATAAAACGGGCGGAGCAGATCCGCGTTCCAAGCTCGGGGCTCTTCGATATTGTGTTCGACGTTGTAGAGACGATATGCCCCATTGTGGAGAACCTTTGTGACGATGAAGGGCCCTTCCCAGGAGGGAGCGAGCTTATGTTGTTTCTGCTGATCCACTCGAAGGACCAGATCCCCTTCCTGGAAGGCTCGACCTCTCACATTTCTGGCGTAAAAGCGACGCAAGTCTTCTTTGGTAGATGGTCGAGCGGATCGAGCCATCTCCCTTTCCTCTTCTAGGAGGTCGATTTGCATCTTGACGCGCTTGCTCAGCTTCGCTTCATTGTAAAGTTCAATTCGGGAGCATTGTGAAGGAGATCACTCGGCAGACTGCTTCGCTCCATAGACCGGAAGAAGGAGTTCTTCCGGTCGACCGATTAGGTGTGGTTCGCAAACCCCAAAGCATCAAGGGAGTTCGTCAACCCAAGCTCCACCGCATGCTTGAGATCTCGCATCGACCGGGGCTTCGCACCCTTGAGGATTAATCCGCTGGCTCGTTCCTTTGTCCATTCGACCGTGGATGGGCGATCAAGCGTACTCGACTCGTGTGCCTTGGGCGCTGCGAAATCCTTGAATTCTTCCGAGTCAAAATTCGACCCATTATCCGTGATAATGCCGTGCGGGACCCCATATCTGAACGTCGGCTCTCGATGAAGGAAACAGCAGATCAAGCGCCAAGACTTTTGATTGGTTTAGCTTCAATCCACTTGGTGAACTTGTTGATTGCTACCAAGACATGCGTGAAACCGCTCCGACCTGTTCGCAAGGGACCGACCATGTCCAACCCCCATACCGCAAAAGGCCGACGAGCGGAATGGTCTTCGTGGCGACGCAGCTTGTGTGACATATTGGAGTAGAACCGCATCCTTCGCACTTGTCCACTATTTCTTTCGCCATCTCATTTGCCCTTGGCGGTAAAATCCGGCTCGGTATGCTTTGGCTACAATGGTCCGAGAGGACGCATGGTGACCACAGGTCCCCGAGTGGATGTCATTGAGTATGACTCGACCTTCTTCTGGCGTTATGCATTTTTGTCCGACTCCCGTCGGGCTTTCTCTATACAACTGCTCTTTGATAACGGTAAAGGCTTTGGATCGACGGACGATCTGCCGAGCCTCTTCCTCATCCTCTGGGAGTTCCTTCCTCAGAATATATGCGATGTATGGAATTGTCCAATCGGGAGTGACCACTAAAACTTCCATGACCAAGTCGACCACTGCCGGGACTTCAACCTCAGTCGAGTCCGTGGCACTCTTGGGCTGTGGAGCTTCTTCTGTGAAGGGATCTTCTTTGACTGACGGAGTGCGTATATGCTCCAAAAATACACCACTCGGAATAGCTTCTCTTTTGGAGCCTATCTTCGCCAGATCATCTGCTGCTTGATTTTTCAGTCGGGGGATGTGATGGAGTTCCAACCCCTCGAACTTCTTTTCCAGCTTCCTCACTACATTGCAAGATCCAAATCATAGCTGGGCTTCTCATCCCACTCCTTCATCACTTGATTGACCACTAGATCTGAGTCGCCATAGACCATCAAAGCGACGGACGCCGAGTGAGATGGCCATGCGCAATCCATATAAAAGGGCCTCAGATCGCCTCATTGTTGGAGGAATCAAAGTGAATCTGAGCACATACCTAAGCTTATCTCCTCCGGGGAAACCAAAACAACCCCAAAGACTGAACCATTCAGCATCTTGGAGCCGTCAAAGAACATGGTCCAATGCTCCGAGTGAACTTCACCGGTCATTGTTGTTCAATCCACTCGGCAAGGAAATCCGCTACACACAGGACTTAATGGCTTTCTTTGTCTCGAATTTGATATCAAGGGAAGAAGTTCAATCGCCCATTTCGCCACTCGACCGCTTGCATCTCTCACAGCGGATCTCGATAAAGGAGTGTCACGACGATCGTGATAGAATGATCGGAGAAATAGTGAGCAACCTTCTTCGTGGTCATGTATATGCCATACACAAGCTTCGATAATGCGGTATCGCTGCTTGGATGGAGTCAAGACTTCGACAAATAATACATCGGTATTTGAACTTTGAAGGCCTTTCCTTCCTCTTCCCGCCGACCGTAAGCACAAGATCGACAACTTGTCCAAAGGCTGCAATATAAAGCAACAGAGGCTCTTTGCTGATTGGAGCAGCAAGCACCGGCTGGGTGGAGAGCGAGCTTTTAGCTCGGCAAACGCTGCATCGACTTCGAGTCCACTCGAATTTGTCGGCCTTCTTCATCGACCGGTAAAGAGGTAATGCCTTTTCACCGAGACGTGAGATGAATCGACTTAAAGCGCCAAGCATCCAATAAGCTTCGACGCCGTGCACTCGCATGTATGCTTTCATCGGAGAATAGTGCCGATTTTTCAGGGTTAGCATCGATCCTCGCTCGGAAACGAGAAAACCGAGTAATTTTCCACCAGGAACTCTGAATGTGCACTTTGACGGATTGAGCTTGATATCATACCTTCTGAGGTTGGCAAATGTTTCGGCGAGGTCGGCAAGCAGGTCGTAACCTTTTCGCGACTTAACGACGATATCATCCATATACGCTTCCACATTCCGACCGATTTGAGTGAGAAGACACTTCAATCATTCGCATAAATGTGGCTCCGCATTCTTGAGGCCGAATGGCATGGTGATATAGCGTAGCACCGAATGGAGTGATGAAAGCTGTTTTATTTCATCGGGTCCATACTGACGGATCGATGATACCCGGAATATGCATCTAGAAAAGACAATCTCACATCCCGCGCCGAGTCAACAATTTGATCTATGCGGGAGAGGAAAATGATCCTTCGGCAGGCCCGATTGATGTGCTTAAAATCAATGCACATGCGGAGTGAGTTGTCCTTCTTGGAACCATAACGACATTAGCAAGCCACTCGGGTGATATATCTCGGATGAATCCTCGCCGCCAACAATGAGCCACTTCTTCACCAATAGCTTTTCTCTTACGGGCGGCGGACCAAGATGCTCTTTGACCGGTTTTGCTGACTTGTCGACTCGGAGGCGATGCTCAGCCAGCCTCGAACACCGGCATGTCACCGGCTTCCATGCGAAATGTCCCGCTTCTCACGGAGGAACCGGATGAGCGCTTCTTCCTATTTCGGTCGAGTGTCGTGGAGATGTGGGTCGGGCTGCATTGGGATCGACCGGTGAATATGAACTGGCTTCGCCTCACCGCGACGATCAAATGCGAACTCGTGGCTGGCTTCTTGGATCGTAACAAATCACTCGGATCTGCGCTTTGCTTGTATTCATCGAATTCGACCGCTGTCACTTGGGAGTCGGCAATCTTGAGCCCTTCGAAAGCACTCTTCGCTTTCTTCCGATCACGGTGATGTTGATCACTCCCTTTGGGCCTGCATTTTCAGTTTGAGGTACACGTAGCATGGTCGGGCCATGAATCGTGCGTGGTGGCCTCCCCAAAATGGCGTGGTATGCACTCGAAAATCCACAACCTCAAAGGTCAACTTTTCCTTGCGAAAGTGCTTGAATCACCAAAACCACGCCCGGGCTATTTGGCCGAGTGAGTTGGCCTTCTTCCCGGTATGACTCGTGGAAACTCATATTGTTTGGTGCTCACCGACATTGGAATGCCCATCCCTTTAACGATCCGCATATAACAAATTCAGCCCACTACCACCATCCATCAAGACTTTTGTCACCGAGTGCCTTCGACAATTGATCGACCACCAACGCCGCCGCCCGGTGGCAACGTGAGTCGGGTGATCAGATTGGTCGAATGTGATGGGTGTTTGGGACCACTTCACATAACTTGGCTTTACTGGGCAACCATGTTCACCTCACGGTTAATGACTTTCATCGACTTTTGCTTTCCACATCCGCCAAGATCATCGAGTGGAGTTGACATGGGATATTCCTCCTCACTATCCTCTTTGTCTCCGCCTTGTCCGCTCCTTCTCCTTGTCCTTAGACTGTTTTCCTGGCTGCGCCGGATCGGAGTCGACAACCGACGAGTGGTGTGCTTTGGGTAAATAATGTTGCCCTCTTCATCTTTCTTCGTGTGGATATGGCATGGCATATCCATCACGCCATTGCCTTCTTTATCTTTTACTTTCTTTGGATTCCGTGATCCTTTCGCTTCCCTTGAACTTCCCCGAGTCACGACCGTGGCCTCTCCAGAGCTGCTTGGCTCGGCTTTCCGCTTCGCTTCCGACCGAATTTCCCTTCTCCGATCGACTTGGCTTGTATTTGCCGCTTGAGTCGGTCTTCTTCCTCGCCGTTATGCGTAATTGAAGCAATCTCCATCATACGACTCAGGGTCATGTCGCCGGTTCGACCAAACTTCAAACTTAATTCTCTGTTTTTGACGCCATCTTTGAAGGCGCAAACCGCCTGATGGTCGGACACATTTTCCACAGTATGGTGCAAAGTAATCCACCTCTGAATGTACTCTCGGAGAGTTTCATTGGTCTTCTGCACACAAACTTGCAGCTCTGTCAAACCAGCTGGTCGCTTGCAAGTCCCTTCAAAAGTCCTCGACAAACACTGGGACAAATCTTCCCAAGTATATATATCGCTAGGAGGTAACTTATTCAGCCATGCTCGCGTAACCTTCCAACATGAGGGTAAATGCTTCATGGCCACCTCATCATTCCCACCACCAATCTGAACAGCCACTCGGTAATCTTCAAGCCAAGTTTCGTGTTTAGATTCCCCGATGAACTTGTCGACTTCGCTGCTAATCTGAAATTGGGGAAATTATCGCGGCTCGATAGCCTCGCTAAAACACTCCGACCGAGATATGCGCCGATCGCTGGTGGGTGCATCTCTCGGTCCGCCGATGGGCTCAGATCGTCGACCAAGCCTTGCACGATAATGGATCGCGCACAAAGCTCGGTTCCTCGGGTCGACCGAACTCTTCGCCCCGAGTCTTGTTGCCCGTCATCTTGTCGCCGAGGAGCGCACGACCCTTCCCTCGGAGGAAAGGGCACTCGACGCTCGTCATCCCGGTCGATTCGGTCTCCGTCTCGCTCTCGCCGGTTGTCGCGCTTCTTCTCGCCGCGGAGGCGATCCGGGCTGTGAGCCGATCGATGCGATTCGCAGCGACGGATCGATCGTGAATCCTGTTACGCGATCGCGACACGGCTGAGTTCGGTCTCCTCCTGCTCGGAGTAAATCTACGATCTGCTGCAATCCTCTCCCACTTTCGATTGACGGCTGGATGGACTCGCTATACGAAAGGTACCGCTAAATTCTGAATTGGCGGCGGTATACCCGAGTCGATGGGAAGAGTCGACGCCGACCGCTTCGGGATTCGTTGCACACATTGCCGAGTGCTCGCTGAAGATTCTCCAAGCGAAGCGTTCTCAGCCACGCCACAAACGTGCTTCCTCCAAGGCGCGAGCCTCGGGGTTTCTCCGCGATGGGAGTATGCAGGCATCCATGTTCTGCGGGCGGCTCTTCTCTCTCAGAGAGTCGAGTGTCTCGGCTGGTACTCTTCGTGTTTTGCACGGGTCACCTCCCGGTGGCTCCACCGCCATGGGCGGCCGAGGATCGCGAGGGCCGCCGACCATGAGGATCTCCGCCACCGGATCACTGCTATCACACTCGGATGCGCTTCTACGAGCCGGTCCGACAGATCGAACAGCCGTAGAGGGACTCGTCGGGCTCAATGGCGCGACTGGGCGGTGGCCGTCTGGCGAGCCACCGCGTGTTTCACCCACCGCTGAGTCTCGACCACCAGAGCGCTTGCGCTGGTGGGAGACCGGGTAGGCGATCGGCGAGTCGACCGACACGGAGTCGACGGTTGTCGCAGCGTAACGCCGCGAACACATGCGCGAAGTCGCCGCCCAGCGGACGGGAGCGCCGATGTCAAGTGGAGCCTCCGAGCCATGCGGAGTCGTCGGCGATAAAGGTGAGAGCACCGAGACGGATCTCGCGCCTCAACCAAAACTCCAGCAGTCATCATGATGAAGGTACTGAGTACTGCAACTCCTCCACAAATCGCTAAAACACCGCCCCACGGTGGGCGCCAACCGTCGTGGTTCTAAGTCCGACAAGAGAGTGGGGGTAGGTAAGGAGAGGCAAGGTCCTAGCTATGGAGTAGTTGTGAACACAAGCGATGTACGAGTTCAGCCCTTCTCGGAAGAAGTAAAGCCCCACGCCTCGGAGCCCCGAGGCGGTCGAGTGGATTATGAGTGTAGGTATTACAAGAGTGCGAACCCCTCTATCTCGTGGAGGGGCTGGCTTATATAGAGTGCGCCAGACCCCAGCCAGCCCACATAATGGAGAGGTTAAAGTACATTAAGTCCAGGCGCATCGTAACGCCTCATAAAGTGCCTTAACTATCATTAAGTCTATTAAATTACAAGCCGCTATGCGTTGCGGGGTGCCTTCGACCTTCTGGTGGTCGAGTGTATCTTCACGGTCGAGTGAGTCTTCCATGGTCGAGTCCTTCCAGTCAGTCGAGTGGGTTCCTCTTTGGTCGACTGGAAGATGATCTCTTCTAAGAGTACCCCTGGGTAGGACGTTTAGGTCAGGCCTATGACCCTACCCTAGGTACATGAATCCATCATCAGCCGCTTGGTGTAGAAAGCGGTTGTGCCCTATTTTAGGGCACCAATTAGAGATGCTCTTAGAGCAACTCCAACGGGGCGACCCATTTCGTCTGCGGGCGTCTGTTTGGGCCAACGCGGACAGAAAAGTCGGCCCAATGCGCCGACCTAAACGGACGGGCGTCCGCTTTTCGTTCGCCTGCCGACCCATTCCCGACCTATTTTTGAGCCGAATTTGCGTCGGCGCGGACACGCGAAGGACACGCGCGTGCCCGCCTTCTCCTCCCCCTGGCCCGCTGGTCGGTGGCACATTGGACATCCTCTCCCATTCCAACAAGCCCTCGCCAGCCTCCTTCTTCGTCGTCGCCGCCCACCCCGTCCCATTTCTTCGGTGGCTCTGCCAGCTGTCGGCGCCACAAACATCCCCTCTGCAACGCCGCCACCACCCACGCCGTCCATCACCGCCGTCTTGCCTCCGAGGCGACGTGGGTGGTGGCGGCGTTGCAGAGGGGATGTTTGTGGCGCCGACAGCTGGCAGAGCCACCGGAGAAATGGGACGGGGTGGGCGGCGACGACACAACCGCGACCGCGGTTGTGTTGGGGGAGCGGGGGTGGTGGCGTCTCAAGATCTCTGGATCTGGCACTCTTTCTTTGGCATGGCCGAATCACACAATGATATCAACGTGCTTCAGCGCTCGCCGGTGTTTGCTAGGCTTGCTGAAGGCAACAACCCACCGGTGAACTTTACTATCAACGGCCAGAACTACGACAAAGGATACTACCTGGGTGACAGTATCTATCTTCAGTGGACCACTATTGTGAAGACAATCCCCAACCCCGTCGGAAAAAAGAGGAAAATATTTGCTTAAGAGCAAGAGAGTGCTAGGAAGGACGTCGAGTGTGCCTTTGGTGTTTTGCCATCTCGATGGGGCATCATTCGGTATCCTGCTAATACTTGAAGCATGCAGAAACTATAGGAGGTGATGACTGCTTGTGTAATCATGCACAATATGATCGTAGAAGATGAGTGCCCGGAACGTCTCTACGATCAAGGGTTTCAATTTCAGGGTGAGAATGTTGTGCCTGAGCATGGAGGAGCGACAACGTTTGAACACTTCACCCAATTTCATCATAACTTGTGTGATTGGGAAAATCACATGCAACTGCAAAATGATTTGGTTGAGTATATGTCGGCTCATGTAGGAAACCACTAGATGTATCCTTTTTATTCGGCTTGCAAAACTATGTGAGACATTTTTACTTTTATTCGGCTTGTAAAATTATGCTATTTGATTCGGTTCAAACTATATTATTTATTTGGCTCTGGACTATATATTTGAATGCAAAAGTTGTGTGTGAAACAATGCAAAAAATCATCTATTTGTTGAAAAAGGACGGCCAGTCGACCACGCCGGCACATATGGGTCGGCACGTTGGGTGCACTGCCGACCCGAATCTAAAACAGGACGAACGTGGGGCGGGCGGCCATCCGTTTGGATCGGTGCGTTGGAGTTGCTCTTAGCTCCCCAAAAATGGCAAATCCTGCATTATTCCAGTGAGATATCCATCTTCCATATGACCCTGCTGCCGTGTTTTTGGCGTCAAAAAATCAAAACGCTCAGAATCTAGTGTTGCAGAGCAAGAAAACAGAATCATTCAGAAGGGGGGAAAAGTGACAGAAAGAAGGAACAAGTGTTGGCTCCCATAAAAATGGCGAATCCTGTATTATTCCACTGAGATATCCATCTCCCATATGGCTCCGTTGCTGCGTTTTTCGGGGTCAGCGCAAGAGAAAAACAGCAAGAACACTGTAGCTTCAGGTCTGTATTTTCGCTGTACAAGAGCCGGCAAATGCTGGAGGGGAAGGCGCCATCATCAGGGCTCGGTCGCCGGCAGCCTGCTCCGGACCGTGTGCTCCGGCTTATGGGTGCTCTCGAAGTCCGCATGGACGAACGCCCGCTCCACTTCCGGCAGCTTCTCGATCTTCTCCTGCAGCGACTCCCCGATGGCGTGGGCTTCCCGCAGCCGCATGTCCTCCGAGAGCTCGATGTCGACCTGGTGCCAGACCCGGAGAAGAAGAATGTACTCAATGAACTGACCTCAAGTGAATTTCAGATGCATGTTCTGTCTGTGTGGCCATGATTCCATGAACACTGACCTCGACGAAGTAGAGGGCGCCGAAGCTGTAGGCCCGGACCGTGTCGACCCGCTGCACGCGCGCGTCGTGCTTCATGGCGAGGTAGGTCAGCATCTGCAGCATCTCCGGCGGAGCGCTCCGCCCCACCAGCGAGACTGCACAGATAAGAATTCAGAGCTCCAGTTTAGTTTCTACTGAACCAGAGCAGCACCGACGAAAAGTTCAGAAGATCCGGGGAGCAGACCTGCTTGCTCAAGCACGGTCCCGGACCAGTTCGCTATGGTGTACACCGCGAGGAGCACGGCCCCGGCGGGGTCGATCCACCACAGGAACCTGTCTCCCAGGACGGCGGCCACCAGGCCGACCACGTTGGTTATCACATCAAAGTAGTGGTCCTGGACGGCACAAGGCAAAAATTCCGCATCACTTTTCTCAAGAATCTATTGTGCATCAGCTAAACATGGCAATTGTTGAAGTCATTTCACCTTGGCGTATGCACGGACGATGCTGTTCCCCGAGCTCCTGCAGTAGAACCAGAGGGCGAGCTTGACGGCGGTGGCCGAGAGCATGATGGAGTAGAGCCATATCAGCTGCTCCGAGGTCAGCTTGTCGCCGGGCTCGTTCTCCACCAGCTGCTCGATCGCTTGCACCAGGACCTGGAAACCTGGCACGAATTGAGGGACGGAATTCACATCAATTTGCGATCGAAAAGAAGCAGCGACTGTGGATCTGTTGAAAGATTTGGGGCTCACTTCAGACCTAGAGTGGCCATGATGGCGGCGAAGACGATGATGCCCACCGGCTGGACGCGCAGCTTGCCGATGGGGTACTTGTAGATGTTCACCTTCTTCATGGAGAGGTGCGTGAACCAGAGGATGCCGCCGGCCATCAAGTCCAGCAGCGAGTCGAGCGTGGACGCCGCGATCGCCATGGACCCCGTCCTGATCGTAGCATACACCTGCCGCCCGAACGAATCAGAATCAGAGGTCAGTGCGATCGATTTCGCGTGCTCCGTCGCGCAATTGAGTGAGCCCATCAATCAATCAATGAATCAATCACCTTGAAGGCCAGGAGGACGATGTTGGCGTAGTTGGATATCTTCATGGCGAACTCGCTCTGCTTCTGCTCCTCGTCGTCGGCGTCGGAGGCGTCGGGGTCGCCGTCGTCGTCCGACCCGAACTCGCCGGGCATGCACAGGGCCTCCACCTCCTCGAAGGTCTTCAGCGCGGCGAGCTGCTTCCTGTAGTACTCCCTCTCACCTGCGCGCGGCAAAAACTGGGGGACGAACTTGTAGCGGCGCGCTCCTCCATGGATTAAGCAAGCGGCGAGCTGGGGGTGGAGGACGGGTTGGCGGTGGTTACCTTGGGAGAGGTCCTTGACGCGGGCGACGTCGACGTCGGCGCCGCGCTCGGGGTCCAGCTCGGTGCGCATCTTGTCCGGCAGCCGGCGCAGGAAGCTGCTGCGCAGCGACCGCGCCGAGTCGCGCCGCCGGAGGGACGGCCGGCCGGCGCCGTTGGCCAGCAGCGGGGCGCTCCGGTCGTCGCCCTCCATGGCCGTCCGTACGCCTTGACTCCGACGTCGGGTACGCCCGGCTGGGAGGTCAGGTTTTGGCTGTCTTCGCCCTTCTCAGCAGGCGCACCGGATATTTCCAAGTTCGCCTTTATATCTACGGGACAAAGCTTCGAAAATGTTCCGCTCTTTGGAGGTCAACAACAACAACAACAAAAAAACAGCGGGGATCTTCCTGATGGACGGCTCAGATTTCGTCTTCCACCTTGGTGGTCACACGTTTTGATTGATGGTTGTGTTTCCTCTGCCCTTCTTCATACTCCGAATCCAGTGTCGTTGTCCTACTCCCGTTAAAAGCAGGTAGCCATGTATACAATTATTCAACTATCATGAATTCGTCCAGAGACGATAGTGAGTGAATTTTGTTTTGAACCTTCAATTTATACGGCTCGTCTAAGAATATCCGAAGTCGAAGAATGTCTGGGATCCGTGAGTACTACATATCGATTTTAGGGATTCATTCTTACGGGCTGCGTGAGTTAAATGTTTAAAACAGACTTCACTCGGTTGGACTCGGCTCCTCTGACGTACTGCAGGTGCAGTTGGCTCACTGACAGGTGGGCCAACCTGCTGCTTGGCCCACATGTCAGTGGCCCATCTGCTCTTTGCAGTTGTTAGAGGAGCCTCGTCCTACTCGGTCATAGCTAATCACACTGCTGATAAAGTGATAAGTTAAGACGCAAAGGAAGTTCGATAAATCTATATTCAGATAGAAGTGAATGCAAACTATTAGCAAAAAACAGATATAGTCCAACCTTCATTCTAGTCCCACTAGCCGCGAGACTTTTTGTGTCTCTTTGCAAGTTAACATTCATATAAATATTTGTGTAGTTGACATGGTCATTTTTTGTCTTTTCATGAGTTAACATTTCGTTTATTGTAAAAAGGAACTAATCAGTACTAAGATAAGGTATATGAAATGGCTTTTTATATGAAATATATAAAAGGACTTGTAAAAGGAAAACCTAGAGGGTTGAATCTTCTTCTTCTTGTAAAGTGGGAGATGACTCGTGGGTTATTCATAAAACATGATGGTGCGCCTACCCATCCATGTATAATACTTGGATCAAGAATGATGTGTTGCATCTCATATATGTGTGTTAAGTGGCAAACAATGCATTGCACAGTTGATAAGTGTTGCGAAAGTGGTGCCCACACACCCCATACTCAGCGTCGTCCCAGGATTGGTGGGTGGTCATTCCACGTCAGTGAAGCGTCAACCCGCATGCATGTTAGACACTACTCTGCGCCTACGCAAAGCGTTAATACACATGAGGTACTTGCCAGAATTTTGGGGCACATGTTGAGGGTGTGTCCGACATAAAGGGTATTCTCGTCGACGTCCATCAACATTGTTGCAGCTTAATTTTATCGGTATTGGTCGGTTGGAGGCAATTGGCTGGTCTGCTTTTGATCTGTGAGAGCGTTTTATTGTCTCTCAACATGTTTTGGGTATTTCCACGCTAGTTTATACTCTAGCTCTTAATATGGAGGAAATGAATAGCAGAACATACACCAATTGGGACCAAGCAGTGAGATAACTTCCAAGTGTTGGATTTTCATGATTGACACTACCCTTCCCCTTCCGCCTCTCATATTGGTCAGGTGGACAATGAGAACGATAACAACCACAACCACACCGAAGAAGTAGCAAAAAAGGAGGGGGAATAGGGCGTTGGCGTGATTTATAACAAAGGTAGATAAAGCCTGACGGGACAAAGGAGAAGTGATGGTGGAAAAATGGGTAGTGGTGAGGAGTAGATGGATGTAACATCTACTGTCACCATCAACCTTGGGGGTTATTGGCAAAATCATAGGTTGGGAAGCACTGCTCCCAAACCGTTGACGAAAACAATGAGATGACTATGCTTTCTTTTTCCTTATTCATACTTCGATGTCATTATCCAACTTACCTCAAAAGCAGGTATAACAATAGAACCATCCATCCAATCTCTCTTATAAGAAGGACAACTCCAACAGCTTAAGATGTCGTCACTAGAATTATTGATGTAGCCTAAATATGCAAAATAAACATATACGGATATACCAATAGAATAAAGCTAACTACAATTAGGTAGAGTGATGATAGAAAGAAAACATAATGTACTACAACGTAAACCTTTGACATTGATTGTCCATTTGTGAGTTGACAATTGCTTTGGAATGAAAACAAACAACCGGCGCCAAGACGAAAATATACAAAACAACTAGAGGCTCCTCCAATCTTTTCTTTTTCAAGTCTTGATGACCATCTCAAACCGGGAAGGCCTGAGCTGTGCCGCTTCACAGTTGACGTTGATGAAACCCCTCCGTTCCATCCCAGCCGTCCAGCCCCAACCTCCCATTCCCCCACTCAAACCCCCACGCCGCCGCTCGCCGCCGGCCGCCGGAGGGCCATCGCCGATGACCACCCCCGACGCGGTCACGCCCCCGAGCTTCAAGCGATCCTCCCCCAGGAAGAAACAGCGGCCCCGCAGCCGCCTCCTCGCCGCCGACTTCGCCGCCGGAGAGGCCGAGGCTGCGCGGGCGTTGGTGGCGGCCAGGGCCACGCCGTCACCCCTCTCACCGCCGGCAGTGTCCCCGCACTCGCCTGCAGGTGTCGCGCTGCCTCGCGAGTTCTTCGAGGTGGATGCGCTCGACCTCGCCCCCCGCCTCCTCGGCAAGCTCCTGCGCCGCGACCAAGTCGTCCTCCGCATCACCGAGGTGCTTGCAATCTTTCTTCCTTTTTTTTTTTTTTGGCGTGGAGAGGTGCTTGTATACTTGACAAATGCCGCATCTTGCTTGATCAAAGTTAACAATGTTGCAATAACTGCAGTACATTTTGGTTGAAATGTGCTATCATCTTGTGTAATTCTAGTGTGGTACCATGAGGCATGAGGATACGTTATTTCTTCTCAAACTTAGCAGACCAGTATCAACTTGTGCCGATTTTTGATCTATTGTTCATCTTGGTTTCAGGTGGAGGCTTACAGGCCAAATGATTCTGCGTGCCATGGCCGGTTTGGCATCACGGCGAGGACGGCTCCTGTGGTAAGGCTGGTGCTTCCTGTCATTGTTGATCTTGTGAAATGGTAATAGGGAGGATTTTGACCTTTGAGACTCGCTGAGGTTTTCCTCATTCATGTGTTGTAGTTTGGACCAGGAGGGCATGCATATGTGTACCTATGCTATGGACTCCACATGATGCTCAATGTTGTTGCTGACAAAGAGGGCGTTGGAGCTGCTGTTCTGATCCGAGCGTGTGCTCCAGTTAGCGGTATGCTCTCCTCACCAACTGCACGATATCTAGCTTTTATACATGCACAGATGTACTAACAACGAGTGAAATAGCCAAGGATTTGGGGTGATTTGGTTTGAACCTCGGCTGAAAATTCTGTGAGGTGCCCATTTTCTTGGATAGAAGATAATATTGTAATCACAATTTGTTTGCTTTAGTTGAATGTTAGGGGCAATAGTGGAGTCGGTTCATTATTCCTGATATTTTTCTTCCCCCTAACCATTGCTGAATTACACTTCTTATTTGAGGAACTATGCTAATCTGAGCTAGGGAGTATGTTTATCTAAGGATGTGTGATATATAGTTTCTTTTGTATAATTGGTATATATAGAATTTGTTTAGATTTACTTTTGTCGCCCCACTGCCAAAGGATGGGAGTTTACAAGGCATAATTATGTGAGCAAGAGGAACATAGAAGATATAGCCATCGTTCCTCCTATATTTTCTAATTCTATAATAACTTCATCCTCTGTTGCCCCTAACTTGAGAAAAGAAGCAAAATGAGTTTTTTACATTAGACAGTTTGAGGAGAACATCATAATACCATGCTAAAAAAAAGAACATCATAATACCAAATGCCGGTTCTACAAAACGAATTACATATTTGCACGGCAAAATTATATTCTTTTGTAGCAAACTGACAACACATGTTTGAGCTGAATGACCGCTACTTCACCTTGAAATTACTACAGGACTAGAAATTATTCAGCAGCGTCGTGGCCAACAAACCGAGAAACCGATCCTACTTACAGGACCAGGAAAGGTCTACACTTCTCGACAGCAAAGTTTTTGTTTTCTGAATTATGGTTGTTCCTATAACACTGTATCATAACTGTTCTTGCCTTCTTATTCAGGTCGGCCAAGCTCTGGGGCTTTCCACCGACTGGTCGAACCATCCACTATATACACCCGGTAAAACTGAGCTATCTCCAATATTGCCTGAATTTGTCAGATGTCTTCAATGCATATTTATCCACCATTTTATTTTCTGTCTCAGGTGGGTTGGAAGTTCTGGATGCACCAGAACCTGAGAACATTTTGGTTGGCCCCCGTGTCGGAATCGAGTATGCATCGCCCGAGCATGTCATGGCACCATGGAGGTTCGCGGTTGCGGGCACCCCATGGATCAGTGCCCCGAAGAACACTCTCAGACCACGGTGAAGACCCAGATATGGTGGAAAAGAGTGACTCAGCCTTAACAACTCACCCAATCTGATGGCGGCACTTTTGCGTTGCCAAATGCACTGTGTTTATTGCCCACTGAAAAACATGCCATGTATTCTACTCCCTCCGTTCTGAATTACTTGTCTTAGATTTGTCTAGATACGGATGTCTCTAGCACTAAAATGAGTCTACATACATCTGTATCTAGACAAATCCAAGACAAGTAATTCGGAACGGAGGGAGTATGATCTGGTCCATCTGGACCAGCTGAAATGAACAATTTGTACATAAGAAGCTTTTGTACACACCAGAGAGGTAGAGCAATATCTCTTGATCATGTTTTCATACATTATATGATGAGCCAGGAGTTGTACCGATTATTCGTCGCCTACCCAGCTTGTTTCCAAATCCAAGGCCGAACCATCTCCGAGTCACATCACGGAGCAGAGTATCATTCACCTCGCAGAACCTGTGCGGCCAACCAGCCGGCTCGACTGCCTCAAACCCTAAACCCGGGGTCCGGTCATTGGAACGGAGGTTCTTCTTCTCGGTCCAGTCGATGGTGTATGTCGAAGCTCGGCGGCGGAATTTCACCTTGAACTCGTCCCAAGCTTGGTATTTGTAGTGGTTCACGCGAACTCGCGTGTTCCATTGGCTTCGAAACCCTGGTTGAAGCATGAAGTAGTGGACCGAGTTAGTCAGCGATCGGTCCACCGCGTCGAGCCGGACCAATGACTTGCGTCGCTCCATGGTCTGCCTCCGGCATGTGTAGCCTTGGGTGACCCCCTCCTTTGGGTGCGCGGTCTGGCCCGAGGGGCCGAAATCCGCGCACCACATGGACACCTGTCCAATATCTTTTTCGCCGGTTGTGATCGAATGGAGCATAGTTTTCGTAGGGTTCTCCGAATGAACCCAGTGTGGAGAGAAGAGGAACTCGTCGACGTCAATGAAGACCATCCACTCGCACGAATCTCGATGCACCGCGGAGCCGTGGGATATTGCGGCCTCTAGAGTTTTTGGCCAGGGCCAGGTAATGGTGAAGATTTCGAATCCGTCCGAGGTGAGATGGCGCACCTGGTCCACCAGGTCATCCTCGCTCCCGTTGTCGTAGACGTAGAACCGGTCCACGCCCACGGCCGCGTGGTAGACGACCCACTCCCGCAGGAACTTGGCCACGTCCCGGACCATGGTGCAGGCGCAAATCAGCCTCTTCCCCGACGGCGTTAATTCTGTCACATGGGACGACATCGGCGGCGAGTCCCGACGACGTGGCGGGTCATAGATAGCCAGTGAGGGGATGGGCTCCTCGCCGACTACGGCAAGCGTGACGCGGAGCTCTCGGTCTACCGGAGTCGTCGTCGGTGGAGGTGGGCACCGGAAGACTTGCTGGGCCGAGGTGGTGGCCGGCAGCGAGGCCACGACGTTACCGGCGTCGCCACGGTAGTACAGGCACCGGACGTCTGCAGCCGCGCGGTTGACTTTTTTCCGTCGGTTGACGCCCTTGGCGAATACGAGCACGTTGCCGCCGTCGATCACGACGGACTCGTACACGATGCGGTCGCTCCACTTCAGCATCTCCGCCGAGCGGCCTGATGCGCCCTCGCCGGCGTTACCGACCGTGGAGGCGGAGAAGAGCACGAGCGGCGCGTCGTGACGGTGAGTCCGCGCTTGCTCGGGCATGGTGCAGGTGTAGGTGTGGCGGCCGCACGCCGGCAGTGGCCCGAGCGCGCGCGCCGGGGAGGACGCCCCGCCCCGGAACACACACGTGGCGTTTTGCACGGGTGCACTGGCGGCGTCGGGTCGTCGGACCAGGACGATGACCTCCCAGCCCGGAAGCAGCACAGCCTCCGTCCCCGCGCCCGCCGGCGCGGCTGTCCCAGCTCGGAGGGCGCGGAGGCCGAGGGGCAGCCAGCGCGGCGGCACGAGCAGGGAGCGCGAGCGCGTGCCGCGCAGAGGGAGTGCAACGAGGCCGGCTTGGACGCAGATGAAGACGAGGAGCGCCGTGACGGAGAGGGCCGCCGCGGCGGCGTGCCGCCGGCGCGACTGCATGGTGGCCCAGGCAGAACAAATGACGCACGGTTGCGGCGGCGACCCGATGGGAATTACACGCAGGAACCGACCAGGTCCGTCGTCTCCTGCTTGTAGCTCGCTGGGCCGATTGGTTAGTGGCTTGCACGGATTGGCCACTGCGAGTTAAACGAAAGCGATGCCCATTTTGTTTTAGCCACCCACGAGTCCATGACCACGACGACGACGATGACTGCTGGACTACGAGTCTACGACTACTAGTGCTCGTGCTTACTTTGCAAATCAGTATCGTGCGACCGATTATTGGCATGCATTACGTCGCCACTGAGTACAGTGAGTGTAAGCCACGTTGTCTAGTTGAATCAAACCGGATAGTCAGTGCAAGATCGAAGTAAATCTTTGAGCACGAAATAGAACAGTGCGCGTGTCCACAAAATAGAACACAAATTGGCATAATAATCATTAGTCATTTTTTTGGACGGGCTAGCTTTATTTATTATATTAAACCACACTAACATCATCCGTTGACAACCTAAGAATAAAACTTGGAGGTGTCTCCGCCCATAGGTATGATGGATTACACGGACCTCATAAGCAACCATATTCGACTCTCTCATACAATATTCAATAGAAATCTTCCTGAAATCTTTTAGTACACTACAATAGCATTAAGAATAGAAAGAAGTCCACATAACCCTCTAGGGTTTTAGAAACTAGCTAATCCACCCCCTCAACTCTAAAACCGGTTAATTAGCCACCGGGATATCCAATACCAGGCAAGCACCCCTAACGCTGATTATAGTGCTTTTTTGCATACGTGGCAAGTTTCTGGTTAAGGAAAGAGGATTTTGATTGCCACGTTGGACCTTCCATTTTTCAGTATCGAACAGAGCCTGGCGGTAGGGGATGACGCGGTGGCTGGTCGACGGGATGATTGCCGCTTGACGGGAGTGCGGCGCGACAACGAGCAGGTTAATTCTCACGCATGCCTATCGCTGCTAATATTTGGGTTGTGGTAAAGCTTTGTGAGGATTGGGATTTGGGACTGGGGTTTTGGGAGGCGGACAGAAGGATTTGGGACGGTAGTTCATGTGGGTTTGGGGCGGCATACAGAGGGGTTTGGGCGGCGTACATAGGGGTTTGGGACTGATTTGAGCATGGTTTCTGACTTTGGATTAGGATTTCTGAATTTCGTATGAGGGTGGTACTGCACCTGAGATGTGCTTTCTGCAGGCCAACGCCCTGCTTCCTCCTAGGTCAATATGTTGATGGCCATGGGCCAAGAGTATCTGATGGTTGGTAACTCGATACTTAGAGCATTTACAATCGGACTTGGCAAATTCGGCATCTCAAACTCCTACGGCGCGCCCAGGCACGCCGGCGGGCGCATCCGGACGGGCCCTCATATTTCGTTCCAGTCATTCACATATCTCAAATCCGGACTCTCAAATCCATGAAAAACCTGCCGAAAAAATATAATACATGCACGTCCATCATGCAACAGAATGTCTCGCGTAAATAGCTATTGTTCGTATCAAGCATACATAGCGTTTACATATTTTTTTTGAAGTGTCAAACTCAAGCATTGCCTCCTTTATTGCCATTGTGGATCCACATGTGCTCCACAAGATAATTGAGTAGCTGCGTGTGCACCTGCTGATCTCAAAGATTCTGATGCATCTGCAGAAAGTTGATAAGCCGAGCCGCATCTTGATCTTCCGGGATTTCAACTTGTTCTCCGGATGCTTCGAAATCATGGGTTTGGCTACACCATCACCCTCATCCTCGATAATCATATTGTGCAGAGTAACACAACATGTCATCAGCTGCCACAAACTTTCCGATTCCCACATCATTGCAACGCTCCACACAATTCCTCAATGAGCCTGAAGCACACCAAATGCCCTCTCCACGTCCTTTCTAGCCGCTTCCTACATTGTTGCAAAGTGGCTATGTTTATTGCCATGCGGCTCAGATATGGTCTTCACAAACGCTGCCCATTGAGGATAGATACTATCGGTAAGATAGTGCCCCATGTTGTAGTCCCGACCGTTGATGGTGTAGTTGCATGACGGTGATTCCCCATTGCAAAGCCTCCTGAACACCGAAGATCGTTGAAGCACGTTGATGTCGTTGTGAGAACCGGACATTTCAAAAAAAAGCATGCCAAATCCATAAGTCATGTGATGCCACCGCTTCTATTATGATGGTGGCCTCTCTGGTGTGACCTTGATACATTCCCCGCAGATCTTTCGGGCAGTTTTTCCATTGCCAATGCATGCAATCAATTGATCCAAGCATGCCTGGAAACCCCCTTGCCTCTCCAATAGCCAACAACTTCTCCGTGTCCGGCGCATTTGGTTCTCTGAGATACTCCAGTCCAAACGCCTCTACCACAATGCGGGCAAATTTGATAGTAGTCTTCAGGCACGTGCTTTCCCCCATCCTGACCAGCTCACCAACGACGTCTGTAGTAGTACCAGGTGCAAGCATCCTCATAGCAGTCATGCACTTCTGCTTGGCCGAGAAAGAGAGTTGGCCGCAGCAATCCCTTCTCAGTTTGAAGTAGTCGCCGTGTGCCTCCACTCCCTCCACAATGCACAAAAATAATAGTTTCCGCATAGAAAAACGGCGACGAAACCATGGATCTTCCGGGAAAGTATGTGTGGGAGCAAAGTAGTCACTGTGCAGTAGCTTTGCTCCGGACACCATGTCCCGGTTGATCACTCTTCTCCCTTTGATTGAGCCCTTGAAATTTAGAATATACTCCACTTGCTGGTCCATTTCCTCTTGCATGCTCATGAGCATGATCATGTTCACTTCTTCATCCAAATCCGTTGAATCGAAGAACTCATCTTGAATCATTTGGTCAAGCTCCGTCGGTCCATACTCCTCGCCCGATGAAGCATCAAAATCCATCATTTACCTAACAAAATCACAATAATTCTGGTTGGTCAATGTGTCAAACACATCAAGCACAAGGCGGAGCCGGAGAGTTGCCGGGCGTACCATGGTGGTGTCCGGGCCGGCGACGACGTCCCCCGCGGCAAGAACGGGAGCACTCTCCCGGAGCTGGCGGTGGAGAGCCCGAGAACGGCTGTGGAGCAGGTGCGGCGGCAGAGCTGCGAGCCGGATGGCGTGGAGGAGGAATAAGACAGGAGGGAGCAAATGGATACTGCAGCACAGGGGGGGTGAATTTGATGCAATTTGGGGTGGGATCGGGCTGTCGGGTCGAACATGACTGGCGCGCCCGGGCGCCCCCATATCCGCCCCATATTTGGGCTGGATATGGGGGTTGCCGGTCAGCCCGGGTGTTTGGGGGCTGTTTGAGGGCCCGTCTGGGTCAAAACATTGTCATTGGGCAGCCCGTCCAAGCATTTGAGGCGGTCCCAGCTCGGACGGCGCGGAGGCCAAGGGGAAGCCAGCGCGGCGACACGAGCAGGGAGCGCAAGCGCGTGTGGCGCAAAGGGAGTGCAACGAGGCCGGATTGGACGCAGATGAAGACGAGGAGCACCGTGATGGAGATGGCCGCGACGGTGGCGTGCCGCGGGTGCGACTGCATGGTGCCCGCTGAGGCTGAATAGATGACACACGGTTGCGACGGCGACCGATGCGAATTACATGTAGGAACTGACCAGGTCCGTCTCCTGCTTGTAGCTGCGCCGAGCGGTAGGTGCATGCGATCGGTTGGTGGCGTGCACAGATTTGCCACTGCGAGTTCAACGAAAGCGATGCCCATTTTTGTTTTCCCAAATGATAACGCCCATATGTGTGGCATGCTTGCACCTCGCCCACACACCTTGTTCCACGTTGATTCTATTTTGCATGAATCCTAAAGGAATTTGTTAGAATATGAGTGCCACATGGGCATCATCGTGTGTGTGGGCGTTGGAGAGTTTGCCCACACGCCCCGCAGCACGCGGTTTGCCAGCTGCGCTTTGTGGGTCAACTAGTTTCTGCCCACACAACCACCACCAAGTCCACGCGTGATGACCCACAAGTATATGGGGTCAATTGTAGCCTTTTCGATAAGTAAGAGTGTCGAACCCAATGAGGAGTAGAAGGAAATGACAAGTGGTTTTCAACAAGGTATTGTCTGCAAGTGCTAAAATTGTAAGTAGTGGAGTAGTTTGGTAGCAAGATAATTTGTAACGAGCAAGTAACGAAAGTAGTAACAAAAGTGCAGCAAGGTAGCCCAATCCTTTTGAGGCAAAGGGCAGGCCAAAATGGTTTATTATGATAAGCAAAGTGTTCTTGAGGGCACACATGAATTTCATCTAGTCACTTTCATCATGTTGGCTTAATTCGTGTTCAGTACTTTGATAATTTGATATGTGGCTGGACCGGTGCTTAGGTGCTGTTCTTACTTGAACAAACCTCCTACTTATGATTAACCCTCTCGCAAGCATTCGTAACTACGAGAAAAGTATTAAGAACAAATTCTAACCATACTATTAAACTTTTGGATCCAACCGGTCCCTTATGGAATAGCGCATAAACTGGGGTTTAAGCTTCTGTCATTCTCGCAACCCACCATCTAATAACTACTCCACAATGCATTCCCTTAGGCCCAAATATGGTGAAGTGTCATGTAGTCGACGTTCACATGACACCACTAAGAGAATGGCAACATACATATCATCAAAATATCGAACACATATCATGTCACATGATTACTTGCAACATGATTTCTCCCGTGACCTCAAGAACGAAAGTAACTACTCACAAATGATAAACATGCTCAAGATCAGAGGGGTATTAAATAGCATAATGGATCTGAACATATAATCTTCCACCAAATAAACCATATAGTAATCAATCACAAGATGTAATCAACACTACTAGTCACCCACAAGCACCAATCTATATTTTTGGTACACAGATAGAACACAAGAGATGAACTAGGGTTTGAGACGAGTTGGTGCTATGAATATGTTGATGAAGATAGCCCTCCCCAAGATGGGAGAGTTGTTGGTGATGATGATGACGATGATTTCCCCCTCCGGGAGGGAAGTTCCCCCGGCGGAATCGCTCCACCGGAGGGCAAAAGTGCTCCTGTCCAAGTTCCGCCTCGAGGCGGCAGTGCTTCGTCCCGAATGTCCTCCTCTGATTTTTCTAGGTCAAAATGACTTATATACCAGAAGATGGTCACCGGAGGTGGGCCGAGGAGGGCAGCACCCACCAGGGCGCGCCTGGGCCTCCTGGCCATCCTCTGGTACTTATTTGCTCCAATATTTATTAAATATTCCATAAAAAAAATCCTCGGGGAGTTTCAACTCATTTGGAGTTGTGCAGAATAGGTAGCTTGACGTAGCTTTTTCAGGTCCAGATTTCCAGCTGCCAGAATTCTCCCCCTTGGTGCATACCTTGCATATTATGAGGGAAACGACATTAGAATTACTCCAAAAATCATTATTATACCATAAAACAACATAAATAATAGTAGGTAGACATGATGCAAAATGGACGTATCAACTCCCCCAAGCTTAGACCTCGCTTGTCCTCAAGCGAAAACTGAAATCGAAAAACATGTCCACATGCTTAGAGAGAGAGAGAGAGGTGTCGATAAAAACAAAAATGCGGACATAGCAGCATCATGTGACTTATTATAACAACAACAAACTTTAATATAAATCTTTTATCATAGACTTCTCATGAACAAGTGAAAATTTATCACAACATCAAAGTATAAAGCATAAAATCTATTGGAAACCGACAAACTATGTTCTTAGTCAAATTTGAAACTACAATTCATCATCTTTTCAGGAAGGGTCACGTATCAGAGCCTTTAGGCAAGTCCACATACTCAACCATATCATTTAGTCTTCTATGATTACTAACACTCACCGCGTACACATGAGCAAAACGTTTCAAGCGGACACAAAGAAAGATAGGGGCTTATAGTTTCGCCTCCCAACACACCTCAAGGGTGATGTCAACAATAATAACTTATGCCACCCATATTCAACTGGACATATGTGCCTAGATCTTTCCTCACCACATGATGCTTGCCGAAGGAGAACAATAAAAGGAATAGAGAGAAAAACTTTGACTCTTGCATGGAAGTAAATACATGAAAGTAAAAGATAGGCCCTTCGCAGAGGGAAGCAGAGGTTGCCATGCGCTTTTTGTTTGTATGCTCAACCCCTTAGTGCAAGAGAACGTCACGTTATATTGCCCCTTGTGATGACAACCTTTATTATGTAGTCTGTCGCTTTTATTCTTCACCATCACAAGTTCGTACAATGCTCAATTTTCCCTTACACTAAATGACCTCACAATTTATAAGCAATTTTTGTTGCCCTTTTTGCACCGATGACAACTTACTTGAAGGTTCTTACTCAATCCATAGGTAGGTATGGTGGACTCTCAAACAAGATAGGGTTTAAGGGTTTTGGATGCACATGTAGTATCTCTACTTAGTGCAGAGTTTTTGGCTAGCAAAGATAGGGGCAAGAACCACATGTTGAAGGATCTATGACAATATAACTTCTATGTGAATATGAACAAGCATAAATCATTATGTTGTCTTCCTTGTCCAACGCTCACAATCATAAAATATTTCCATGATAATATATTTATATGTGAATCTTCTCTTCCCTTATTAATTCTTTCATGTGTTGCATCATTGACCAATGCAATGTTTGTCAATCTACAATAAAATTTTCTACTTATACTTTTCCTTGTGTAATGTCATCACTTACCATAAGATTAGCATATGATCTTTTTCTTTTATTTCCTTTCTTTTTATTGCAACAAGAAAGTAAAGAAGGAAAAACTCAACTAAACTTTATTATATCTCGCACATGATTACAGGGATTGATCACTAAGCAAACTCACAAAAAGAAATGATTGAACTAAACTTTTATTCATCTAATAGCAAAAGATAGCCATTGATCGAACTAAGAAAGTAAAGGCAAAAGATAGTGGAGATTGATACGATACCGGGGCACCTCCCCCAAGCTTGGCGAAAGCCAAGGGGAGTTCCCATACCCAATATTCAGTTTTCTTTTGGTGGTGATGTAGAAGATGGTGGTGATGAAGTAGAAGCAACCCGTTGCAATACATCTCTAAGTGTATCTCTTAAGCTGTGAATCTCTTGAAGGGCTTGACGAAGCAGCACAATGTTCTTCTCTACTCCATCCATGATATGTTTATTTTTCGGTCCCCAAGAGTTTGTCCCTGCATCACCTTATCTTGGATGAGATATCTCCCAATTGGACGGTATATGCACACGAGGAGTGTTTTCAAACCCATAATTATGAATCAAATTGTGAAAATTGTTTTGATGTAACCTGTGTAGAGGCCTCCTTGTAGGGAGTTCTTCCTGATCTCTTGGGCCTTCTTGATTTTTTAGGGATCTCATGGCTTGATGGGGGTCAGGATGAGTGGAGATGCCAGCCAGAGTACCTCTCCCAGAGCCGGAGGGTGAATTTCGAATGAGTCCCCCTCATCTTCCTCCATAACGGTCTCTTCAGATTCCTCTTCCCTGGATTCTACCAGAAGCAGCGAAGCTTTGCCTTCTTCAGTGTTGGAGGAGGGAGAAGACATGATGCCTAGCTCAACAGATCTGGCAAAAACAGCAAGAAAAGAAAACAAGAGATTTCTCTGCGATACGGAGGTTAACAGGTTCGGGAGGTATATATAGATTTATTTTATCTTGGGGAACAAGCAGAATGGAAGAAAAACGGAGACAGGAAAGTACCTGAGGTGGGCACAACCCACCTGAGCACGCCAGGCATGCATGGCACGCCTTGGTGTATCGTGCCCACCAGGGTCACTTTCCTGGAAGTTTCTTATTTTCCTTATTTTCTAAATATTCCAAAACTGAGAAAAAATATTTTTGCGGATTTTTTGGAGTCCGTTTACTTACCGTATCACATACCTCCCTTTTTGATGATTCTGGGGTGTTCGAGAAGGTTTCCTTTATGTGTTCTTCCGGTGTCAAAGTTTGGATAACATTGCTTTCAACATTAATGGGTGTACCTGAGATATAGTGTTTTATTCGTTGCCCATTGACAACCTTTGGGTTAGTCCCTTCGACATTATTTATTTTGATAGCTCAGATCGATAGAACTCCTCGATTACATAGGGTCCTTCCCATTTGGAGAGGAGTTTTCCTGCAAAGAATCTGAAACGAGAGTTGTACAAAAGAACATATTCTCCTACTTTGAACTCACGCTTTTGGATTCTTTTGTCATGCCATCTTTTAACTTTTTCTTTGAATAACTTAGCATTTTCATAGGCCTGGGTTCTCCATTCATCTAATGAGCTAATATCAAATAACCTCTTTTCCCCAGCAAGTTTGAAGTCATAATTGAGTTCTTTTATTGCACAAAATGCCTTGTGTTCTAACTCAAGAGGTAAATGACAAGCTTTTCCATAAACCCTTTTATATGGAGACATGCCCATAGGATTTTTATATGCTGTTCTATAAGCCCAAAGTGCATCATCTAATTTCTTAGACCAATTCTTCTGGGACCTATTGACAGTCTTTTGTAAGATTAGTTTTATTTCTCTATTGCTAAGTTCAACTTGACCACTAGACTGGGGATGATAAGGTGACACAATCCTATGGTTAACATCATACTTAGCAAGCATTTTATGGAAAGCACCATGAATGAAGTGTGAACCACCATCAGCCATTAAATATCTAGGGACTCCAAACCTTGGGAAAATAACCTCCCTAAGCATTTTAATAGATGTGTTGTGATCAACCCTACTGGTTGGAATAGCTTCTACCCGTTTAGTAACATAATCAACAACAACCAAAATATGTGTATACCCATTAGAGGAAGGAAAAGGTCCTATAAAGTCAAATCCCCAAACATCAAATGGTTCAGTAGCAAGTGAATAATTCATAGGCATTTCTTGACGCTTACCGATATTACCTATTCTTTGGCTTTCATCACAAGATGAGACAAACTTACGGGCATCTTTGAAGAGAGTAGGCCAATAAAAACCAGGTTGCAATACCTTATGAGCGGTTCTGTATCCCGCGTGATGTCCTCCATAAGCTTTGGAGTGACATTTCGTAGGATTTGTTCCTATTCATGCCCAGGTACACAACATCTAATAATACCATCTACTCCTTCTTTATGAAGATGTGGGTCATCCCAAAAGTAATTTCTTAAATAATAGAAGAATTTTTTTCTTTTGTTGGTATGCGAAGCTAGGTGGTATGTATTTAGCAACAATATAATTAGCATAGCCAGCATACCAAGGCGTACTATGAGAAACATTTATTGCAGCTAGTTGTTCATCATGGAAGCTATCATTAATTGGTTGTGGGCCATCAAGAATATTTTCAAGTCTAGACAAGTTATTAGCCACGGGGTTCTCTGCTCCTTTCCTATCAGTGATATGCAAATCAAATTCTTGAAGCAAGAGAACCCACCTAATGAGTCTAGGTTTAGCATCTTTCTTTTCCATAAGATATTTTATAGCAGCATGATCGGTGTGAACAATTACTTTAGAATCAACAATGTAAGATCTGAATTTATCACAAGAAAATACCATTGCTAAGAATTCTTTTTCACTAATAGCATAGTTTTGTTGAGCACTGTCTAGAGTTTTACTAGCATAATGAATAACATTTAGTTTCTTATCGACTCTTTGTCCTAGAACAACACCAACAGCATAATCACTAGCATCACACATAATCTCAAAAGGCAAGTTCCAATCAGGTGGTTGAACAACATGTGTAGTAATTAAGGCTTTCTTTAGTGTTTCAAAGGCTTCCATACAATCATGATCAAACACAAAGGGAATATCCTTTTGCAAAAGATTAGTAAGAGGCCTAGAAATTTTAGAAAAGTCTTTGATAAACCTCCTATGGAAACCAGCATGACCAAGGAAACTACGAATACCTTTGATATCTTTCGGACATGGCATTTTCTCAATTGCATCAACCTTGGCTTTGTCCACCTCAATTCCTCTTTCAGAAATTGTATGGACCAAAACAATACCTTCATTAACCATAAAGTGGCACTTCTCCCAATTCAAGACAAGATTTTTTTGTTCACATCTCTGCAAAACTCGATCAAGATTGCTTAAACAATCATCAAAAGACTTCCCATAAACGGAAAAGTCATCCATGAAAACCTCAACAGTCTTTTCACAAAAATCAAAGAAGATAGCAGTCATACATCTTTGAAAGGTAGCAGGTGCATTACATAAACCGAAAGGCATACATCTATAAGCAAATGTTCCAAAAGGACAAGTAAAAGTGGTCTTTTCTTGATCAGATTGTAAAACAGGTATTTGTGAAAAACCAGAGTATCCATCAAGGAAGCAAAAATGTGTGTGCTTGGATAATCTTTCTAACATTTGATCGATAAAAGGCAGAGGGTAATGATCTTTTCTAGTAGCTTTATTTAATTTTCTATAATCAATTACCATTCTATAGCCTGTGACAATTCTTTTGGGATAAGCTCATTCTTATAATTAGGAACAACAGTAATACCTCCTTTCTTAGGGACTCAATGAACATGACTCACCCATCTACTATCACCTATAGGATAGATTATACCTGCTTCCAGAAGTTTCAATATTTCCGTTCTTACCACTTCTTTCATTTTTGGATTTAACCGACGTTGGTGATCAACAACGGGTTTAGCATCAGTGTTGACGCTGGAACGCGTCACACAAACATGTCGATGTGTACCCGCGGTGCCGAGGGAGATGCTCCGCAACTCACACCGTGGGAGGCTGACTTCAAACAGCGATCGCAAGACAGCAAAGCCGGGCGCTTTGGGACCCGAAACCCACACGCCCGGGAGGGACCCGTCTGGCTAGCGCGGCTATGGGCTGCCCTAGGTCGACTGATCGCCCCTAGGGCCTCGAGGTTCGCCGCCTGCAATGAAGAAGAACGAATGAAGAACGAGGAAGAAGAAGAACTAGGGTTAAGGAGAAAAGATAAAAGATAAAAGTGGTAAATTGATTGATCGATTGTGTATTGTTCAATCGCCATCACCCTCGTATATAAGAGGCGGCTGGACTTCCCGTGCAAGGAAAAGGCTTGGATTCACGTCCAAAACCCTAGTCAAATTCGGATTGGTTTTGTCCGAACTTTCCAAAACTGTTCGGTTTAAACTGGCTACACCTTGCGGGTAACTTTTGTGGTGGTAAACGACCTTGGATGGAAACGAGCCCAAAAGCAATCTTGACCGGTTTGACGAGACGAACAACTTTTATGTTGAACGGTTTTTTTATTAAAGTTCATCTTGAGGGTCAAATCGCTCGTGCAACACAGGCTGTTATTCGCGCTACCCATCAGACAGGGTGTCTGGTGGGGCGCGCCACTTTTGGCTCGTGATAGTGCTGTATTCAGATGGCTCTAACTTTTGCATACGAACTCGGATTGGAACGATTCTTATATCAAAATCGATCATTTCAACGAGACGAAGACAATCCATGTAGATCATTTTTCCATACGAGGCAGTCTTGGGGGCGTAATGTGCCGAATAGTGTTCTGAATACAAAATCTCAGTATTTCAAACACAACTTCGGCCTTCGAGATGAGATCAGATGGCGATGGCTCAAACTTCAGAGATGTTCGTATCGACAATACGAAACTTTTTCATGTAGAACACTTCTCCATTTGAGGCCATTTTAAATAAGTTCTTGACTGTGCCAAAATCTGATGTCAACACATGCCCTCCTGTTTTTCGGCAAAGCCTATGTGCCGAAAAATAACTTGCACATAGCTTGCTCTAAGGACGATGTCAACACTCCATCGGCCATTTTGGCATATTCTTAGGACGCTAAGTTTATATCGGCCATTGCTTGTGTGAATATTTTGACGCAAGCTTGGGTGAAACTTTCTCAACTTCCTTAACAATCCGATGATAAAGTCCCATAGATATGTATCTCAAGGTCATCCTCGGAACCATATTATTCACCCTTTTGCTAGGATTTTGCTGATAATCAATAATAAACTTTCTCCAATCCTTATTTTCGCCTGTATAAGAAAAGTTCATTAGTGGCCGAAGCGGTGGACTTCGGTTCGGCCTTACCTATTCTGACGAGACTAAGCATCGGCTATTGATAGAAATGCAACACACCATGATTAACATAGTAGCCGGATGCTTGCTGTGCCAACTCTTTCAAATTGTCATGTCTAGAAATATGAACAATTTTATAGCAACCCAAGGTAATTTTGCATCTAGACATACCTTAAGATAAACTATAAGTGACTCGTCAAAACATTGATAACCCTTGGATATTTGTTGTACTACTTATAATGAACCACTGAAAGCCTCAATATGTATAGCACCTATAGCAACCAAAAGCTCCAAACCGAATAAATTTCATATTCGGCTTTGATTATTGTGTAAAAATATTGGCATAAGGCTTGTTTTGGTCTCCAATTGAACTAATGAGGATGTTAGGATACTACATCGGCCATGCTTTGACATATTCTTAGGGCAAAAGATAAATATCATCCATTAACATGAGGTCCATGTAGAATTCACCCACCAAAGTATGTATAGCCGAAATAAACAAATAAAATAGGAATAAAATATTTTGGCCCCTTTGTATTAGCAACAATGTAACTAACCAAATGTATGGTAATTTGGTAATACTCTCTCATGATATAGAAAATTATGTTGCATCCATGGATCAAAATAAATCAATGGAGGGTAATTGATCATACCTAGGGATGAATTCCATGGCAAAGGCATCAACGACATGGTTGAAGAAAATGAATGATGTGCTAACCGAAGATTTTGATGTTGTGATGCGCACCTTCGGCTTAATTGTTTGTTGCTTTCATTATTTTCCTTCTTCACTTTTATTGTACTTGTTGCAACAGAAGCATGCACATCATTTTTGTGTTGATTGATCTTCTTGGGAACCCATGCCATGTTCTTCTTTTTCAGCTCTTGTGCACTAAGATTTTGTAATTTTTCTTTTGCCAATATGATAAACCGAGTGGGCATCTCGGCTGTGATTTTGTTTCAACCAATGGCAACTCTTTTTGGGCCTTGTGCACCCTCAACCTCTTTTCTTCAGATTTGGCACTCTGATTTTTATTAGTTGATTGCTTCACTTCTTTGCCTTTTGTAGCCAATGTCAACACTTTAATTGGATCTTTGTCATTTGAGATCAAATCTGAAGCAGCACACTTACGACCATCTCTTTTCATGCGGTAAACTTGCTTTACCACCTCTTTCTTCTTTCTTGAGCTCTGGACCGATTTCTTATGATTGAAATGGTCTTTGACACGTGATTGTTCAAATGTTGATCTCCTTGGAGCTGCATAGTATTGGTGAGATGGTCTAGAATAAGATGGAGAATGTACCCTTGTATCATACCTGTCCCATGATGAATATGTATCTATATGAGCATAGGGAGGTATCCACGGCATTGGCATCGGTGGCCCAAAATAAGGATATGAATATGTTGCATTAAAATTATCACTTTGCCAATACCGATCCTCATATTTGCGCCTTGGGGGTGATCTTGGTTTCTTTGCATGGTTTGGCCGATAAGCATTCTTCTCTTCACTCTTCTTTTGATATTTATCCAATAGTTCAGCAAAGGTGATTTTTGATCTCTTACACTTGCGCTTATTCCGGCCTTTGTTTTCTTTTGGTTTGCTTTCATCGATCATTAGATTTGCTTGCTGCCCCCAGTCCTTGGCGTCTCCATTGTAGCTTAGATGGAACTCCCGCCCTCAAGATTATGCTCGTTATGCTCTTCAACAAATTCTTTACTTGAAAGCTTGATCCCATCACCTGCAGCTTTTACATTCTTTTTAAATGGATCGGCTTGAAGCAGCCGATGTAAAAACTTTTTGCCATCGGGACCAATTGGAATAGACTGGTCATCTCTTGGTGTTTCAACAAACTTCAATCGTCCTTTTTCAATGGCCGATTTGACTATTTGACGAAACATGTTGCAATCCTCAAAATTATGCTTGGATGAATCATGCAACTTACAATACATTCGTCCTTGGATTGATGGCTTAACATGGTGATCAAGAATTGTAATGTAATTATTTTTCAGCAACAAATCAAATATTTTATCACACATGCTTGAATTGAAAGTATACTTCTTGTTTCCTAGCCGATCTTGCTGTTTGAACGGCTTTGGAGATAAGCAAACGAATGGTTCAGATTTGGAATCTCCCCATTCGGCTATGCATTGTGTTTTCCACTCTATCTCCGATGTCTTTGGATATGATATTATATTAGCATCGGTTTTCTCAATAGAATTTAACCTTGGCTTTAAATTTCTGAAACGAAGCTATTTAGAACATACATGTCTCAGTTGAGAC